>OU538743.1:6007500-6607500 GCA_912999735.1 Aporia crataegi
AAAGCTATGAAGTGTTTGACCATGATTGTGGAGGCGGATCCCTCCGTGCTTGCGAGGCCTGATATGCAAATTGGTGTGAACCGGTCTTTCCTCGATCAGTCTACTGCAGTGCGTGAGGCAGCCGTCGACTTGGTCGGAAAATTTGTTCTCAGTCGACCCGACCTTATAGACAAGTACTATGGAATGCTCTCCAACAGGATATTGGTATGTTTGATTAAAATTTAATATTTTTAAAATAAAACAAGAGATCTCTTCTCTGTATCTGTGTTGACTGTTTTACAGACTTCATGACTTTGTATATACAATATTTGCGCTAAAATTACATAGCTTCACAAGGGACTGACTAATAACTAGAAAATGAATGTTGTAAATTTCCTTTTTAGGACACAGGAGTATCTGTAAGAAAACGAGTGATAAAAATCCTTAAAGATATTTGTATAGAGTGTCCAGAATTTCCAAAAATCCCGGAAATTTGTGTGAAAATGATTAGGCGAGTGAATGACGAGGAGGGAATTCGGAAGCTTGTAATGGAGGTATTTCAGAACATGTGGTTCACGCCTTGTCGAAATACGGCGAGGCCGGGCACTCTGGACCTAACGACGGCTACTGCAGACCCTCTTACTAGGAAAGTCCTTAATATCACTGACGTGGTCATCTCCTCAAGAGACATGGGATTGGAATGGTTCCAACAGTTATTGACTAGTGTAAGTAATTCACCAGTGTATTTCCGCTGTGGAAACTATCTATTATATACCAATTCCTAAAAAGGCGGCACATTATTACTTTATATTTTTTTTGAAATTTTTTACACATACAATTTTAACTAAATTGTTTAAAGTATTCAGACTAATTAAAACAATTTACTTCTTGCGTTAATGAAACATTTTATAACCTTTTTTCAGTTATTTAAACCAAAAGAGGACAAAGATGATTCGACGAAAATCATTTACCAGCCGCCGAAATCATTATTGGTTGCTTGTCAACAAATAGTCGACTGTCTTATAGAACATTTATTGCAGCTAGAAGAAAATAGTACGGATGGTGAGAATTTTGCAAAGCAAATATTGACTGTTATGACAGGTCATTTTTAGGAAAATATGATAAATATAGGAATATTACGTAATATGTCAATATCAGTCATGGGCCCGAATTATTGTCTCTCCAACGCCTAGAACATGAGCTTTACTTTAAATTTCCATGTATTGAAATTTATCTATCATCTATCTATTAAATATATCTATAAATAATCCAAATGTTTAAGTCTTAATGAACCTGATGATGCTTCAACGCTTAATTTTCCACTATTCCTAAGTCTACTATCCTTTTCTAGTCGTTCTATGTGGCTGAGCCTATGTAGGCATTGGAGTGGGCCAAATTCACTTGCTTACATGACTTTGATGATATGTCTTTGCAGTTCGACACTCTTACGAATTCTATCGCCTATTAAAATTTGTATTTTTTATTAACAGTCATGTCGCGGGTTTGTGTTTTATAAAGTATAGCTTTTTGTAATTTGTGACACTAATGATATTTATTTTAGGTAATAGTTCATCACAGCGCATTTTAGCGTGCCTGTCCACTCTACATTTATTTGCAAAAATACGGCCTCAATTGCTGGTTAACCACGCTCTGACGCTGCAACCATATTTGAGCCTAAAATGTCAGGTAAATTTATTTTAATCCCTATATAAATAATTAGCTGCATTATATTGTGCAGAATCAAATCATTATAGGACTTTAATGCTCGAGTTCGTGCTTGCGATTGTATTCACAGCGACCTAAAACATTGTTTAGATCATAAAGCTTCTATGTGTACGTCTATAGATTCAAACATCATCCATAAATATCGGTGAAACCTGTACTTCATGTGAATTCTGAGATTTTATTGATTCAACAGTGCTAAATTAAATAAATTTTTAATTCCATTTCAGAACCAATACGAGCAACAAATAATGTCAACGGTAGCTTCAACGTTAGAACTGGTTGTGCCGCTAATGGAGCATCCTAGCGAAGTGTTTCTTGCACAGCTAGAAGAAGATGCAGTGAAACTGATCCTGCAGCGCGGTCAACTAGTGATTGCCTCCTGCATAGCCTGCCTCGCTGCCATCGTCAACAACATAACACACAACTATAAACTCATACGGGACGTGTTTAACCAATATCACAGTCAGTATTATTCATTAAAATGCTTATCGATGGGTTACATTTACAGTTGGATCAGGTAAATGGCGCAAACAAGCACGTGCAGTCAAACATCCGAATCCACTATATTTTACTTTGACACTTATTCAAACAGAATATCCGGTCTGTTTATAAAAAAAAACATTTCATTAAATTTCAGATACGCATTGAAATTTATTTTTCATTGACTACTTTAAATAATAACGGAGGTCAACTGTGTGCGATATGTATACGTCTTTTTGGGCAAGGGATGTTAATTTTATCTTGACTTTGTAGGTATTTTACTTCAGTGGAAGCAAGGTTGGCAAAGAAATCCGGAAGTGACGCGGTCACTGAACTCGAGGCCGCACTTCCGTCGAGCCTTATTCATCGTGGGCCTTCTTTTAAGATACTTTGATTTTACGGACAGTAAAGTTATTGACGGGTTGCATGTGAGTAATTAATATTTTTTATTTGGATGGTGGTGATATTTTACATATCTTATAAACAAATCAAAAGTTTTACAAAAAGTTAAGATTATGTGGCTTTAGACCTAACTAATCCTTAACTTCGACCTTATCTAGCTACAGCAGTTATGAATGAAAAGAATATCACTCAGGCCTCTCCTAACTTAAGACATTATTAAGTGAAAATGACTATCAGTTTCCTCTAATATTATTTATTAATTAAATAATTTCAGAATGACATCAAAGAACAAGTGTACAGCACACTTATGTTTTTCGTGGGCCTTGAGGATGAAGACTTTGTATCGCACACACTGAAAGCGCTGGGTTCCGTATGCGTGAGACATTACGAGTTTATGTTAAGGCCGGAATTAAAAGAGTTTTATCATCATCTACTCACGTCTGAACTTGTGCCCATAGAGATGAAAGCAGACGTTCTTAGAAACATTGAGATGTACTTACAAGAGGAGGAACAACGAATGATTAGACAAGACAAGGAATGTAAGTAAAGACGGTTATTTTAGTTATATAATGTTTTGTCATTTTTTTAGACTTGCAACTTTTCAATGTCTTTTAAAATTAAAATGCCATGACATTTATATTTAGATTATATTTTGAAAAACTTTATCCTTACCTTCCGGATAGAATTATTTATAACAATTTTTAGATTATCTACAAAAATGTCATGTTACATTGCTTGGACACAATCAACTCTACCTTAAATTTAAGTGATTTTAATACTGAGCTATTTGTTTCAACTTAAAATGCATTTTTTTAACCAATTATTTACACCCGTCGCTAGTATTTCAACAAGATTTACAATGATGTGCATTATTTATACAAAATCCAGGGTCGAAAAGATCCAAAATGGAAAACCTAAAGGAGATGGGTGATGTGTCATCCGGCATGGCCTCGACGGTAATCCAGCTGTATCTAAAGGAGATTCTTGGCTCGTTCCTTCATTCGAGCACCACCGTCCGTTCCAGCGCAATGAAAGTCGTGCAGCTCGTGCTTGCTCAGGGTCTCGTGCATCCCGTACAGGTGTGTAACACAGCTGTTTATTTTAAAAGGCATAATAAAAACAACTGGTTACCGATACACATAATACTACACATAGATTAATAAAAACTAGACCGAATCCCAAAACGAAGACACAAAAAGAGATTGGGTATTGACATATATGAACTATATAATAGTGAAATACCATCATACTCCTCGTCTGGGCATGGGGCAGATACATTTCTGCATCTACTTCTTCTATTTCCTTTACAGCAAGTAAATTTTATTCTAATATTATTTCATTGTGGCTGATTTTAACGGGTTTAATACTATTCAAACCGACAAGACAAGCTTTGTCATTGACTGACCACTAATAGCTGACTCGGGGTCCGACTTCATGCCATTCAAACCGCAACTATGTTTTTTTAAGATGGAATTGTGTCATTTTAGCACTTGGAGAAATCTTTTTTTTTTCAGATCGTTCCCTACTTAATATCGATGAGTACAGATACAGAAGTAACTGTATCACATACAGCGGACAAAAATCTTCAAGAGATTGACAAGAAATATCCTGGATTCATACACATGAAGGCTCAGCTCGGCATCAAGCTCTCTTACCAGTTACAGAAGATTTTACAATTCAAAAACAAAGGGGTTATCAGAGGTTTTAGGTTAGTTCAGAATTTTATATTTTTAAGGTTAACTTGCTGATTTTGTTAGCCTTGTCTTGTCCAGATTAAAAAAAAAACTATTTTAGTAACCAAAACACTTATAAACTAAAGTAGTTTTTAGAGATTCAGAGACGAATCTAGGCGCGAACTTACTCCTTCATGTGTCAAAATTGAGTATATTGAGTATAGTCTCATACTTTCTAATACAAAGAATATTTTTCGTCTAACAAGTTCCTATTAGGCCCATCTCCCATTACGATACCCGTAGGATACGATACTTGAGTAAGATACTGGTTCGCCACCCGACGCTCGCATATTAGGCTACTGAAAAATGACTAAATTCATCATTTGTGCTGAGTAGTTTTTTGTGGACGGACGTTATGTCAAGCGATTCCAGTGACGAAGAAGAACTTGCGGTTTTTCTGTTTTATAGAAACAGAAGACGTCATCTCAAGAGTAGAAAATACTGGATTCATCCATATATTGAAAGAAACATAAATTGTAGAGTTTTTGTAGCAACACAAGAACTACAACATGATAATAATAAATTTTTATCTTTCTACCGAATGTCTAAAGAGACCTATCTGCATCTTTATACATATTTTAACATACATATTATAGATTTCTAATTTAGATATTGAGAGACTTATTCGGTCATTAAACATGCGGTGTATATATAGTATATTATCTAATAAACTAATTAACGAATTGAAATAATTTTAAGAAAAGCTTATTAAATGAAAAAATTATGTATATTTTGTGAATATTAATTTCTTGCTCCGTCGCCATCTTGTCGAGACGCTGAAGAGACGCGACTCCGCGACTGATATGACGAGTCGCGTGAAACTAGTCGCGAACGCGTAGGAACCAGTAGCGTAGTGTGCGAGCCGTCATTGAAATGTATGTACGCCTGTGCGTATCGTAATGGGAGAAGGGGTTTACGGTAATAGTATGATATGTTGCTGTGGGTAGAGTCCTTAACGCTATTTTTTTTATTCAGAGACGTTGGAATCGAAGCTTTCACTTAGTGTATACTAAGCTAAGCGAAAGTAATGGAAACCCAACTACTTGAGCAAAGCTAAGTCGCGCAACTAGCGCCGCCCTAGGCGACGGGTTGTTGTGAAAATATTTAAAAAAATTATATCAGTCATACCGCATAGCTAGTAACTAATAATTTTATAAGTTCATTATTTAATATAAGTAATTATAATTTAAAATACATTGAGATATGCATTAGTATGAAAAATGTTGAATATATTTCGTAGTTTTTTTTTTTTTTTTGTGAAGTTGACATAATACGTTTTAATATATTTGCCGACACCTTGTTTGTCTTTCTATTGTCTTAAAATATATTTTTATTCCAGGAAAAAGGAACAAGATGAACTTCCATCGGCGCTAAACGGTTTTTTATATTCGTTATTACGAAACACGAGACCGCAGAGAAGAGCTCTTGTTTTGTCGTTAATGAAGCAATTTGATGATGCTTCGGTTAGTACTCTGATAGTTTTTACTGTAAAAATAAAGTAGCTAGTTATTTAGACTTTTTACTGAACTGGGACGGCTTTTTTGATCTGTATTTATTCTAAGTCTCAATGTAATTTTTTCGACATTCTTATTTCTTTAGCTGTTTTTTTTTTTTTAGGGAATGATATATAATAAATACGAAACTCCTTAGAATCTATCCAGCGGTATAAACAACAAAATATTCAATAAACGTTTCTTCTAGTATTTTTATAATTTATCACCTATATTTTCATTTTTCAGACTGCGCCATTGGACCAAATGTTGTTCCTGGCAGATAACTTAAGTTACTTTCCATATCAAGTTCAAGATGAACCACTTTTTATAATTCACCATATTGACATTATTATTTCAACTTCGGGATCCAATCTCCTGCAGCTTTTTCGTGAGGTTCGTTTTTAATCAATAATGGTGTTTCTGTTGAAATAACAAGTATGGTATGAAGAAAAGAAAAAACTAATTTTGCACAGAAAATCTTTTTATATCTTTCAGTTACAATATCGCCGAGGACTATGTTAATCTTGCTGGATTGAAATCAAGTTATTATTTATATACATACAAATTTTAGCATCAGTTTCATATAATTTTCTTATTTAACAGGGATTGATGAAGGACGAAACAGAAGAGAAAGAAAAGGAGGCACTGGATGAGGAGGATGAAGAAGAAGAAGCAGAAGCACTGGTCTGCCGAATGCCGGAAGATGCGAGGCCGTTACGCGACGCAATGAGACAGGCAAGGGGCTGCTTACTGCTGCTCGTGCTTAAGCAGCACCTAAAGCAACTATACGGCCTCACTGATGCGTTAGTTTTTCATATCTTTATGCCTTCATCCTCCTTCATTTTATTGTATTTCATGTAACATGGCCCCGTAGACAACAGATAAATTTGTATGGAAATGGTCTTATGTTATTTCTATAGAAAATTCCAGTCACTAGCACTGTGACGAGAAATTAGCGTAAGGATTTAAAAGGCCATGATCAGATCAACACTAAATTTGCATAGGCAACACCTTGCCTTTCATGACAATATAAAAAGTGTCAAGATTGTTCTTATATATTAATATAATTAAAGGAAAATTTAATTTAATTTGGCTTCACTATGAAATATATGATATGAAATATCTTCATGACGCTTACACGCGTCAACAACTTCTTTAGCGATAAGACGATAGTTCCTGAAGCTTTGTTTGATCTTAATTATATATTTTTAAATTTATTTTAGTAAAATAAATCAGTATTCTCCATCGGAGAACGTGAAAGTATATGAAAAGGCGATATCGCGGAGGCACGCGCCGCAGTTCCAGCCAAAAGCGACGATCGCCCAGCTCGAGGAAGGGGACGTCGATGAAGAACTAGATGAGCACGCAAGGCGCCGACTCGTCGATGACTATTTAGAGGTAATCTTCTGTGAATTAATATTATGTCAATCAATGGCCTACACAAAACCTACTGGATCCATTTTAAATTATTTTTTACTATTGGAAAGCTACCTTTTACTGAATGAGCTGAGCTATATTGAAATTCCCACGTAGACAAAAACGCGAGTATAAGTTAAAAAATTATATTTGCATTTTCAGTTTAAGCAACTAATGTTGAAATTTGACCCCGAAGAAGAGGAGGAGGAGGAAGCGAGTGCGGTGACGAATACGGGCACCGGAGTGGCCAAGAGTGCCCCGCCTCCCGCAGCGCCGCCGCCAGCCCCGCCCACATAGCCGCGTCCGCGCGCACACTGAAACACGCGCTATCTCCTCGGACGGCTGTAACACTTGCTTATGATTGGTGCATTAAAACGTCCGACGGGTATCAAATTCACCAACGTAACACCCGTCCGAGGACGACGACTAATGAGAGCTCTCACGCTGAACACACGCGCCAAACGCCGCATTATGAATCCTTAAAAATAGGATTGGATGTCCTGTCACTTTTCTTATTCATTCTGAACATAGCCATAGAAATTAAAGGCAAATTATATGCATATTTACAGCTATGTTCACAGCGATCAAGAAAATTGAGGAACATCCATCCTGTCAATATGCGTGTCCGTTCTCGGTCCCAAGTTTAAGGCATTGCGTGCGATGAATATTTTGCCGCTTTGAATCCCTTTACGTGACTTGAGGCAAAGTGACTTTGTTAATTGCGTAATTACTCAAACTGATTCGAATTATTGTTTTAATATTAAGAAAAGAAATTGATTGTATTGTATTAATTTTAAAATTTTAATTTATTCCATTATATTAATAAGTGTCGCCGTAGTGGCGCGTGTTTTATGTGTGCTCGAGAGATATTGTAGATACAGTGTGGTCGGAGTTCGTGCAGTGACTGAAATAAGTGAGAAGACACTAAAGTGCGCGTTCCGGCTCGCCGGTACATTAACGATTTTTTATACATTTTATTTATTTTAACGGATCGCGTGGCTCGGACGCCGCCGCCTCAAAACATGCGATTCCAAATTCTTTATATAAGTTATATACAATTTTATTTTTTAACGAGTCTTGTGTCTAGATAAATTCTATGAAGAATATAAATGATATGTAATGTTCCCGAATCGATCCGTTAGGTCAATTTGTCGTTGCACCGCGAACGGTACAAGGAATAGAGTGCATAATTTTTATACGTATCGGCGTCTATGTAATATAGATTAAAAGATTTTATGTTGAATGTGGAGGATACAGCAATATGTTGCATTTCGGTAAATAAGAGAACATTAAAGCTACACGGATAGATTTTTATTTATTTATTTTTTATATTTAATTCACCTGTTATTTACATCTACATACAAAAGCTTTTAAGTATTAAAATATAAATTGATACATTAATACAATTTATTTCTTAATAATAACAACGACATGTTACATATCACATTCAACAAGACGTTTAATATCAAAATTAAAAATATTAAAAGGGGTATTATTATTATTAGAGTTCATATTTTTTTCATATCTCAAGCTTACGACTGCTGATCAATTAATCAATAATTCTATTTTCAATCCAAAAAACGATTTATTAGAAATCAGAATCTATTAATTTTCCATAATAAATATTAAACAAGCCATAATTAATTTCTTACATTTTAGTATAATTTAATTTTTACACTTAGGATTCTCTCATCCTGGCCTGCCTTTCTTCGGAGATGGCAAATTTATTACAAAGGAAGAAAATAAGGGATTCGGACGTTGGTTTCACTTTTCCTTCGGCAATGAGACGTCTTATGTTACGGATTTGTTTCTTATGAGGGAACTCCTTTGATGGTGAATTTGCCTAAAAAAGTAATTTTATTAAATTCATATCCAGCCTAGCGTTCAACATAATTCAAGATCTATAATTTAAATTTTCTTACTTCATCTGATACATTTTTATGATTCAACTTTAATTTTGTACTTTGTCTTATATAATATTCTACTTATAAATCTGTTTTGTTTCTTGAATAATAAATGAATCTCCCATAGTAGAAGACTCGCATCAAATTCTGCTCAGATATTGCATATTGTTAAATTAAACAGAGACACATCAATAAGTCCTTATATATTTAATCTAGGTAAGTACATATATTACCATAGAACTGGACAAAAGTGGTAAATATAACTAATCTTTGAACGAATATAAACATAATATATAGAAAGACATACATAATCCATAAAAGATAGTCACTCATATCATTATTTATCAAGAAAGTAAGTATGTATATGTTGTAAATTGTAATATCTAAACGTCTTGTTTTTTAAACGGAGATTGTTTTTATTCTCGACGAATAAAGAGTAATACTTTATAAAGTTCGACGTGTCTGTAGCAGCGTAGCTTATACGAATGAACAGATTTTTATTAGAAAGCTTGTAAGTAACATGCTGGCGGTTACTTAAATTGACTTCAATTTTACTTGTTATTAAAAACGGTAAATTCAGTGTTGTGATACTGATAGTAAAAATTGGAACATACCTCTTGTATGGTTTGATGGTTTTGTGGCTGGCTGCCATCGTCCCACATTACTGGGTGCCATGTTCGTCGAGTCGCCTTCTCAGGAGGAACCAATAGCTGCGGTGGCTTTAGTGGCAGCGAATTGACGTCAACGTAGGTCACGTCATCGTAATTTAAAGAATCTGCACTCATTATTTCTGGACAAAAAATATGATAATTTAGACTTCATCCGTGCGGGGATTTACAAAATTGTTTATTTCACTCAAAAAAGGGTAGTAGGTATTTCAACTAATTGTAACGCCTGCCCCGAAAAAGGTACCTATTTTAAGTTTATTTTGTATAGAACTATGACTCATTAAGTTAGATTGTGACATTGTCAAAGGCGTTGTGATATTGTCTTTAAATTTTATAGTCGATTATTTTACCTTTAGGAAATAATGCATCTTTTACGAGCGCGTTTCTTATGATTTTCTACCTAAATTTTTATTTTAGACGAATAAAGATCTTTTTTTTTAAAGAATTTAGACCCTTGTTATTGTGTTTTCAAAATATCATCTTTTATTGATTATATTTTAAGGAGAAATTGCTCATTCTAGCACTCTCGCGGTATATCACCGGTACCTAACCTACACAAATAAAGTTAAAAGGGGTAGATAAATATGACAGTTAAAAAAACAGTAGGTAGGTAAGGTTTAGCAATAACTCAATAAGGAATCAGCTGATCGTTAAATACACGAAGAATTTAGTATCTAGTAAAAAAAAAAATTCTCAAAAAGACAGTCTCATAATGAAATTTAATAATTTCAATTAAACGTTCTTTTGTACGGGCCAATGTTTGATGTTATAAAAATAAACACCGGCATGTCGTAAAGAAACTACGCAATTCAATTGAATTTGTTATTTGGCACAGCTACAAGAAATCATTTTCGACATCGGCTATTGGATCGATTTCTCATATTACTTTTTATTGCGGTTCGCTCCGTTAAAAAATGTCAGAAAGTTTCTATTTGTAGGTATTAGATATAACAAAACCATTGAATTACTATGAATAAAGACGAAGTAAACTGTTATTCATGATATAATTAGGTAATGCTTTCTCATAATAAACGAATCGTTCAACGAATTAGGCGTATAAATGTAGCAAACATGTATAGTTACTTTTGTATTTACAAATTTTTTAAACGATGAAGGATAAGAAACGCTCAAATGAGAAGCATTATTCAATTAGAATTATAGTTTGTTTGGCTTTATTAATCTCGCGAAACGACTAAACTGATTAGAATGGAACATAAGATGTTTAGATCATTAGTCGGCTCTTATCTGAAATTCAGTCAACTTCGTAAGAAGTTAACAATTACTTAATTTTTATTAATTATTTAAATTTAAAAGATATTTTTTGGAATTTTACAGCTGGGTGAACAAGTATTTAAAAATGTCTACATAGAGTAAAATTCATATTAGGTACTACCTCTTGCTAACTATATTTATTAAACTTACATTTTTAACACGCACTGTTATCCTTATACACTCACTGATCCGAATAACAAAGTGTTTTAGGATAATAAACTCACGATTTATTTTCGTCGACAAGGCAGTAAACGGACGTAGGTATAATTAAATTATTCAAGTGATTAGATACTTTTTCTTTTCACAAAGGATCCTCACCACGTCGCGGTTCGTGTCTTTGTGATGTTTTTGGACTTTTCCCAGTTGATCAGTAAATCAGTAGCTACATACAACATACCCTACATATTGACAACTGGGACGCTGACCGGATTTCATGCCAACAAGTTCAGCAGCAATTTCATTGTTCCATTTCTTAATAGATTTAAATAGTAGGTTCGTTCACGTTTTTAACGTGTTATTAAAACTTTGTTATAATTTGCAAGCCTACCTGATAGTTAATAACTGTAGGTATTATTCCTATAGGTAGGTACATAATAATTATCTACATATAAATTTATATCGTTTTAGAATTGGTTAACGCACGAATAGGCATTCAAAATATAGACATAATGATTGTTCACAACCCTCAAAATATGTTCAATTATTTCAATTAATGAAGTGTTGAAATGAGTAACACATCAACTATAAAAAAATATTTATTTATAAAACTAGTTAACAATAACTGATTAGGATTAGAAACGTATTTACTAATATAACATTTGTATAAATATAGCTTTTATTTTAAAATGCTTAGATAAAAATATCCTACACATTATGTATCCATGACATCTTGAATACACAACGACAATTACAACTATGTAAATAACCAGCAGTTTTGTAAGAGATGAATCCAATTATGTTATTTAATTTGTCCTTAATAAATAATATCAACATCTTAGCTAGTCTCCTAAACTCCTGCAACTAATTCATCAAAAGAAGCTTCATGCTCTGATCTGGCGAGCATATATTCGGGTAGCGAAACCCCTAAATCAGCACTGTAACGTGGCATAGTTTCTGCCCAGAATGCGCCTTTAGAGTCGGCACCCGAAAACTCTTCCGGCGGAGCAATTTTGGGCTCATCAGCGACCACTACGTCTTCATTCACTTGACTATTATGACTTCGTTTCACTTTAGGAGATCTTACTTTATTTGCCGTCTGAACTACTGGGCTAGAAGCAGACGCAGTTAAAGAAGCATGTGTAACCTTCTTCCGTTTTTGTTTTGGAGGCGTACTTGTGGTAATAATTTGACTTTCAGCGCCTTCATTGGTCTCGCTAAGTGTAGCAGGCTTAGACGTAAATTCTTTTACTTCCTGATAAGCCAAATGACTTTTCTTTGGTGCCGATTCGGACACAAACATACACTCTTCATGTTTTAATCCTGCTTTATCAAGACACTGAAAACATGTCATGCCATTTTTCTGAACCTTGTTACATGCTGATCTGTCTTTCTTTTTAAATTCTGCTAGCACATGCTCGACATCTTTCTTCGGTTCATTATCTGTATAAAACTCTGGCAGCGCCTTTTGATAATCGTAGGGTTTAGATTCTCTCTTATCGTCCTTATCTTCTGAACTCGATGCATGTAATGCTTCACTATGTTTTGGATTAGAAGTATGAATATAGTATGCTTTGTATTTATCATTAGCGTCGTCATCAGTTTGTTTATATTTACTGGAGGGCTTCTCTTCAGAATCTGTAAATTTTTGAGGAGCGGTGTCTTTCTGTGCGTCATTGAAGTTCTGTATTTTTGCGGGTTTATCATTTTCTTCTGTTGATTTATCATCGGGTTCATCATTACTGTCAAATTTATTTTCTTTAGAGTAAGCGTACCTATTATTTTTTGGTTCAGCCTGATATGAACAAGATTCGTAATTTCCACCCGTTTTAGGATCCTTACAAACATTACATGTCATACCATCTCGATTTACCTGCTTGCAGTTACCGGGATTTTGCCTGATTTCTGCGGCTTGTTTTTCAGATAATTCTTTTATTCTTTCATACTCTTTATGATCATAACCTGAATCATATGTATAAGGAGAATCGTATTTGTCTTTAGAATCTTTATCTTCCGTATAGGCGCTATAAAGGCTTCCTCTGAAAGCTTTTGGCACGCTGGAATATTCCGAACTATAGTCATAAGGATCACTTTCTTCATCGTCCCTCTTTTTTATATTTTCTCGGCTTCGTCCTCTTGTATAACGTCGAATACGAACAGGTCCTGCAATATAAGGATTAGACTTGTATTGGGAGTTATGTTCAAGATTTTCAACCGAATCATCTCTTCGATAATGCAGAGGATGGGTAACTTCAGTATTAACGAGAGGCTCAAAATACGCTGATACTGCTGGATTTTTTTTTAAAGCTGATAAAATTTCTTTTCCTTCTTCCTGTTCTTCATGTTTAAAGACACGATAATTTGGATCATGAACGGTTCGAATATTATATTTTAGAGGACGAGCATGCACCGCTAAATCCAGAGGTTGGGGTATTAAATCCGACTCTTCTTTGCGAAGAGACTGGTGAGTGAAACCTTGGCTTGCTATGGGATCGAAACCAAAGTTTTCAGCGGCGAATATATTGTCTTTAGGGGCAACTGCCCTTTGAATAGAATCTATGGAACTACTGACTACAGTATCAAAGAACTTAGGGTATAGATTTTTATCAACTTGTAGCATTGCAGTAACCACAGGATTTGATGAAAGTGATATTTTACCTGCAAATTAAAGGGGTATAGAATTTACTTTTTAAAATTTCTAAGTTATTTATGTTATTTATTCTACTACGAACCGGTTTTTACATCGTCGATAATGCTTTTCGTATCCAATGACTGATCGAATCCACTTTGTCCCTCTTCATTACTCGAAAACACTTCTCCACACGAAATAAATAGAAATAACTGTAACAGTGTAAATGTTATGTTACCTTACAAATATTTACAATCAAATAAAGTGATAAAAATAAAAATATCGTACCAGACATTTTAAAGCCAACATTTTAAAATGGGTAAAACCCAAAAAAACTGCTATAGTATTCCTGCCTTCTATATCGAGTTGTATATCTGTTTTAAGTTGAGATAAAAGTAGCGTCATAATATTCGAATGACTAGGTTTTATAGGCGTCATTATTGCGAAGGTGAAAAATCGGCGCAACACTGCGAGCACCACTCAAGCGTATCTCATGGGACAATGTCCGCTTACTCCATCCGCCATTCAACTGATGGGGTCAACATCTGCAATAAGAGGCCACCGCCTCTGCTCTAGTTAAGTACCTACTTCACTATCATTTAAGAGCACATTCTACAAGTAAAGAAATTATTAAATACATATATTTCAGTAAAACAGACTGGTTAAATATGTTGGTGTATTTAGTAACAGTTTTAAGCAAAACACCGACAAATCCTTTGTTTATGAACTACATTTTTTTTCAGTCTTTTAGCGTAGCTACAACTAAACATTGTCATTTTTATATAAGGTGGACCCCGCGAACTACATATCACGTCAGAGTTCCGAATAATGTGTCACCTAAAACGTCATTCCATAGAAATGTATGAGTAAACGAATTTTCTTTGTAAACACTTTTTTCGTAAAATTTTCTATATTTTTAATAGCAATTCTTCCATTTGGGACGGAGACAAATACAACAAATCAAAAACCATGAAAATCGGTACAGCCGTTCTCGAGTTATTGAGTGTTCGAACAAACCCGACTGTTTTATATAGTAATATATACATTGTTATTTCTACTAAATATCATTTACGTCAGTTAAAACAAATGGCATGTCGATGATTCAACCCAATGTTCTGTTATCGTTAATGAAATTAAAACAGATATTCCCTTACTGAATGAATTTAAATATTTATTCTCAATCATTACTTAACGACGTTAAAAACTTTCGTAATAGGTTGGTAAAAATGAAAATAAATAGCTTATAAAATCATTTAATAACGTATAATTTATAAATTATGCATGAAACACAAAAATGCGTAATGCGTTATAGTTTTCTCCGTAAGTTCATTGGAACGTGACAACTTAATCACTAAACTTTCAATTTCTCCAGCAGCTGTCGGCCGGCAGGGTCGCTTTGTAACACGGCCAATATTGACAACTGTAAAAAAAAACATTAAATGTTTTTCCACCAAGTTTTATTTTCTAGATCCAGAGATAACTTTAGGACAAAGTATGCATGACAGATTAAATAGGTTCACCCCGATTCAGTTTTCTATACTTTTAAGGCGCCGAGTGGAGGGAATTGTTCGCTTAGGGAGCTCTATACACTTAGTCCTCCTCTACTAGGAACACTTCCAGAGATTTGACAGACAATAACTTTACATCATCCAGAGCAAGTCGGCCTTGATTATAATAGGCTTAGTATTTTATTTAGGTAGTGGTCGGCAATTGGTCGAAAGTCGATCACAATTCAGGAATAAGTCAGGTTTGTATGTGTGTGTATGAAGTGTAAGTAGTGTGCGTAATGTTTATTTTAATTAATTTAATGTATTTCTAATGCATTTTATATAAAGAACAGCTTTATGCACTTCTTCTCCATTTAAACTTTAACTGTGGCAAATATCACGATCTCTCGTTCGCACAATTTTCGTAAAAAGACCTACAAAGTTTTTGCTTCACGTATATTATGATTGAACTGCACTTCAATAGAGACATAACGTAAAAGTTGTCTTTTTTTGTCAACAATGTCTACCATTACAGAATTTATCAGAGTTCGCGAATGATGCTAGCATATTAAGATCAATGCTGCCATTGTTATTATGGACAGAGTATGTATATACTTACGAGTATAATTCGGATTTATAAAAAGTTTGCATTTTGGGAGTCAGACTTAGTGACAAAATCAGTAATTCGGAAATAAGGAGCAAAACTAAAGTAACAGATATAGTAACTCGTATTGAACATTTAAAATGGACATGGACGGGACATATGTTGCGCTGCAAATTGGACAAATGGAGCAAGCAAGTAACTCTATGGTACCCAAGGGAGGATACAAGAAAACAGGGACGTCCGAGAGTAAGATGGAGAGACGACATCCACTTAAACTTGGGTCCAAACTGGACCAGACTCGCAGATAACAGAGCCCATTGGAGAGAGCTGGAGGAGGTCTATGCCAAGAGGCACACCGAATGGCGAGACATTATATAGTAACAAATAATATATAATAATATGTTTGGACTTTGTAGCACTTTCGGAAATAAAATGGCTTTATTATTATTATTATTATAAAAAGTTTGAAGTAATATATCTGACGAGTCTTTTTTTTTCTGTTTCACTAACCTATAAATAAACTACATTCTGAAGGTGGTTTTCTTTCATTCATTTGCTGTCAGCATTCGTGATTCCTTTGTAAACGAGTGTGACAAATCGAAAAGGCACATTACTGTTTTCTTAATAATATAATTTTTCTTATAAACTAAACTTTGCTAAGTTTAACCCAATAAATTGTTTTTATGGTATTTAAATTGAATTACTCGATACAATTACCCTTTACCATTTTATCTATTTCCTTAGAAAAAGTTTAGGCAAAAAAATACATGCTAGGTTTTTAATTTATAATAATATATTACAGGAAACATCTGGCAAAAAAGGAATTGTTTTGAAACTAGTAGCCAATACTAAATTATAGATGAATCATTTGAATATATTATGTAAAACTAACATCAGGATGTCGTCGATTTTTTACAGATTTTCAAAGAAATTATTTTCAGCACTAGTCGAATCGATTATTTATAACCATACTTTAGTGTACCTAATTTAATAAGGGTATATATATTAAATATATATTTAATAGGGTCCGATGTAAACATAAATATCTTTCGACTGTATCAATTTTGATGAACTAAGGCAGACAGGTTACATAACAAAAAAATTCTCGATGTAGCTTTACAAAATTTTGTTGAAATTTAATTCATTCTTTGTATAAACTAAATTTTTCAACCGATTTCAAATAGCGCCATCTACACACAAGCAAGGAAATTAGAGATTTCAATTGTAATGACAACCATATCATACAATATATTACATGAACTTGTAAAATGTATTTAAAAAAAGAAACAATTTTTTGAAACGTGTATTTTATATTATTTTTTAACGTAAGCTTTAATATGTTTAGAAAATCTCACCGCATATTTGGAGTTGGAATCTTGCACTTTCTGCACCAGCATCCACAAGTTAGAAGCCAAGCCAGACATAGACTGTTGCTTCAAGTCCCCTCTCTTTACGATCCTCCAGAACAATTCTAGTGCCAAATGATATTGCTTCTTGGTTTCCTTTGCGTCAGAGAGCGCTTTTAATACCACTAATAACTCCTGACACACATTCGTTGCGTAATTTTCCAAACATTTTATGAACTCTTCATCAGCGCCATACAGTTCATCGTTGGATATAACTAAAAAAAAAATATATAAAAAGTATTAACTTTAGTATTCTTATTGATTTTAAAAGACAAATCATTTTAATGTACTTAAAATTCAAACATTTCATAAATTTTAAATGTTCGGTTGTGGCTGATATTAAGCAACTTTTCAACAGCTTGTTGTGCTATTTTTATCCTTCAAATAAGGAGGAAGTTCTCAGTTCGACGCGTATGTTTTTTTGTTTGTTACCTCAGAACTTTCGACTGGGTAAACCGATTTCGATAATTCTTTTTTTGTTTGAAATCTTCCCGCGTTGTTCCATTTAAATTCAATTAAAATCTGTTCAGTAGTTTTAGAGTTACATTTTGAAGTCGATTTTTTGTTAAGTTAGACTTAAACCGACTTTAGTTTAAAAAATACAGCGAAAGGAAATGCAAATGGAAAATGGCTTATAACTCCCTAAAATAAATTAAAAATACAAACCTGAATCTATATGATATGCGTACTGTTCTTGGGTCATCTCGCAAAGCAAGTCCAGTACACGTAAGAGTGTCGTGTAATATAAAGTGTCAGTTTTTCGCCATTCTATACGCTCCAAAGTTTTTATAAAACCACTCAATATATACGCCTTGCTACTACTGTCCACGTTATCCTACAAAATATAATACAACTAGCACTGCGCCGCGGTTTCACCCGCGTCTACAATATAAATAATATTAATCACAATAAAATCTTATGTTACTCAGGGTGAATATAGCTTTCCAATGGTGAAAGAATCTTTGTAGTAGTTTTTGAGTTTATTCATTACAAACACACACAAAAATAAAAATCTTTCCTCTTTATAATATTAATTTAGATTTAACGAATAAATACTATGTTTAAATACCTCATTTAGTAACTTGTTAATAAAATTTGTAACGATTCACAGCTTATACGACTTTGATTGGTAATTAAAATAATTTGTAGTATTGAGTTTATCGATACCACAAAACAATTTGAAAAAATCTCATCAATTTGAATAAAACTTGATACACAAAATAAATGTAACGTAAGCTAAAGTCACAATGAAATGCTAAAAAAGTCGCTAATGAATGTACCTACTTACTATCTTACTAAATTAATATCTACAAATCCGTTCAATTTTTGGCACAAATACAACATTTTTTATTTTCTATAATCACTAAACTATTTTTATGAATATAAATAGGTCTGTGCCAAAATAAATTCATCAAAAGAGTCTAGAGATCAAGTACATTCGTCGAGCTGAATTTTGGATGTACAGGTCCTGTGTGAGGTGAGGCCAGATCGTTCTCCATGTCGCTCAGCCACACTGCCCTCGATACTATAGTGTGTCTAGAGACCAGTGTCAGATTTAGAGGTCAGGAGACCTCGGGGCAACAAAGGAGTGGAGGCTCTAGTCCCAAATTGTTTGAGATTTTCATATTTTACCGATCGACTGATTGGAGTTAACAAATACGTTGATTCCTGTTAATATTTAAAATAATTTTTTGTACAAAGTACTATAGGTAAATTTAAAATGCCTCCCCTCCCTAAATCCAGCACTGCCAGAGACGGCTGATGATGCTCTGTATAGTGGCAAGAGTGACGGCCACAGTACCTTGCCTGGAAGCAGCTTACAACATCCCTACAGCCCTCGTCATCTCTTCTCGCGTCAAATGTCGTCGCTCCATATCGATGCAATTTTTTCAGTTTCGATACAGAAATTGTAATGGTTTGATAAAAACGCTATTACAACTTACATATGAATCCTGATTGACAGTGGATTTTCTATTTTTAAACAAAATTAAACGAAATTTCTTTATTCGATCGATTTCTTTTAGAACCAATAACGACACAAAAAAGTTAAATAATCGTCAATTGCGGCGATACTAAAACATACTTGATCCCTAAACACTTGATGTGTCTTCATCTTAATTTCCAGAATATTATAAATCAAATTCTTAGCTCATTGAACTCACGGGTAATATGAGAAGCGTGGATAAGAAATTACTGATAAGGCCCATCACTCTGTCATGCGTAGGTTTATTCTGTCCGTCTTCTTGTATGTACTGCGGGATATCTGGTATAACACCTACTAGCGCTTTCAAGTTTGCTTCAGCTACGAATAAAAAGTAATTTATTTATACAGAATCGCATACATGATCCCATATGAACGTAACTCAAGTCAAGTATACACGATGTTCCACGAAGAATGTTACATAAAGTTAGTAAATCTTTTAAAGGGCAATGTATACGCTTTTATAATAAACTCCCAAGTGATATGCTTAAATTGTCAGTGAATAAATTTAAAAACACAAAAGAAAACTTTATAAAAAAGCATACTATAAAATAACGGATTACTTAGATGATAACAAAGCTTGGGAATGAACCTGCTCTAACTCTGTCTTAATAAAACCAAATATTATTTTAAAAAAATTACAATAATTATTTTTTGTAAACTACTTACATTATATTTTAAAAAATGACGATTCAAAATGATCAAATATGATTTCAATGAATAAAGATATTTCGACTGTGTGACCCAAATCTGACAGCAGGCAATAAACTCAGTCGGGTCTGCAGTCTTATTTCAATCTCATTTACAAAAAAGAATTGGAGCAAATAACCCAACAAATATTAAATCCCTTGATACAAAAATAGTCGACATTTTATGATTTATTATAAGCTTGTGAATTTATTAACAGCAAGCTCCTCAACTCTGCACCAGATTCACACACTTGACAGTAGTATTTTTAAAGATAGAAATGTAAAATTTTATGTATAACTAATAGCGGTAAGGACATACGCTTTGTCTACAGTGGATACCTTGTCCTATGCAGTTGTTGAGAAGCGCGACTTGACCCGAAAGCAGATAGAGCGTGGCCCGAGACAAGGCGCATTGCAACGAAGGCACCGTTATGTAACAATACGCTGCGCAGGCGCGTTGCAACCAACGACCGCGAGATGCTGCATCGCGCGTCGACAATGTATTCACCGCCTTACGAAAACATTCAACAATTGTAGTAATTACTAAAATATTCGTTTATTATATTGCCCTGCATTATAGGAAAAGGCCAAATTACATTTTCATTTGTTATACTTATTTTTCATTTTCAGACATTAAAACTCAGCAAATACAATTCAGAAGGAAAAGGTGTGAATTTGTAACACTCACTATGTGAGTGTCGACGGGCGGTGAGTGATGACTCACCTAGAGATGAGCCTCCCATTTGTTACCTCCTATCTCCCTCCCATAAAAAAAACTATACGCACATGCACTAGGGCGACAAGCACAGCATCCAACTTGAGGAAAGCAGCGCGACATTCCACGTAGAAGTTGAGTTGGGTCTCAAAATCATCATGACGAGCTGCCTGAATAAAGCGAGCAATCAGTTCACCGCACGATTTGCACTCATCCTCTACGCTCGCCGCGCTATGAATAGACTTTAAATTATTCTTTATTATTAACGCTATATGCACAACAAACAAGGTGATCTGAATATTGTGGCTTCCAAAACGAAACATTTTATTTGTTTTCCCAGGAATTGAACGCACGTTGTACCACCAACCGCCAACACACATTTAATGTCAAACGCATGATAGACTTAAGAAGCTCATGTTTCGATACTTACACAGAATTTCATACTAGATTTATAAATTTACAAAACATTTGAAACGTGTGTGGGTAGTTTTAAGTATTAATTAATCAACTTTGTTATAGTTATATTAAAGAAATGGGCATGAATCAGTGTAGATTTTACAATTAAAAAATTAATATTTACTTGATAGAATCGTGCAGTATTCGAGATAGCCTCATAAGGCTGGCGATGACCACGGGGTCATCTATACGTTCTGATTTGTATCTGTCAAAGAACACCGTGAGCACTGTGCGAGCCATTGAAGTGCGCGCGTTAGACGTTTGGACTAATTCAACCAGCGGCATAAACGCGTCCTGAAATATTAAAGTAACTATAATGTACATCTTCTTGGCTTCATTCACGCGGCTGGGCTGAAACTTCTGGGTAACAATTCTGGTGTAACAAATAAATGTTTTGATGATCTTACTTCTCTTTATGGAAAATGATCAGTGAAACAGATGCAGATACTGTCTCACGTCATTAATAAAGTTTTATTATTTTGACTAAATTAGCTGTAATTGTATTTTTTTATTGAAATTCAGCTAATTAATTGTCAGGATATTATAGTTTTATCAGTGTTTTGTCATGTGAAGACCGACGAGATAAAAGCGGAGAATATAATGAATGTAATGAATATTTTGCTTAAAATATTATAAACGTCGTCCGCCACGTCTGTCTGTTTATCTGTTCGCTATAAATTTAAAAACTTCTAAACGGATTATCATGCGAGTTTCACCAATAGATAGATGAGATGACTAATATTACATAATTACTTAAACCTTCACAAATTATATGTAATTTAGTTATGATAATAATTGTTGGAAGTGTCAGCTAAGTTATGCCACCTGGGAGCTTTCATAGAAGACGCGCCTTATCCCCTCCAGAAACAATGCAAAGGTGGGAAATTCCTCTTTTTAGATCTACAAAAAAGTCTGCGGTGGCACATATCTACCTTTGAAGGATAGCTTACTATACGCATTCTTTTATTGGCGAGATGAAGTGCGCCGGGTCAGCTAGTGCCATAATTAAATGAATTATATTACCATTAAAAACAATTCCTCAACATCTGGGATATGCTTGAGCATTCTTTTGACGACATTCTGTATCTGGACGGAATAGTTGTCAGCAGGTTGACCGCTTTTGATCAAATAACGAATCGTACCCCGAAGTATGACGTTTATGTGTTGACTCTGCGGAATAAATATAAAGTTGTCCAGTAATCACTTTCTTTAAAATATGATAAACAATTTATTAAAAAATCTGTCTCTGAAACAGATTATAACACATTCATAATATTACTGTCTTCGTTTAGTTTTAGTTACCCTACTTTATTCCTTAACTTATCTAATAAGGTAATTATTTTTAATATCTTTCGATTTAAAAGAATTACCTGATGGAAGTTATAAAATTCGTTTGCATTCCAATTAGTTTCTACTAAAAAACACAATATTTTTTAATAATACTAATAACTATTTTAATATTAACAAAAATTACAATGTGAACGTGACTTTATCAAAACGGAGCGCAGTCTTAAGCAAATGAAATTTTGATGAAATTTCGTCAGCCACAGAAAAGTGAGTTACAATAAGGTGACGTGCAAAAGGAAAACTGGGAACGAATGGCGTGTGCTTGAGGCGTAAAGAATGAAAAAAACACGCGACAAGTAAGTAACCCGTCTCACGCTCCCTTCAGTTGAATCATTCGTTACTCATAAAATAACAAAAACATTAACATACAATTTATCGTGCACAAAGATTCTATTTCACTCACAGACAACTGGAGACAGGCGAACTGCATCCAAGGCCCCAAGACTTGTAAAAAGTTGGCAGTATTTTTCATCCCGCTGGCCAATTTCCACCAAGTCTGACTCAGAACTTCAGCTGAGACCTGACGGTAGTTCTCAGCATGGCACAGGTGCTCTCCGAGTGAGGATAATGCTTCGTGCATCATCACTATATAAAAATTTAAATTTACCTTCAGTAAAGCTTAGGATTCCAGCTGTGACTTTGACACGAGTAGTTAATATTCGTTATTATACATTTGTAACTTATTTAATTAAAAAAACTCAAATACTCTTCATATCTATATTCCTGACCACTTCTTGTTTGGACATGTAAATTGGATTTATGTAATTAATTGAAAATAATATATTGCTTTACTGGAATCGATCTTAGAACGTAACTTAAGAACAGGCACTTAAGGCAGATATATGCCCGTTTCGTTTGCAAAAGAGTTGTAAATATAAAATCATAAATTCATAATGTCATTTACATAACTAAATATCTAGTAATTAACATACTAAGTTATATTGTCTAAAACAAAACAATAAATTCATACCCATTCCGTCGGCGTTTTTCCGTATGACATCCAGAATGGCTGAAGACTTCCGTATGACAGTTGGCGAATCAAACGCAGAAATTATACAACATAGGAGCAGCTCACTAAAACAATTCGCTTTATTAAAAGTACCTGGGATTCAATTGGAGTATAAATAATATATTCTCTCTTTATTTCGGGAACAAATGATTATCCTAAGCATAGTACCAATATATATATGAAGTTATTACAAGTCTTAAAATAAAATAAAAAAATATTCGCACCTTAAAAGATGGCTGCTTTGATTGGTGGCTGCTAAAAAAGCACCATGAGCAACCCACTTGTATTACACATAGAAGTTGTCTTATTGAAATGTTTCATTCGTACATTTTAATACACACACCTCTTATAATATATAATCTATACCTTTTTAGATTTAAATACCTGTTTTCAATTTGTTCGCATTTTTTCAATAATTCCTCCAGTAAATTTAATTTATCATGAGCCCCATTCAGAGTGCCAAAAAGAAGCCAATCTAAGGCAGGTACAAAAAGACTTAAATATTGATCGGCCGTCAAAAGCTGCGCCCCATACTTTTTTAACATTGAAGGATGAAATATCTGAAAAATATTTTTATAAACTACACCACTTATTTTTTATCATGGTTCTACGAGATCCTAAATATATTTAGACGTCCACTTGTATCTTCGATTACGACGCCTTGAAGAATATACACCCAGGGCGTTAATGATAAATTTTTACAGCAAAATTTAATCAAAACTCTAAACTATGCATTTAAATTTCAAGGAAATTATGGATACAAAGATACCTGTTGATATTCTTCAATAAACTCTCTCAAATTCTCATTATAAAATGGTTCACTGTCTTTACCAAATAACTTGGAAGAGACATTGCATAAATAAATTCTTATGTAAATCGCGACAAGAGGATTGCCCATTCCCCTAATCATTTTGGTAAGTCTTGTTATTGTCGGCTGAATTTTTTCCTTAGATATGAAAACATAGCACTGCAAAAGCGCCATTTCCATGTAGAGACGTGGCAGTAGCTCTCTTATAGATGCCATCTTAAAAAGCCAATTTTGACATGTTTCTTTTGCTGCCTTTGGTACAGTACGGGGATCAATGTCTTGAAACTTTACATTTTTATTTCTGAAAAATATCTTGTTTTCTAATTTTTAAAACTAAATGTTTTAATTAAATTGTGTAAATAATTTTATTATTACTATTACATAAAAAATTCTATATAAAATAAGATTTAAAAATTAATTTCTTTAAGTTTCATTTCATTATCACTACTATTTTCTACTAAAAAATATTTAACAATAAACATTATTTTAAGTTTTACAAACCCATAACTTTTATTCTTAAGTCTCCCAAATACTAAGGAACCAAAGTTATCTAAAACATTGCTGATGAGGACAAATTTGCTTGGATAAAATTGCATTACACTGACATCAGAGAGCAATTTCGAACATTGTATTGCAATTTTGAATGATTTCACTCTTTGCTCTAAATCCCAGGCCTGTAATTGAATCAAATATTGTTATAAATAAATAATGTACAAAGATAATAATTATATTTCATAATAACTGAAAATTGAAGTGTTAAAAAAACTATATTTTCCAAAAATAATGTATCCAATACAGGACAGAAAAGCTCATTCTATAAACATGATAACATACATTATAGGTAACCATTTACAGTGACAATACTTAACAAATAATAAAAATTACTAATTTAGTTATGTCACACACCAAATTAGCTACCTATTTAAAAAAAATTGCAACAGACCTTTTTGATCTCCTCATCTAACATGTGAACTTTAGTTACAAATTCTTGTTGGGAGAGACCCATAGTCTTTCTGACTGAAGATTCATCGAAATCGTCAAGTTGTTCTAATCTATGCTTCACTTTTTCATTAAGATTTGAAACTTGTCTTATTAATGCTGAAAAAGTACTAACTAAACATAACAAAAACAAATAAAAAAGAAATATGTGTTAATAATAGAACATCTAGATTAAATAGCAAAATAATTTCAAAAATTCTTCACATACTCTTTTCACCTCCAGGAAGAAAACTACTTATGATTGTTAGTTTTTCACCAGTGGTATATTTATTTAATATAGAGGTTCGTTTTGAGTTCCATATTTTGAAATAATTTGCCTTTTCGTCTTCCCATATGTCAACAGGCAATGTATCCTGAAAAAGATGGTAAGTTACAAATATGACAGAGAAAGGAAAACTTAAATATTTATATGTAATAGCACAAACTAAAAATACCTTAATAAACTTAAAATAATTTTAAAAAACTTGCCTCTTCCTGTTTCATCTTTTCAAACCTCAACAATGGATCCAGTTCTTCAAATCCCGAACTCCAATTCTGTAGACTCTCTATTAAAGTCTGATTAAGACTTGGTCTCTGCAAAAATGTTGATAGAGCTTGTTTTATTGTGGCAAATTGAAAGACATTGCACTTTACTATGAAACAGCAATCTAATACTATTTAAATAAAAATACATACAATCCTCATACTATCCATTTTCAGAGGATGGGTGGTAACTTCTAAACTAGCAGAAACATTATTTTTTCGCCTAAATTTTTTGGCAGATGTCCTGAAAATATAATTTACATGTTTGGTAAAAAAAAAAATATCAAACCATTGAAAGACAAAAATAAACATAATAAATCTTACCAAGGATAACTTGTAGGCATATTTATTTTTTAACTTTTTTCGGCAAATTTATTGATTTTTTCTGATTGAATTTAAACAGTAAATAACTTTACTTTATATAGATATTATACTAATGTATTTATCAAATTACTATGTTTATGATTTTTGCGGTTGGGCCTTCGGGTTTAGCAATTTCTTTTTTTAATTATGTACCATACCGTAATTATCAAGTACAACAACAAATTATCGTAACAAATGTCAAATCGTAATTAATTATTGTAACAAACATGAAACATCAAAATATAACTATCTGTGGTAACTGATAACCATTTGGCATTTACCATATCAACTAACAAGTACCTACTACCTAGTACCTACTACATAGTACCTATACTTACCTAATACTTGCTAATACTTAGTGGCTAGTACTTACTACTTAGTAGTAGTTAGTTACAGTGTTACCAACCTGAAGTCAGGCAGCTATCATTATACCAGAGCCGTAAAAATATCGTAGATCAAATTTGATCAAAATCGTATCTATAAAGATAATGACTACAATTTTTTTTATGAAACGTTACAATAAGTTGCAAATGCTTTATAGTTTATATCTTTTAAACTTCTGTATTTTTAATAATAATAAAAAATATTTCAAATTAATGTTTGAGGTATGGGACAGACATGAGCCTGGGCCTCCTTCCACTTTAAGTGTAATAAATGCGCCAATATTTCGAAAGTACAAAGAATAAAATAATGGTAAAGAAATGAAAACAAGCATATTTTTCAAAATTTTTTCAGAATACACATTGATGAAACTTAATATTTTATATACAGTTTTTATAAATAATTACTTATTAATCTTTTCGAAAAATAGAAACAAAAATACGCAATATTATATTATCTTTGAACGTACGCTGGCAATTATCGTGCAATAGAAGTACATTATCGTACATCAAACGTAGTTATCCTACTTAGGTGTTTTTATAACAGTTACTATCGATTCGATCCACACTGCAATAATTTTATTCAAAAAAGTATTTAAATAGTCTTGTAGACTGTAGTTGATGAATCGGATGGATAAAAGATAATAATCATAAAATAAAATACATATTTTTAATAATAATATTTCGGTGGTTCTTTAGACGTCGAAAACATATTTGGTCGATACATAGTATTTTCTTTTGGTTGTAATATCCGTCCGGAATTTTGTTTTTGACTGAAAAGTGAATTATTACGAGCTTCGCGTATTTCTATGAGATTTCGCAAGGTGTTAAGCAAAGCTGCTTGTTCATGGGCTTTCATCTCATTTATAAGAATTGGCAAATTTATCACACATATCCAAAGATAAAACAATGCCACTGAAAATAAACAATATTTATGGCGATTACTTAGTTTAACTAGGTACCTATTTTTAATGATCAGATTATTAATACTTTTTTGTTTAGTTAAGTACTTAGAACCCAATGCAATAAACGCATTAATTTTGAGTACCTAAGTACTGCGATAATCAATAAATTTCGGTGGTAAAATCGATAAAAAAGTAACAATTAGTATAAGTACCTTACACATTTACACTTAGATGTCATTTACTTTTACCGCCTACGTTGTTCAGTTGGTCGTTCTTCTGACATAGTGCCTTTTCACATGTACCAATTGCCAGGTAACCGGCGCCAGATATCCGACGGCGAAGTGTATGGTCATGTACATTAGCTTTCACACGTACCGGCGTAATTTGCCGGCATGCACCATACACTTCGCCGCCGGCTACCCGGCATCCGGTGCGTGTGTAAAGGCACTAACGTCTATAATAGAAATGTCTCTGTAGTGAAATTATGAAACTACAAATTATAGTTATAAAAATCTAAGATAGGTAGGTAGTAATTATATTAACTTACACAAAGTAAATCCTACTACGACACTTATCCCAATAAGAAGGCCAATATCCATAGTATTTTCTTTAAGTATAAGTAAGCCTGTTACTCCAAAAAAACACAATGCAATTAAGCGCAGTAACTCCAAAAAAATATATGGTGTCATCAGGATATTGTTTAGCTAAAAATAAAAAAGTCATACGCGTGTGTTTTACTCACCATTTTCATCATTATATAAAAACTACTACTTGTACCTTATATGCTCCATATATATATAAAAAACATCCTAGAATATAGAAACAAAGTATAATTTTAATGTATGTGTTGTATTTGTCGGGATCTGAAAACGAAATAAGATCATTCTTAGGATGATTACAGGACGTGCATTTTCTGCTTTATTTTATTCAAGTTCAAGTTGTTTACGATTTTTGGAGTAAGTATTGGAGTGAATTGAATTCACTGAATTCTTAAATGTATAGGATACTTAGACTAAAATCACTTTTAGTTACTTATATTAAGATTGACTTACCTTCAAGAAAACTAGTTATAAAAGTTTTCATGTATATAAGATTAATTTCAGTTTCAAACATAGATTTTAGAGAATCATAATTCTGTTCATAAACTTGCTTAGAAAAAAATAAAATTAATAAGAAAAGAATAACTTGAAGCTGAAAAAAATTTTACTTGGATGTTAGTAGGTAAGCTAGTTTAATTAATACGTAAAATAACCTAATAAATAAAATTAACATCAGATTTTACGTTACCAACCATTGAAAATAGAGCAATTAATATCCCACCCAAACGTAATGAGAACCAAAAGCAGCAATTATACACAAATGCCATTTTAATATTTCAATTTATTAAAACATACATTCGTTTATTGAGGCGTCACCTACTAGCCAACGTTAGCACACAAATACATTAGAAATGATATAATAAATGTACATAGCAATTATTTGTAAACCCTAACAAACTATTAAAAATAATGACATCGGAACAATAACTTTCGTAGATACCTACTTACTAGCTTTATCATGGGTCACGCTAATAGAACGAGTAAGCCTTATGTTTAAATCCAACTAAAGTAGTCAGGTATATTATCATAAATTTATTATTGTTTTTTTTACTATGAGTTAAATTTAAAGAAGACATTACAAAGGTAGGTAGGTACTTATCATTCTAATAATAATTGTAAGAAAATTAATAAAATATGTTTAGTACAATGATAGGTAACAATCAGGTAGACTGTAGAGAATAAAAAAACGACGAGATGGCATGACCAGTAACCACATAATATTATCCATACTTCCATACTAATATTATAAATTCGAAAGTAACTCTGTGTCTGTTACGCTTTCACGCCTAAACTACTGAACCAATTTTAATGAAATTTAGCACAAACATAGATAATAAGTTGAGAAAAGACATAGGGTACTAGGGGATGTAGAGTACTATCTAATTTCACTAAGTTATTGTGACCATTTCAATGTGCTCAAACACGGTACCTCTGCAGTAAGAGCTGGCTTAGCTACTAACTAATAACTTTTGTATTATTATGTTTACTGATGATCAGTCATGTCAGGTCACCGGATACCAAATTATGAATTGACACAACCAATAAAAATGGTTCTTAATGCCTTTACCGTCAGAAGCGAGCAGGTAGTCTTCAAACACAAGAGATAAGAACTATTCTAATATCCAGTCATTTTTACTATTAGTACCTATATAGGTTCTTGACGCAAAAAATAAAACTCCCGTCCAAAAAACTCTCTAATGCGGACGAAGTCGCGGGTACAGTTAGTAGATAATAATTGTTTACTTGGAAGAAGGTGCTTGACGCTTGTTAGTGATGAGCCTTGGTGGAAGTTGGAACCCGTTGCACACTAAAATATGACGTGTGTTAAATATTTATTTCTATTATTGTCTTGTTCCCGAGAAATTAGTTTTAATAATTGATTAGAGCCAATATTGTTAATCTTTATAGCTTTGCAGTATCCTCAAGGTTTAATGTTTGAATAATTTATTTGCGTGATATAAAAACATTAGTCATTAGCAGCAGAGCACGCTGTAATTTATTTCGATGAGTAGGTACCTACCTACCTACCGAAAAAGCTTTAAAAAGCAAGCCAACTAAAGCTGTGTTGATTCAATATTTTTTTGTTAGTTTAGTTTGTTTTTGCAAATTTCTAGGGATGGCGATCTAAAATCGATTAATCAAAGAACCGACTTTGTCCCGTAAGCGAAGCTTGCTTTATATTATTATATTAAAAATGCTTGCGATTATATTATTCGCGTTGTGAACGCCATGCTATAGCATTATGTTCTTGCTATAGTCTATACTATATAGCAAAATAGTATAGCCTAGTCTGAAATTACCTTAAGTTATCCAATTCCTATTTCTTACTATAGTTGAACCATTACAAACGTGCGCACTGAGTCATAAAACATTATGTCAAAGGGATGTGACAATGCCGCACAACTCGTTGTCGACGAAGTTATTCGGCTGCCACCGTATCACTGCCATATAATAATCCTATTGAATTAGTATGGGCACAAGTAAAGGGCGAAGTGGCATCAAAAAAACAATACTTTCAAAATAGCAGACGTCCATATCCTTTTACATGAAGCTATCGAGACTGTATCCAAAGAGGACTGGGTAAAATGTGTGAGGCATGCAGAGGAGTTACACGATTGCGATTTAGCCAAGGCCATTTTAAGAGATCAGAGAATACAGCCTCTGATAATAAATTTACATGAAGATGACAGCGATAGCTGCTCAGACGATGACGATGACATCGACGTAGTTACACACAACACTAGCAGTGCGAGCGAGAGTTCCGATATGCCTATAAGTGTGAGCGAGAGACTTGATAAAAATGTTTTATGACTCAGTGCGCACGTTTGTAATGGCTCAACTATACCTACCTACTTACAAGTTACAATTTACAAACATTAATTATCGTTATTAGCGATATCGGATATTACTGTGTTCTCTCTCTGATTAATTAATATTCAATTAAGAGCATACCTCCGTCTATCAGAAAATCTTTAGAAGTCTCAACTCTCAACATAAAGATGGAAAAGGAGTGCAAAATAATTACCGATCTACCAGATGAGATAATTGCGTTGATTTTGCAAAAAATTGTCTACAATGATATAATTTCATTTGGCATGACGTGCAAACAATTCCATAATGTTGTTTCTAGTGATCAAAGTCTTTGGAAAACCAAATGCTTAGAAATGTTAGTACAGTTAAATCACATTTTAGTTTACTTAACATAAATATAGTTTATTATTTAGAATATACATACCTACTTACTCCAACAAAAAGTTCTAGGGGTCTTAAAATAACCGTTTAAATTACAGACTTCCTCATCCCATTTTGAAAACTGTCCAAAAACATTGTAATGGAGACTGGTTCAAACAAATTAAGGATTTTGTGGAATTGAAGAAAAACATAATTTCAGAATTGCTGAGCTTATCACCAAAATTCTTTTGGTCAGTGTAATAAATTATATATACCTACTTAAAATTGTGTATTATAATACATAATATCATACAGTATAGTACAATAAATCAGCATAAGTTAGATATTCTCATCTAATTTATTATCTAACTTATGACATGAAATAATGTTATGTTTTCAGTGTTCTTTTCAAGAAATGTGTCAGCTAAGCCATTTTAATTTTTTTTAACTGTATTAGCTCTTATCTGTTTTGTTCAAAATAACCATTACTGTTACTTGGTGGATATTGCAGGAAAAAGAATTCATTGACTTTTGATGACATAGTTAAACTCTTTAAACTTGCTACCAAAGATGAACTAAGCTATTATTACACAATACACATTTTGCAACAAGTAGTACAAATTTCTATTTTGAAACTTAATAAAAATATTTGTCAAAAGTAAGTAGTTGCTATAAAAATTAGTCGAATGAAATTATTATACTAGAGTATATTATATGTACAATATTTAAACAAATTTGCTTTTTAGGCCATATACATTAACAGAACAATATTATGCTAAAATTGTGCTTCGTTATTTGATGCATACATTTCTTAGTATAAAATGGGCCAGATTGCAAGCAGCACAAATGTTTAATGGGCAAAAAATTCAACCAGAAGTTGTTATTAATTTTTGTATTCAGTGGATTGATCCAGCCCACTTCTTCCCAGATGAAACTGTTGATGATGTGGTAATTTTAAATTCTTTAATAATAAATAATGTGCCTCATATTCCTACACTTAAAAAATAATAATAACTGTTGTTTCAGTTAAATAAAATTGTAGACAATGTTAAAGATGTAATACAACAATCAAATACAAAAACCCCTATAGCAGAAAGAAAAAAGATAACAGAACGTGAAATACTCTATGCAGTGTCCAAAGTTTTATTTGGCCAAAAGCGTATTGCAATTACATCAGCTGCTGACCTTGACACCTTAAATATTGTGAAGGTATGATTCTGATTTTGTCTCAGTTTTTCATTTCCATTCTTCCAAACTATAGCCTGTTCTCTTGTTGCAGGTTTTGAATAATAAATGTGGGCATGTACTTACCTTGGCAATTATATATCATGCAGTGGCAAGAAAATGTGGTGTAAAAGTTAATTTGTTAGCTTTTCCAAATCATCTTTTTCTTGAATGGGAAGATGTCACGGCTCTACATAATAAACTATACACAATTAGTTTAGATACTGGAGAGCTAAAGCCAAGACAACGTTGTCCATTTTCACAAGATAATGAACAAACCAGTTACTCATACTGCTCTAACACTTTATTAAAATACATTTATTCACATTATTTAGTAACAGTGGGAGCTATTAAGACCTGGTAATTATAATTTATTTTCTTATTATATTTTTCTTCTTTTTAAACTAGTAAAGTTTTCTTAGAAAGTTTTTATTACATATATAGCAATTTGATAGATTATTTTTTTAGAACACTATATTAATATATAACTGTTAATAGTCTAAGGCAGTTTATTTACGAGTGTTAAATCACTCCCTACAACCTAACAACAGAAACCATTTTTATCCAAGTTATGTAATCAAAGCTGTGGATATCAGATTAGAAATATAAACAACCCGTTTTAAATAAATCAGTCTTGTATTATCACAGCATGAATATAAATTATTTGAGTGTAATTCCTTTTTCAGGAATGTACAAAATTGTCTACATTTGTTAAGTTTTCTCGGTGCTGAAAATAAACATGCTCCTTACAAAAATTTCTTCTCTTATCTAATGAATATTGCTGAAATACGTAGTTCTAACAAATTATTGGATATCAATTATGTAAGTATTACCCTGTTTCCAATACATATTAATTATCAGAACCTTATTTATGAAGATATTTTTTGTAATGACTGTCAGTCTATGAATTAATTAATTTACTTTACAGTTGGAAAATTTCTATAGAAAAATAATTTTAATATTAACATCTTTAAATACTGAACGTATATCAGAACCTGATACATCTGTAAGTAACATTTTATAAGTTTATATTAAAATAATTATTATCATTTATTATTAATATATACTTTGATAAACGGATTTTTATTTTAGCTGGCCCCGAAAAAGCATGATAAAAATGTGCTCTTTGCTGTGGGAATGATTTGCTATCATAAAAAATTTGAATATATCTGTATCATTCATGATTGGTATGTAAATATAGACCTTAAACAATGTCCAGATGTTATGGTCAAACTTGATAAACAACCTTATTATAGTGTGATTTCAGCTGATCACACTAAGAGGTTTGTGGCACAAGGTAAAATATCCTTTCGTTGTTTAAATATCCAATTCTCTCTAGCTATAACATTGCCATCAGTCTTTTTATCTAACCTATATTTATACTATTAATTTATATTTCTCCTTATTAAATTTACACAGCAAGTCATGCTAAGTTCAAGACCGCTGCTTAAAAGCAATAAAAAATTAAATATGCATTTAATTATTTGAAAAAAATTGTGTATTGACATCAACTATTTATTTCAGAAAATCTTATTCAATTTCCGAAACCAAATCGTCTTTACCATTTGGAATATCAGATTTCAAGACATTTTTGTCACTTCGATGGGTTTGCGTATGTCTTAAATGACGAAAAAAGGATTCAGTACCCTGGTGAAGCTCCTATTGTTGAAATATATCGTAACCAGTCTTTTAATCGACCTTAGTTAACACGTGAATGGTCCTCTATCATAACATTAAGTACTAAATTATTAATTAAGATCTTATTCTTTTTTATTTTACTAGCTTTGTCCGCCTGGATAAACACATACTTACCGTAAGAGATTCCGCAGACTTACAATTTCAAGTTTGCTGATTATCGAAAAACTAAATCCCATACTTTCACAATTTTATCGGCCAACTTTTTAATTGTGCCTAATCGGAAGGAAGTCTCGATTCTGATACGATCGTTGTCCAATTATTTTGTTGGAAGATTATATTAAATAAGATCTCCGGGCTATCATTATTCACTATGCCACACTATATATTAGTATACTTACTCAGCGATATAGTTGCTTGACTTGAAATTGTAAGTCTGCGGGGTCTAACTACGAAAATTAATCGTTTTTATACGTATTATAAAGCACTTATCTCACGTGAGACTGTGATCTTGCATTAATTTTATCTAAATTTATTCAGCCGTTTTGAAGATTGGGCAGAACAATTGGAAATACAAAAAAAAATTAAAATTGCTATTATTATTTTTTTTTTGAAGAAGCTAACTGTATGATACCTATAATATTATATACCGTAAAAATCGTCGCCATTTCTAGTATAATCATCAAAAAGGTGCATACCTAATGTATTAATTTTTGTGTGGATAGATGCGACCGCATGCGTCTTGAGCCATCTTTCCTTTGATATATGGCATATTTTTTGTTATAAATGTGTTTCAATAATATATATTATATAAGTACATATAATTTTATTTACCCTAAACAAGAAAAAGAAAAATGTGAACAATAACAACCATATATTTGCTTAGTATGATTAATATTGTATGTAACATATTTAAATAACAATGAAATATTGTTATGTGATGGAATGATGTATATTTGGGTTACAACAATGAAAACAGTGTATCCACAATACCTTTGAATAATACTTTCATAATATTGAACTATTAATCAATAACTAATATATACTTTTTAATAGTACTAGGTACTTGACATTATATGTCAGAATTTGCTAAAATTGTGCTAATACCTTTATCTACCTATCATTTAACAGATCTGTGCTTAAATTTCTGAGGTACATCTTCTTTGTCTAAGTGCTTCATATAGGCTAAGAAACATGTCCATAAGAGACTACAAACACTTATAAAAGGTACCCTGTTTGCAGGAGGAATAAGCCAAAAATTCAACACTGCTACTACAGGCCATACTGAGGCTCCAACCTGAAAATATTGCCAATTAGAATTAGATTAATGTAAAAAATCTTACCAGCAAATTAGCCTATTATTGAATTAAATTGCTTAGACAGTTCTTAAGTAACACAAACTACTAGATGTTTCTTTCAATTTAGTCATGGTTGAAGAGAGTATTGGGGGTTCAAACATCTCCCTTCCAAATTTTTCCTTACCTCTATTTCTAACTTCACCCAGAGTATTTATGTTCATTTCAGATAGAGATTTACTTGATATTTCTGTTACAAATTTACCTTATAAGTAGGCCAAAACTTCGCTTTAACCTCAGCAACTGCTTCTTCTACTGAACTTCCTTCTAACAAGCTCATTCCAAAATAAAAGCTACACATTGCAAATGGAGTGTAGGTAACTGTTTCAACACAAGTCTAAAAGAAAATATTTTATCAAGTGGTAAAAATATTTCAATAATCACATTTTAAATTTAGCACACAAATATGTTACCTTAACTATAGCAGACTTTAATGTACTTCCTGGCCACACAGTACTTGCCAAATTGAACCATACATACAAAGTAGGAGCAACATAGCATGATCCATATAATCCAAAACGGGCACACTTCCACCAGTCATAGGAGTGGTCTTCTGTAATACAATATTTTTATATAAAATATATTTATTTAAACAATTATAATATGGCCTAATATTATAATTTTTTTACCAAAACTTCTTCCTTCAAAAGTCTGTTGAATGAAACTCGAAATAGGCCAGATTACTCCATAAGAAGCCATTCCCCTAAAAAGGGGATGTTTTAAGGTTTTTGCAAATTTACTTAGATAACTCATTATACTATAACAATTTTCACAAGTTGTAAAACTATTTTCGTCAAGGATACGTCGCAGTTCATTATTTGATTTGATATTGTGCCAGATTTTAAAATCATGCCACTACACTATTTACAAGTTTCATACATCCATAAGCCTAGTTATAAAACTTGAGGTATACAATGCACATATTATCAGTCTTCATTAATTTTTGTAATTTGTGGTAGGTACTCACCGAATACCAATTACCAACTAGGTATAGGTACCTACGTTTGTTTATTAGAACAGCTGTTTTTGAGTGATGACAATTAATAGATGAAAAACTATTGTGGCATAAAGTATAGCAAGGACATAATGCTATACTATACAGCATGACGTTCACATTACGCGATATAATCGCAAACATTTATACTATAAAGCAAGTTCATTTGACTGCGATCTCAGTTTCGCTTACTGGACGGCCGGGGCTGAAAGAGGAGGAAGAGGGCGGTGCGCGATATAGCACAGCATGAACTCAGCGTATCGTTCAATTTTATAACGTATAGTAAGCCAATAATATTATATAGTATAAAGTGTGAACGTGTCCATAATAAATGTATGGTGCGCGATATTGTTGTGCTATGAACCATATGTTATTATATTATAGCGTAGTCTGAAATTACCTTAACGGAGCTTGTAGACGTCCGACACCGGACACCGAACCGTCAAAGTGACATTCATACATTTGGCGTAAATTTTTAGCCGGACATATGTGAATGTCCGGTGCGTGTACACACTCATTATAAATCACTAACCACCGCGAATCCGATAAAAAAATAGTAATTAAACGTAATTTAGTAATTAAAACTTAAAAATAGAATGGCTTTTCGCCGCCTTTCAAAAAGCAACATGACAGTTTTATGCTCTTGTTGAATTTTACATGAATTTTATTTATCAACTATTCACGTCTTTTTATTTATAGTAGGTTCATTAATAATACAAAATTTATTTTTCACTTTTCAGTGCGTTATGAGGTCGGTTTTATTTTTTTATTTAAAATTAATTCATCGATAATGGTTAATATTTCATAGTTTAGTAAGCAAAGAAATGTGACGCGGTCGCTCGAAATTCCGCGAATTCCCGCCCGATTGTGAAACTATTCTTTCAATATCCTGAAAACTATTGATTATAAAAATTCCAAAAAAAAATGGGACCACTTCGACGAGTTACTCTATCGTTTGACATATCGTTCATCCAATTCACGGACGGCGACGTAGGAGTGGTACATCCCAAAAAAAATACGTGTCGAATTGATAACCTCCTTTTTGTTTTTTGAAGGTCGGTTAAAAACACCAAACCCAGCGATTTTTCAGATGCTCTTTCGCGAAAGTTGGCAAGACTGCTAGTGCTTGTATGCAGTTGCATCTGTTTTTTTTATATAATTCAAAATATCAAAAAACAGTTTTGGTTGTATATTGCCTTATTTATATTTGATAGGAGGATTATTTTCCAGGAATATAATTTTCAATGTAAATGGAGCCCTAATCTTCTTAGAATACATGTTATTTTATTCCTAGCAATCGATAATGATTTGCAATGGCATTTTAAATAAATACTTAATACATGTATTTTTTTTTGAGCAGATCTAAAACTCCATAGGAAAAACCGAAATTTACGATTAAGATGTCGAGCAACTCCCTTTTATTTTCAATAAATAATGAAGGAAAAGTATATGCTCTTTCGAGTAGTGGGTCCTGTTGGAGAGAATTTATGTATTTAGGTTTGGAATTCAAAACTTTATCAGCGGTACCACATTTTTTATGGGCTGTAGGAGGTGATCGTCAAATTTATCTTCATGTACATGGCCTCGAAATACCAATCAGAGTCAAAGAAGAGTCATATGAAAATGAGCGTTGGTTGCCCCTGGAAGGATTTAGTGGAAGGATGTTGCCTACAGATCGGTATCACTTTTCATCTCAAGATGGCACAAAAGATAGATCAATTGACTGTATTCGATTGCCTTCAATGGCTTGGCAATGGGAAGGTGACTGGCAATTAGAATTGACACTAGATGGTCAGCCTCTAGACCATGATGGATGGAGTTATGCTGTTGATTTTCCCGCTCAATTTGGTCCAGTGAAACAATGGAAATCCTGTGTTCGGAGACGAAAATGGATAAGGTATAGAAAGTTTAGTGCTATGAATTCCTGGTGTGCTATAGCACCGTTACATAAAGATCCAACTCAGGAACCTTTCATTGATGTCAATATTGGTGGAAATCAGATACCTTATGCTGCCCCTGGCACTCTCTCAGTCTGGGCAATTACTGCTCAAGGTAGAGTTATGTACAGAGCAGGAGTGAGTACTATTTCGCCTGAAGGATTAAAATGGATAAATGTTAGCATTCCACCTAACTGTGATATAAAGCAAATTTCTGTAGGTCCAACCGGTTTAGTTTGGGCTTTGCTCTGGTCTGGCAGAGCCATAGTACGCAAGGGTGTTAACAAAGACTGTGCAACAGGTGAAGCATGGTTAGAAGTAAAATCACCTAATGAGACAAAATTATCTTTTGTCTCTGTTGGACAGAATGTAGTATGGGCAGTAAGCTCAGACACAAGGGTATGGTTTAGAAAGGGAATAGATGGAAATGCTTGTGGGTGTTCAGAATCAGCTGCAATGGGAAGTGGCTGGTTAGAAATAAGTGGAAATATGAATCATATTTCAGTGGGGATAAATGATCAAGTATTTGCAATTGGGGGATCAAATAAAAGCATATACTGGAGAAGCGGAATCAATGCTGCAGAGTTAACAGGCAAGAGATGGAGAATGGTTCAAGCAAACATGCAAGTTAGTCGCACATCAAGTGCTACTAGCCTTGTCTCTTCAGGATCTTATCAGAAGCATCAAAGCTTAAATTTGCTCAATGAAAATATTCCTGACCTCAAGTCTAATATTAATTTACCAAACTCATGGGAGGAATCACACTCTGCTCCTATTGAAAATACATTACCTCTCAAACCATCGAAAGAGTTAATGCAGAAAACAAGTATGAATGTAGAAAATATTGACATGACTGGAAAAAGTTATGAGACAACTTTAAAAAATCCTAGAGCTTGGAGTCCTGTTCGAAGTGTGGGTTCAGTTGTAGGAATGGAGGCACAGCCAGATAGTGACAGTAGTGTTTTTGACCTTGATTCTGGAATGTTCTTTGATGAGGAAGTCAGCCAAACAGCTTGGGGCACCTGTGATGTGGCTTGGGGTTTTGTAGAAGCAGGTGCATGCTCAGTTGATGCAGTACAACCACCTCACTGGTTTAGTGATTCTCAAAATGTTTATAATACTGATATTGTAGCTAAATGGAGATTGCAGATATTAGATGAATTAAAAAGTAGAAATAATAACCCAAATTTAGATCTCACCAAATTTGGTATAGCTATTGAAGAAAAAGGTTGGACCCGAAGTTGTGAATCAAGATTAGTATATAACAATAACACAAGTGAGGATTGTATTATCTCTCTTTATTGGCATGCTTCAGAAAATACAGGCACATTGTCAGTTTTTCAACCTGATGGCACAATTAAATTTATTTTTAATCTTGGCGAAGTAACCAGTATTACAACTTCATCTGAACCAGGCAATCCTAGAATTTCCTTAAGTATACCTAACCAAAGTAGAGAGATATTAAAAATTCAATTCATATCAGAGATGGAACAAGAAGAATGGCTCAATGTTTTGGTAGATATCACCGCACAAATTTATGGACTCTCTGGTAGACCATCTGAGAGCTCAGTTTGGGTAGTTACAAATACTGGAGATATTTTAAATTGGGATCCAGCCTCAGCCCTCTTGACTGCAGACAGCAATGCTGGAAATTTCACAAAAGAATTTCAGCTATTTGGTAAAGACATACAAAAGGGATATACGTGCATGTTGCACAATAATTTCCCCCCTGGCAGTACATTAAAATTTGCTGGCTGTTTATTTGATGTCATTAACAGATTTCATATTAATTTACAAGGACCAGAAATACAAAAGCAAAGACATAAAATTGAAAGTGAAGTAACTGAAATTCCATTTCATTTCAATATGCGGTTTGAAGAAAGTGTTGTTGTTTGTAATACTAAAAAATCTGGTCACTGGGGCACTGAAGAACGATACCAACTGCCTTTGTCACCTGGCCAAGAATTTACTATAAAGATTTTATGTGATACTGTTGGTTTCACTGTTACTGTAAATGACAAACATTTTTGCTCATTTAAACATAGGTTAAGCCCTGAAAATATTACCTCTGTTAATGTGTTTGGTCCTATAAAACTATACACCATGGAATATTGTTCCACAAGTGTTATAGTTGGCCCTGATGAAATGTTTTGGAAAATGATAGGTGGCTATTTAAGAAAAGTAGAATGTTGTGCTAACACTGTTGTTTGGGGAATATCTCATGACCACAGAGCATGGGTTTACACTGGCAGTTGGGGTGGTGGAGCCTTAAAGGGTAAAAAATATGTTACAACAAAACATATAAGTTTTGGTACATTTAAAACAGTTTTAATAATCTTTGCAGGCCTTGGAAGTAATGATGGAATTCATGCAATGACAGATACACAAACCTATTGTGTTTATGAAAACCAGAGGTGGAATCCTTTATCTGGGTATACATCTACTGGCCTCCCAACCGATCGATACATGTGGAGTGATATCACAGGAAAACACAAACGTACTCGTGAGCATACAAAACTGTTAAGTCGCCATTGGCATTGGGTAGTATTTTTGTTATAGATTGGTTTCAACAATAGCGAATGTTCAAGCGTAATTTTAGTACTAACAATCTAAAAAAGATTTCAGAATGGATGATTGACTATAACACTCCTGGTGGCGTGGATAGCGACGGATGGCAGTATGCTACTGATTTTCCGGCACCCTATCATGGGAAAAAAATATTCACGGATTGTGTGAGACGTCGCCGTTGGTATAGAAAGGCACAAATTAATACAGAAGGACCTTGGGTTCGTGCGGGGTCAACTGCATTACTAGATTTATCACTATGGGTAATTAATACATCCTGTTTGTGTGGATATGTTTTTTTTTCTTTGTGTGGATATGTTTTTTTAACTAAATAATAAATTATTGATATTGTTTTCTTGCAGGCCAATGATAAGGATGTATCTGTTTGGGCTGTAACTCTAGCCGGTGAAGTCATATATAAAACAGGCGTCACCACAGGAACACCAACTGTAAGTTTTATCTTCCAAATTTCTTATCAAATCTTGAAGAAAATTTTCGAATTTAGTGTGCGTGTGTTTACAGGGAAATCATTGGGAACATGTCAATAGCCCGCAAGCTCTCGTCGCTATAAGTATTTGTAAAGACATTATTTGGGTAGTAGGGAGGAAAGGGGAACTTTACTATCGAGATGGAGTCACAAAAGAAAACTCTGCAGGCACGCATTGGAGGCTAATTGAAGCACCTAAAGGCAATATTGGGAGTACTCACAAATCCGGCGTCAAGCTTGTTTCGTTGTCTACAAATTCTGCATGGGTCCTTCTTACAAATGGGGTTCTTGCTGTAAGAACTGATATTTCTCCTTTGCACCCTAGTGGGAAACATTGGAAGTACCTATCAGGTAGGACCTTTTGACTGACCAATTGTTAAAGAATTTAGTAAAAACATTAATTTTGATACTTTTCAGAATGTGATATCACATATAAACATGTATCATGCAAGGATCATGAGGTTTGGGCCGTGCGAACTGATGGGTCCTTACATAGAAGACTTGGTATCACTACAGACAATGTATTAGGTGTCACCTGGCAGCTTATTCTCAATGTACCTTCTGTTTATGTATCTGTAAGAGGTGCATAATTTTTCTATAGTTTTTAAATTTGCTCATTCCTAATATTCCAAATATTTAGCTTTAGTAATTTAAAGTTTTTTTGCGGTTATTTTTCGCACAATGATATTAATAAGTAAATCCTTTATTTATATATTACTCATATCATTCAATGATCTCCATAATTTTTAAGCATCAAAACATTTCTACTCATATTAATGACAAAGTATTAAGAATGTTTTTTTAACAATTTGTATTATTTCTTCCATTTTGTATTTTCAGAGTAATACATTTTATTGTTACCTAATTGTTTCAACGCATCATATAAGGTATAATTAACACTACAAATAGATAAATAAGTATGCGCTTAAAAGAAAAGTTAGAAAGTACTCTCGTAGCAGTTTATTTTTATAAGATTTGTATAATGTATTTTTTCAATTGTTACCTATTACAAGAAAAGAACTAACTTAGAATTTTCCATAACAAAATTTAGCTTCAGTTGGGAAATAAGGCTGAAATTAGATTTGAAGTATTAACATGCTAAGCCAAACTCTAGTCAAAAATTGTTTATTAAATTGTAATCTTAAAATGATACCAATAAAAATGTAGATGCAAGACGAGTGCGCTTTATCTATGTATTATGTGAAATCAATATAATTTTATCAAGTATTCCGTGGTTTTAATTCCAAAAAAGTTAAAAGCTTCCTTTTTCCTCTAAATAATGCCAATATAAAAAAAACTATTTACGTTACTATAATTTATAGTAAAAATAGTCTTAATTGCAATATTTTTATAAATCAACGCAAACTAAGGTTTCGATCATTTCCTTTGTGATTTTGATAACTTTAGTATAAACAAATATTTATCAAAATAGGATCAGCATTCTGAATATGAATTTGCACAAAATTTCACACAAGTACGTTATGTAATTACAAAAAGGCTATTCATGTTCTCTTTTGAAATATACAAAATTAATTCTAATAAAATCATTAATATTTTTGGTCATAGTTTATTATTACGCACATCGAAATCTAGTCACACTTGAAACATTAAATCCATTTACAACATATAATCTAATTCATATCGAATAAAGTGATTGTTGGGATCATTGTGTATCCGGGGGTACCCTGCTACGAGCGCGTCTTGACCTCCTATATATAGGGTGTTGTATATCTTCCAATATACATCTCGAACTTTTCTTGCCGGGTGAAATAAACCCTGAAAAAACAAATTAGTAAATCTTAAATGCTAAAAAAATCAATGACACAATAATTCGTTATTGTCGCCCTCTAAGTTCTAAGGCATTCTATTAAGCAAATGTCTAAATGTAATGGATATTTTTTTGGGCTGGAATATAATTTTTACATGTATGGTATTAAAGCTGACGCTAATAAGTTCACCTTCATTAAAATCATCATTTATTTTTCAATGTGTGAAATGGGGATTCAGTAGAGTAGGCATAGAAAGGCTGATCACCTTGCCTGGAAAGGAAATGTAGAAATGTTTGTGCCATTTTTTGATTATTTATCAAACCGACCATTTTACGACTGGTTTCCGGTGCATGTACACACATTAATAATAAGCCATACAATAGTGAGTCTTGTAAAAGACCGGACAAATATAAGCGGCCTTAGGATTGAACTATTTATTAAGAATGGATTTTATATCTAGTTTTTTTAAATCATATATTAGGAAAACCAAACCTGTAGAGCATATTGCAGAATTTTAATGGGTCCTAGCGCCACTCTCATACCCTCCACTGCATCCATAAAGGCCTGTACAAGATGCGGCGAGGTCTCGAATATGTTTGGCCAGACGTGATTGAGAAGGTGGATCAACGAATCTTCACAACCAAAGCCATAAACGCCGAGCGCCATATGCTTTATGGCTGCGCATGCGGTCTGACGATGTACAAGGTCCCTGTAATAAATGCAAACATTACGGATCTAACACATGATCGCGACTTTACACCATCTTTGCAAAATATACGCATCCAACGCCAGTTTAGTTCAGATTCATGAGCATAAAACTATAAGCTACTAAACTGTTAACTGCTTCCACAAGGCCCGAATAAAGTATGTACAGACGCATCTACTACCACTTTATATGTATTGATTAGTGTAATCACTACATAGTATAAAAAAAATCGCTTTTTGTTCTCCTATATCCATTTGTATGCTTAAAACTTTAAAACTACGCAACGGATTTTGATGCGGTTTTTTAAATAGATATAGTGATTGAAAAGGTTTATATATATCTTTTATATCCGTGCAAAGCCGGCGCGGGTTGCTAGTAGTTGATAAAATGTAGTGTAGTAATAGTTGATAACATTTATTAAAATGGTATCATAATCGCGTTAAAACATTATCAAGTTACCTGTCCATTAAGGCGTCCTCCAACAAGGGACAAACGGCGTATATATAGTCCTTGCCCATCTCCCCGATGTACTCAAAGAGGAAAGACAGAGATTTGAGTACGCCATTTTGTACGTTAAGTTCCGGCACTCGGTACTCATTCATGAGGGCAGGCAGCACCGTGAATGGCGAACATGTCTCAGCTACGATGGCAATCGCTACAGTCGTACAAACCCTAAAATATTTTTATATTAGTAGAATTAAATCTCGATACAAATGGTTAGTTTTTTATTAGCTGTATAAATGAGAAGAGACTATATTATAAGTAAACTGATTCAATATCATGAACAACAATGTAGCCAATATAATATAACATAGTACAGACACATCAACATTTACACATTGGTCAATTGTTGGAAAGTTTGGAATATATCAAATTAGAAAATTAATAGATTCACACCTGTTTTGTCGCTCTTGGACCTTCAAGTTGTTAAGCAGAGTGGCCAGAACATCATGAGGTCCAATTGCCTTAGCAATGTAACCGAATGTGTTGACAGTCGCTCGCCTGATAGCTTTCTTGTGAGCCTTAAGAAGTTCTAGCAGTTCAAAGCAAATCCTCATCCATTCTCGCGCAGAAACAAATTCAGGTCCTCTATCAGCTATACGCCCAACCAGATCTATGCAGTTCTCTTGAACTTTTTCGTGTCTGTAAAAAAGGTTTACAAATATAGTAGGATATCAAAATGATTTCATATCAAAACTTTTATATAATTGTGTTATGTCAAACCTATTGCTGTTACTGTTACAAAAAATTCAAAGAGAATTATTTCATGATAGAAAAAAAAGTACTGAATACATAATTTCTTTTCTTTTAAAGTAGGTACCTGTTTTTCAATATAGGTGTCAATCTAGGCAGGAGATCTTTGATGGGTGGTGTCATTTTAGTCATTCCGATAACATTAACAATCGCCTTCAAAGCACCGAGAATCGAACCCAATACTTCAGGGTATTCCTCACCGAGATATTCATACAGCACTAATCCAAGGTGACCCATCAATTTTTCCTATAAAACAATAAATTTGAACATAACAGTTTCACTTGATTAAGCTACTTCAAACAACAAAATTTAAAAATTACTATAGTAAAACTAAATTTTCCAGACCTAAATATCACCTAAAAGACATTAATAACATAATGCAACACAATTCAATAATTCATCATATAGTCATATCATTAGTAAATTGTAAATAACCAAGCCAAACTAATTGTATAAGAGCAAAATTATTTAGATGTAGACTCGTTTTTCAACTATAGTTTAGTTAAATAAAACTTAGGTTAAGTAATCAGGAGACGATTTGAGATAAATTGTATCAAATAGCAATACTAGCCCGCCGTGCTCTACAAAGAATATATTCTATACCAAGGGTGTGAATTAAGAATAACTGTACTCTTAAGCTAAACGTTCATTTGAGGCGGGTCGGGCCGCAATGGCGCGAGCATTTTTCGTATTGCGTCCACTAAGAGCCCGCGCAGACAGAGAGCGATCCGAGTTCTAATGACCGTTGACCGCCCAAGAGTTCCAACGCACACAAACGGCGTGCAAATTCTCGCGTTCTAGTTTCGTTTGGGTCTTTGCACATGCAACATGTCACTAGAAAGTTGGTCATCCGATGAAGAATTATTGCTCTTGTGGAGCTCAGCAGCTTTTAAGAAAAGGCAGTATTGGGTGCACCCAATTAACACAACGCGAGAAGAACAAGGCGAATTCAGTAATATTTTTCAGGATTTACTTAAAGATGATCTATATTACTTAAATCGTATAATAAACTCCTTTCCCTAACCAATTCAATTAACTTTTCCGTTTTTCCAAACTTAGACATCGCGGCGTTCCGGCGTTCTCTTGGCGGGAAAAGAACTCTTGGAACGTGACGTTCCGCTTTGACCGCCGCGGTCAGACTGCCCGCTGTGTGCGTTGTTGTTATAGACTCAGTATATTCTAATGAACGCCGAACGCGGAACTCGGAACTCCTGACCGCTCTCTGTCTGCGCGGGCTCTAAACAGTGCAGGGCGCGCCGCATCAGCGGATTTTTAATCAGTCATACGTAAAACAAGCGAGCTTACGGTCGTGCGACAATGGATAGCTCCGATGAGGAATTGTTTTTATTAATGTTGTTGGATGAGGAGCAAGAAAATAATAAACGTCGCAAACACAGTCTGGGTTCACAATGTAAGAAAAGATGTTGTGGTTTCATCAGGTGTGTGTTTCATCACTTATTCTTGAGTAATGATCTGGTGAAATGAATATTATCGTATGTCTTACAAAATATTTTACTTACCTCCTGGCAGGTTTTCATAACAACAGCGATTCTGGATATAAGATCAGCAGCCTGTTGTCGTACTTTGGCTGATTTATTATTCATACGCCACAGGATTATACCACAGATCTGTGGCAGATATGGCTTCACACGTTTTCCGAGCTGGTTGACTATTGTACCGAATCCGTTCAACATAACTACATCCTAAAATGTAAAACATATTTACTAGTGGTCTGATTTATAGAATTGTATATAAAACAATGTCGGCTTACGCCATTTATATCTCAATCGGATGGACTGATTTTGATGATCTTTATTTTGTTAGATTCGTCTAATCAAAGAATTGCAGAATTATTATTAAAAATATAGAAAAATATACGGAAAAACGTTTATGGCGACGTTTTAGGTGACACGTGATATTCGACAGTCTGAAGCGATACGGTCCATTAGTTATTGATAAAAGCCTCTGTTTGTAACGGAATGGCGAAATTAAAATGTACTTCACTACATAGTATAAAACAAAGTCGCTTTTTCTTCCCCTATATCCCTTTGTATGCTTAAATCTTTAAAACTACGCAACGGATTTTGATGCAGTTTTTTTAAATAGATAGAGTGATTAAAGAGGAAGGTTTATATGTATAATATAACCGTGCGAAGCCGGGGCGGGTCGCTAGTTATAATATATAGGAAATTATTTGACATATTATGTAGTTATTATTACTTTATTCCTACTGTAAAAATTTGTTATGCCGAATTTTAACTAAAATTAGTTTAGTAAATAATAATTTTGCAACATCTTAAAATAGTATAATATTACTACATTATTTTAATTATATACTACTTAAGAGTATGTTCGATACAAGTTTTTCTTAATCTAACAAATTAATTTATTTTTTCGTAGAGATTAGGTCTTATGGAAACATGTCAATTAATATCTATCTATTATGCTATGTATAGTCAGATGGAGGCAACAGCTAGGAACTGTACCCTAATAGAATACAAAAAACTAGAAATAGAACAAACCAGGATAGAACTATAGCCAATACAATAGAATAAACTTTATAATACCTCAGTTGTTTGTTCTTGGAATGCATAAAGAATGCCATCAATCAACGCTTCTTCGAGTTTAGAATCAATATCAGCGGCTCCCAAATTTGCGAGAATCTTTTCTATAGACTCCATTACCATTTTTCTATATTGTTCATTGTCATCTTTCAAATCGTCTACAATTCTGTTTATGATTTCTGAAGCTCCAACCTTAAAATCAATGAGAATTTATCAAAAACTATTTATAAAAAATACTTTAGTTAAAAAAATATTGTATAATATGAATAACAATAATTTTATTCTTTGATGTTAATTACATGTGTGATACCCGCGCAAAAAAACAGATTTAACATCCGAATTATAAATTACAATTACTAAATCTTTAACATAATTGAAATACATTAAAGACCGGTATTCCAGAATATAAACAAAGGCAACTTGAAATCTGTTGCGGATACATAAAGAGAACAATCAAATCGATTGTTGGGACAATCCAAAGGTATTAAATACAAAAAAATATAAAATGAATTAAGACACTGAAGTGTTTTAATACCTTGTTTGCAATCTCGACGGTAGTATCAACCAGTTGGCGATAGTTTCTGCGATCGAGTGCCATACGGTGATTCCAAAAGTGTTTGAAGAAATGCGGCAATATCTCGTCCATAATGTACTGTGGCTCCACGCCGTCCGTTCCACAACATTGTTTTACAACCTAAAATACAATCATAACACATAAATAATTAAATAAAATTGATTTGCAGTCTGATGTTTTTCAAAGTCAAAATATCTTTATTCATTGAAATCATATTTGATCATTTTGAATCGTCATTTTTTTTTATATGATGTAGTTTACAAAAAAAAAAATTTGTAAAAAATAAAAATATAATATTCAGTTTTATTAAGAAGAATATTTTATAGTATGCTTTTTTATAAAGTTTTCTTTTAATTGTTTTTAAATTTAAGCTCTCCTGCGGAGTTTGAAAGTATATTGTATGTCTGATGCATATAACCCTATCTTGATGAAATGTGCCGTTTATTATATATTAAGGTATTTTAATTTTCTATTTGAACTTGTTGATAATTGTAGAAATTCCTTCTTGAATTGTAAAAATTAAGTTTGTTTCGTACATGTTTACACTTGGGTAGACAATAGCTTTCAAGTCATCTTGGTGTAGGGAGACTTGTTAGATAAAATTAAATATTTTCGTCACTATACAATTGAAGATACCTTGAGTACAATTTTCTTCATCTCTTCATCGGGCGACTGGAACTCTCGGATAAGGATGAGCATTACTTCTCTGGTATAGTAATTAGCGTATTCAGCGTCCATGAGGGGTATGAGATAGCCAATGGCCTTCAAGAAAGCAGCGAGACCTTTGCCTCTATGTGTTCTGATACCCTTCCATAACGGCTTGAGTACTGAATCAAATGATTCGATACCGTATGGAGTAGCTGCTTCAGCCAACGCGGCGCTAGCCAACGCTGTGATTGTACGCACTTTCTGTTGCTCGTCTACCAATCCTATTAAACGTAAATAAATTTAAAATAAGGTACATTAACGGATTAGCGAGTGCCAATAATAATGATGTATCACAATTATAATTTCATTTTATTAATTAACTAAGAGTGGAAGAGGAAGAGCGAATTAAAATTATTCAATAATATATAACCAATTATTTTTGTTTTTTTGCTGTACTGTTTTCTTTCAGTTCATTTATAGGGTAAGGTAACGTCATGCTGCCAACAGTCTTAATGAAATATTCGTTTTGAGAGCGTATATATTTGAAATTAATAACATCCAAAGCAAATTCTTCTTATTAATTTTTTACGATACTTAATTTAATATGAATAAAAAGAACACCAATCACCTACCATGTTCAATAATCTCCACGAGAGACTTAAGATGTGGTAAGATGGCACAACCCATCAGTATAGCGATTTGCTGCACAATCTTAATACCTGTGTGCCTCGCTTGCCAAGATTTTTTTGATCTACATACAGCCTTCAAGAAAGGCAACAGTGATGGAATTCCTGTGAAAAATAAAAAATTAGCACCATATTCAAAAAAGAGAAAAAAAAAAGATGTGCTTAGTTAGTTACCCAAGGCAGAAGCGACAACAGCAAAGGCCCTAGCGGTGGTGTTTCGTACATATTCATCAATGTTGTCAATATCGGGCCTCATAGTGGAGATCATAGTGGCAAGCCCGGCGGCCTTTGCCAAGTTGGATATGATCTCACGACCTTCCACACGCGCGTAGTAGTCTTCATCAATCAAAAGCGGTTCAATCACCACCAATATCTGAATTTAATCGATAATAATTGTCATTAACATTTAATAAGATGTTGTTTTGGTTAATTGGATCTTATTAATTTTATTAGTCTATTTATAATATTAATTTTATATTTAAATAATAAATATTTGTTTAAACAGTAAATTTATTCTGTACCTCTTTTCGTTTCTTACTAACCTAATAAATTATCTATGAAAGTTTTTGCACTTTTGCAAAACGCTCTTTAGTTTATTTAAAAAAATGCATTCATGTTACCCCTTTACAGGCAAGTAGGTTATATCAGCCTTCTGTGCCCACCCAACCGAAACATTCATTTGTTCCCTCGAGATTCGAACCCACGACCTCCGACGCAGACGCGTAAACCACAAACGGAGGTAACGGAGGCGGTTTAGATTACTGAATGTTGGTTAAAAATGGGTGTTATGAAAACTTATATGTTTACAAATTAATAATGTAGAGACCATATTTTGATGCATTATTTTTACATTTTTGTACTAAAGAATCAAAACGCGATTATGTATATGTTAAAATAATTTTTCCTCCCATCTACTTGTAATTAAATTTGATTTTATAGTATAGACTATAGAACCATACCTTGTGAACATATGGTCTGACTAAATCGTCCAACTTGTACAAAATTCTATCAATGACTTTGACAAGCAAGTGCCGTTCTTGGTCCTCTAGGGTAGGACTCATGAGAAGTGGCAATATTTGGTTGAAAAGAGGCCCCGCCCCGAAGTCACGAGCTTTGTCTGTTATCTGCCTTAAAGCAGCTTTACACATCGGCGGAGTTCCGTTCTGTAAAAGGTTATGATATATGAATAGAAAACATGCGATATTTTTTTAAACTATTAAGATATCTTTCCATGAGGTTTTGTAATCTAGGCCATTGAGTTTTTACCTTGATCTTGAGCAGCAGTTTCATAATCTTCCTCTCCTTGAGTTCCTCCGGCGAGAGCGTGTCTTCATCGACGTCAACAAGCAGCTTGTCGAAGTACTGGGCGTCCTCAGGCTTCATAAAGGGCAGTTGTTGTGAGCCCTTCGGCTGGGGGTCGAGAAGTCGTGCCGCGGCAGCCGCGGACCCGCCAGCTTCCTCCGTCTGCATGAAAAAGCCGATTGGGGTACCAGCCAACGGCGTCGGAGTAGCCGTCAGCTTTCTGGCCGGCGTCCGTATTGGAACGTAACCTGGGCAACAATTGGACACGTCAAAACATCGCCCATCGGAACGTGCTGTAACGTTTCACAAAAAAGACTTGGATTGCTTGAATTTTTTTAGTCTCTTTATTTTGCATTTAAATTATTGTAAATAACAATTTTAGATTCAAGTCTTTTTTGTCAAATGGTATATCGTGGTACAGCGTAGCGTTTCCGACGGCACTATATTTGTCATCATTCATCTGAAAGAAAAATTTCTTATTTAATATTGATGTATTTAAGTTCGAATTGAATAGTACATGTAACTAAAGAACACCGTGTATGTATCCCGTCGAGTTTGTAGGCTTTTACATGTACCCTGAAAATAATTTTTGGATGGATTACTAACTGTTCGATAGTTCATTTTTATTTAAAAAAAAAAAACTCCAAATAAATTTGAATTATTCTCAAATTGATATGTACTCACCGGCCGGAGGGGGCAAAACCTTGTACCCGGGTGGGAACATGGCATCAAGTTCTTCATCAGTGTAGGGCCTATTGCGCTCATCAATTTCTTTCTCCCAGCGATAGGCTTGCAGCTGTTCAGGAGTCATGGCCGCAATGTGACCAGGCGTCGGAGTCGCCATGGCCATCGCCTTCATTCCTACGGGGGTCGACTGGATACCAAATACCATATAAGTTAGCTTATTTGTGCATTGAAATACCTTTTAAGGTAATATTTTTTTAAAAATAAAATTCACTAAAGAGTGAAAAATATTTTTCAAATTTAAATGAGCCGACTATACTTTAAAACATCTTTAGGGTTGATATACCATAGTTTAAAACAAATAAGTATGAAAAGTCCGCACAAATATCAGCGATCGCTAGAAAAGTTAAATTATTCTTTCAATATCCTGAAAATTACTGAACAAAAATGGGACCAATGGGACACCAAACCCCATTAATCGAGAATAAGCAACTAATTAAGTTGAATATGTAAATCAGTTAATTAAGTCATTGTTGTTTTAACATACTGAAGAAACTGTTTTCACTATGTGTTACTTGTCGTATCCACTCAAATATAAACATTGACAGCAGCCACGTCCGTGGCCTGTAGTTTTGAAATAGTAAATAAAAGGGCCATGGCGGAAATATTTTATCAAATAGGAGTCCACCATCGCTCTATTCCATTATTCAGATATTGACTATAGATTCTCTCCTCCACGATGTAGACCATACCAGGAACAAAACCTCATTCATCAAAATCGGTCCACGTATAGAAAAAATATATCCGTTACAATTACAAACCCAATGTGAAGAGTGGCCATAAATGATCACAAAACTGGTTTCCAGTAATATTCATCAAAGTTACTTACACCACCGGGAGTGAACACAGGTGTGTGAGATCCAGGGGTGGGTGTGGCATGGGCAGGCGTGGAGTGCGAGGGTGTGGCGTGAGATGGCGTGGCGTGCGATGGCGTGGGCGTGGCAGCAGCTGGTGTGGCGCCTGGAGTCTCATCCCATCGAGAGCGCCGTTTAGTTCCAGGCGTTGGCGTCTCTTGTATCGTATCCACGCCACTGCCCCGATCTGTGCGAGGCGTTTCAGCCCAACCGCTACTGTGTCCAGGAGTTTCTGTTGTGATTTGTAAACACATAAATAGATTACGACATTATGTCATGTTCTGGTATTGAATTTACACCATATTAACTAAATTCTAAAGTAAAGTCATTAAAATAAGACACTCACTTTTCAAAAAAAATATATTAAGTATTATAAAACTTTTTTTCAGGTGTGAAACACAATTAATGTAGAAATATAGAATTTTTTTTTTAAATAATTGCGACAACTCACATACATTGCTCTGATCCCAAGTAGCTGAAGCACTTGTGTTATAGTAATCAGAAACAACGAAGGTACCACACTAAATACATATATAAGTTTATAATAAATACATAACATATAAGTTCAGTATCATCACACAAATTAAATCATCTACAGGGATTCGAACCCAGAACTTTTTGGCGCAGAAGGCAGGAGCACTACTAATTGCGCCGGTCATCAAATTAAGCAAGTAAAACATTTGAGATCTTTACCTCTGTCAGTTTTAGGTGTTTCATCCCAGCGGTTACGGCGAGAAGCATGGTGGGCTGGAGTTTCTCTTCCGGGTGTGGCGTGTCCAGGTGTAGCGTGGCCAGGGGTAGCATCCCACACCCGAGCTGACGGGGTCGCACCGGGTGTCTCTCCTCCACGGCCACCGCCACCTGGAGTCTCTTCCCAGCCACCTCGCTGTAACCCAAACTCATAGTTATTTAAAAAAAAGATATTGAAATATTGATTTATATTATGGAGCAGATATATTCCTGCACCTATTTTACTCATAATTTTTTTGGCAGATATTTTTGTGGGATTTAAACCCAGCCTCATCGAGTCTTTTGTGAACCTCCAGCGCAAAACGCATTGAATGTCAGACGCGTAACTCATACAGGTATTTTGGTCTTGATATAGTTTCAAAATTATTTTTATGCTTAACTTTTTTTAAATGTTCACTGTTGTTAACAATAATATTTTATCCTATTAAATATTATTGTTAACATATTTAGGATGGTATATATAAATTAATGAGTTTTGAATAATATTATTCATGCAAGTTGTAAGTATCTATGGTTGTAATTATCGCATTTTCAATAACTTACACTGATTTCTATATGTAATTATAATATATAAATATTAAAAACAAATGCTAAACAAAGTATTTACCTCATTTTCCCATGATGGTGTAGCTTGTGAACTGGGTGTGGCTGATACAACAGTTTTCTTCACTGAAGGTGTGTCTCCAGTACTTTGATCCCATCGTCCTTTGCGTTTGGCTGCAGGCTTCGCAGCTTCACCATTTGCTTGGGCTACTGGTTTCAATGTACCGTCTCTAGCTCTTTCGATAAGTTTTTTGCGCAACTGAAATAATAGGATATTTTACTCTACAACAGAAAAAAATTTAAAATATATTTTTGAGATAGCTTACGCAAAAAGTAGTTGGTTAATTTTAGTTTCAGATTATAAATAAAATGTGAAAATTAAATTAAAAATGTTCAGTTTATTTTAAATATGTTTTTGAACAACTTGAAATAGTAGAGCCATTTCATACAGCTATGTAAACAAAAAGTGTCAATGTAAATTGTTAATGATCAGTGTATTTGCTTTGTACTTTTAATAAATAATTTTTCGTAACTAACGTAATTTTAATAGATTTAAAGATAAAACTTCGGGATCCCATCTCGCAATTTCGAACCAAGTCTTTCCCATATTTATATTAGTTGGCACTCGAATTCATAATTTGTCTGTTTCTTGCAGATAGATTAGTTTGTGTGCAGTTGCGCAAAAACGTAAATTACTCTATTTTATTGAAAATTACTTACTTCTGTCTCTTCAGCTCTGAGATACTGTTCCTTCATAATTTCTGTGTAAGTCCTTGACCCAACATCAGGAGTCTTGCCACCTGAAATATACATCTCAGTACCATTATAATATATGTTTATCACATTTCTATAAACATTTTTTTTATTAAAAAAGTAAATACACTTAACAAAAACATTTAACAGTGACTTCTGCCCTCTCCATCAATATGTTTACCCTATTTTAAAACCTTTTAGCGGTTTTTCACAATTGAAAGGGGACCTTTGGAAACGGGAATTTCCTAAGATCTAGTACAATAACTTTCACATTTATAATAAAATATAAGTTCAATAACTTTTACATTTATAATAAAATATAGTACGGCATAGAAGATTCAAACCCTTTTAAGCCAGCACTACTTTTTAGAGAATTCATAACATGAATGAAATCTTTAGCCAAAATAGGTTGTCCATTATTCAAAGGATCAGCTGTTGTTATTGTTTCTACCAACATTGAGATTATTATCACATATTTTCATACCTTCAGCAAAGGGATCTACTCTCTCTGGTGAAATTATCATCCTTCTCCTTTTTTGACGATATTCATCTTCCCTATCAGCAATTGTTGGACGTCTTTTATCAGCAAAAGGATCATAGTCCTTATCACTCTGAAGAGCAAATTTTAATTTAGCATTACAAATAGTAGTTTAATATTTTTTTAATAGATGAATAATCTGAATTTTGTTGAGGAATATTTTTTTTAAATTTTTTTTTTTGATCTTTGCAAAAGTAACAATTAAGATTTACAAAAAAGCAATACAGAAAATATGATTACCTGAGCAATATCATTTAGTAATGAGGCTGGTGCTGTGTACCCTGGCCTCTTTTGACTTATTGGAACATTTTCAACATCCTCATCTTCATTTTCATCATTAGCAGCAATAGATGTTACATAGCCATCATACCTTGACTTTCCTGTCTGACCAGAACTATCATATATATCACTGTCATAGTATGTGTCTGCTAAAGATACTCCTTTACCAGAACCATTTTCAGGTAATTCATTTTTCTTCGCCTGAATCTCTCTTATTTGAGCCTCAATAGCTGAAAACAAACTTTTGTGAGATAGAAAACTGGAATATTCTATAACATTTATCTATTAAATGTCATATCTTTTGTAGGGTAAATTAAAATGTTTTATAATTAATCTAATAATTTATACTATTTGAAAAAAAAACTATACTAAACTCCACCACCTAAAATACTTCTGTGTCTAATGATTTTCTAATTTATTCCCACTACCTAATCTGACAATCCACTTTTAACAAGCGATTATTGAATACAGGCTGGCAGCAACTGTTTATATTGCGGAGAGTGGAAGCCATAATACTACACTATCGTTAGACACTTCCCCACTCAAACTGATACAGATTGGCACTGCTATGAAGTGGAGGAGCCAGCATGCTTACGAAACGATCGCTTATCCTGTAATATGATGTAAGGAGCACGAAACTCTTCCTGTCCGTTCACGACAAGAGCCGATCGAACAATCTATCATTGTTTAATAGAGGTACCATAACAGTATTCATACTGCGTTTTAACTTACGGGATTTGAGCAGATTCAAGGCAAGGTTCGAAAAGCTCCTTGATAGGAAACGATAACTTCGTATTCATCTACAGGCTATTAGAAGGTATTATTTAAGAAATGAAAATGGCTGGCAAAATGGGTGAGGTTTGTTATATTAAAGAAAGGTTACCTACCTTCATGAGTTCTTGGTATTTTATCCATTATGAGGATTGCTTTTCTTCAGTTTTCATTTATATGTTTGTATTACACTATTATTTTGTAGCAAATCTTGAAGTTATCCTTTAGCTTTAAATTATTTATCTAATAAATTAAAACTTATAGATTATAATAGTATCTACAAGAAACACTCCGAAATAGCGATGGGCGACTCGAGTTATCTAACTCGGGTAACCCGAGTCAGACCATAAACGGTTCGACCCGAGTCAAAATATCTGCAAACCGAGTTGACCTGAAGAGTGCGCGCGACGGACGGACGGTGCGGCGGGTTGGCGGCCCACGGCGAACGGCCCGAGTCACAAGGCTCGATCGAGCGATTCCAAGCGAACCCGATTATACGATTCGTTATTTTTGTTCCTAATATAAGAAATTAAAAACCTAATAAGGTAGGTATATGTTGTATTAAGTAAGAAACATTTTAGAGTCGTTTTTATTTTAGTTACTTATTAAGTATTACAAATTTTATAAAAATTTGAACTTACAATGTTGATCTTTTGTAGTTGTTGAATTTAAAACTGATTTTTATTTTATTGATATTTTAACTTTAGGTTTCAAGCATTTCTGAAATAGACTTAATAGACCGTATGTCCACACGGCTACACATCAAGCTATGCATAACCAGTATAAACTGAACGTTGAATGTGTGGAAAGATACAAAGCGAGACCATGATAAAAAGGTTTTGTATAGCTTGATGTGTAGCCGTGTGTACCTATGGTCTATTAAGTCTATTTCAAAGGTTGTATTACAGTTATTTTTATATAATTAGGTACCTAAAAGGTATTTTTATAACTTTAGACTGGTACTTATTCAAAAATAATTAGTGCAATTACATAAATTTTGATTGCTTTTTATGTAGGTGTTAGTTGATAGATAAATGACCAAGCGGTGCGGTGTTTAATTTAATGAATAAAGTGCCATTCGATTTATTTTAGTTTCTAATTATTTACTTTTAGGTAAAATTATTGTTACCATTCTTTTGTATTACATAAATAGTTCGCTTTGTAATGATTATTTTTGTAAACACTTTTAATAACAATAAATGTTTGATTTTTGAACGAGTTAAATATTATTTGACTACCATTGACTCGACGCCACGCCACACAGCCTGCCGGGCCCGACCCGCCGAACCGTGAACGTAGCATACTAGCAACTCGCAGAACGGTGCACCGAGTTTAGCATTTATTGACTCGAACGGACGACGCGACTGTGTCGAGTCAACTCAAGTTGCAACCCGAGTTGGTAATCGAGTCAACTCGAGTTACCAAAAAGTCGACTCAGCCCATCGCTACTCCGAAAGTCGAAACAGGCAAACATGAAGAAACTGAATCAAAGATTATAAAATATGACGCATAGACTATTGAACATAGAATTTATGTAAATCAATAACTATAAGCAACCACAAACAAAATTACTTCTATATTATTGGTTTGCTTATGGAATCTTATCTATGTTGAATTTTCTCCAATGACCAATAGTGGTTACTGGTTAGTGGTTACAATTTACATTCTCTTTGGCACTAGGTAAGTCTGTGTTTGTGATAAAAAATTATTTAAGTTTTTACCAATATTTAATTAAATTTTCTCATCAGGAGGAAGCAAACACGATTCTGGCGTCTCAAGGATAAACATTTTGGTTGATTTGCTACAGTACAAGGGTAAATATCTAATGATTTTTCTTACACTTAGGTTCCACGTCAAATGTGTTGGAAGTAGGTGACACGTATTATCACAAATTCACGATTTCGGGTGCCGATCTTGTAAGGATATAAATTTTTCCTTACCGGTATCTAAAGCAATTTGTTCTATTAGAATCACCAAAACTATAAATCAATCAATTTATAAACCTATAGAACAAGATTTCAATGTTTGAAACATAGCACATATTATGAATTAACACATGTGTTATTCCACATTTAAACTTAGTTAATTAGAAAATACATGCGGCTTTGTTTGCCTTGCCTTCTTTATATATCAAATTAATAAATGTTTCATAACATTACATATAATCCATTTAGAAAACAAATTATTAGTAGTCTATAAGTTACTTGAAATGATAAGCAGTTTTTGGCTATTGAACATCCTTAGAAATTTAAAATATGAAATATTAATATTCAGTGCCACCTAAGTGGTATTTTATAATTTTATATTCTTTGAACATTACATTTTGCAGTTATAAACATAACACATACCATTAATAATAAATAATATTGTATGTTTTCATAAAATTAATAGGGATTACAAAAAGTGAATAGATTTATACACATATTTGATAACATCAGTATTTTCTTTATTAACATTAATATGAAACAAAACTGAATTATTATCTTTTAGTACATTCTTAAAAAATGTAGTTTCACTGAATCTTCTCTTATTACTGATTTTAAAGCATAAATAATATGCCTGTTCCAGCACCGGTGGCTTGATTCAACTTTTTACCAGAGATATTATTTCAACTTTTTGCTATGGAAGATGAAAGACTATATTATCTTCTGTGCTGTGTACATATTAACAAAGCACATCAGATTACCATTTCTGTAGTTGTGATGTAGAAGCTTTTATCATTCCTTATTCAAGTGAATATCATCTTACTAATATGTAGACAATTACTATTTCTGATGTTTTTGTATGTAATCTAATTGAAGATATAATACCTTCAACAATCAATTCTTCTTGCCACTTTTAATACTAAACTTTTAATAATAAAATTAATCAGGCTTAAAATAATCATCATAATTTATGGACAAATACTTTCAAACATATTATTTTAAATTAAAAAAATATTCATAGAAATAGTTCATGGACAAACATATTGTCCTAAACTTGGTAAATTGATAATAAATTCATTAAATAATATTGATATTCTTATTTATTTAAATATTATTTATCATCATTTGATAAATAAGTTGTTTTGATTTATAGTATTGAGTATAGAGGTAAAATTTCAGTTAAAAGATTTAATAAATAAATTTTAAGTCTTTTGGTCAATAATTTTAATCTACTAATAAAACTACTAGTTTCGGTATAAAAATATAAATATTGTTAATAAAGTAACTTTTCACTTTTTTTTCTAAAATAAAAGTGAAGAGTAGTTTATAATCACACAAATCACAATTGATTATTAATGGTTATTTAGAATCTATGATTTATTACCAACATAAATATTATTTCGTTATCTTACACAGCAAAAGTTTATTACTTTTACTGATTATAATTTGTCCTTGAATATATTACATTGTAAATTAAAAAGTAACCTAAATTATAATAATTTATTGAACAATTGTTCAAACAAATGATGTAGGTAAGTTCAATGTGATTTTTGTATCATTAAATGTGGCATAATAATTTTAGTACTGTAACGACTTGGCGCGAAAAAGGACTGCTGGAGGGTACAAAAATGATGCATCAGCAATCCATGATGGTCGGAGATATGATTCCTGTACATTCTGATTTACCCGGGCATAATAATGAAGATATGAATAATGTGGCGTATGAGAACAACAGTTCTCACGCTTACGACGACCTCTTTCCGGCTTTGCCACACTCGCAACCCCCAGTTCAACGCAGCATTCAGCAAGTAACTAATAAGCTGCGTGTTGGTTCTTCTCTTCATACTCAGGTTAGTATTTACAATTGACGGGATGCCGTTTTTCGTAATATAAAGCAGAAGCTGTATTTTTTGACTTAAACAATAACTTCCTTTTTTTAACATATAAAATTAAAGTGTGAATTTAATGATTGGACTATATTATGTCTCAAATAATATTACATATTTCTTTCCATAATAGGTATTCCATGTACCTTATGAAGAGAGGAAGTTGGATAATGCTAATACTTTTGGTGAGGGCGAGTCATTAAGAACATGCCAGTCTATCACCAAAGATACTGGCGCTCACATCGAGATATCCACCAGCAAAGATGGAAGTCTAACTTTTCTGATTACTGGAAAAAATAGCGCCGTGCTTGACGCTAGACGTCTCATATTGACGCATTTCCAGCAACAGGTAGATTAATTATTTTTTTTACTCTTTTTCTCTTTAGCTATAATTTTTCTGTTTGATGCTGAAGATAAGTAAGATCAGTAAGATTCAATCTAATTTTTGACACACTTTCAAGCATCACTCCCATTTGAGTTTATTTTAGTGAAGTTGTCAAAATAGATAATAATAACAAGACAGAAATTAATTAAACAATTATTTTAAGGCAAGCAAACAGATTAACATCCCTAAAGAGCACTACCGCTGGATCTTGGGAAAGCAGGGTCAAAAGTTGAAAGATCTGGAGAAACTGACAGCCACCAAGATAAATGTACCAAGTATTGCAGACAATAGTGAAATAATTACTATCACTGGTACTAAAGAGGGCATTGAAAAGGCAGAACATGAGATTCGAGTGTGCTCTGAGGAACAGGTAAATATGTATTCTCAACATATATCTGTATTATAAAACTTTAATATTTAACATTTTAGAATTGAAACATTCGAACCAAATAAATACTTTTATTATTGCCTAAAATACAAGTGGCTTGGCTTGTTGCTTTGGAAGCCCCCTGCCCCAGCTAGGGTACATAAGTTAAAATACTAAAGTCCTTCAGAAAATCACTGAATTAAAACAACAAAAATTAAACCAAATCCCAAAAATTACACAAATCTAGGATGAAATTTTCGTAACAAATGTGTATGGTAAATGCATTATTTCAGTCGCGCAAAGCATTGGAGCGTATCAACGTACCGAAGATATATCATCCATTTATCCAAGGGCCATTTGGTGAACGTGCAGCGGCACTTAGTGCAGAGACCGGAGCTCGTATCCACATCCCACCAACCTCTACACAAAGCGATGAGATTGTTGTAGCCGGAGAGAAGACTGGTGTGCTCGCTGCTAAGGCTCAGATTGAACAGATTTACGAAGAAATGGTTGGTTAATAGAACGAATTTCATAATCAAGGGGTGAGAGGCAGTAAACAAACTTCACCTTTTGCCTATTTGCACTATAGATATTATATTGTAAAAATAATTGTTTTGTATTTTCTCAAAGTTTTCTTAACTCTACTTTAGGTACAAATATAACTTAATTTCAATGTTTAATTGATTAAATAATATGTATAAATTACACACTGATTGTGGCTTCAATTATTCATATCCAAATCGTATAGATTTAAACGGTGACATAATAATTGTTATAATGTCAACATTATAATGAAACATATTATAATGTTTTAGAAAAAGAAATGCTCTACTGTACGCGTGGAAGTGCCCAAATCTCAACACAAATACGTCATCGGGGCTCGTGGAACGACAATTCAAGAGATCCTAAGAGAGACCGGAGTATCTGTGGAAATGCCGCCTCCAGACTCGCCCACCGGAACCATTACACTTCACGGCCCTCACAATAAGATTGGACTGGGTATGTCTCCAGTAGAGCCTAAAGCTATATTATTAGTCTCAATAGAGTTCAGTTAATTCCATTCTAGAGAAAGTCCCATTTTCAATAAACATTACATACTGATCGTCTGTAGAAATCAATTAATTTTCAATAAACATTAACAAATTATTCATTATTATATTGCATTTCTGTAAAATATGTATTTCCTTGCAGCTTTGTCTAAAGTATGCGAAAAGGCGAATTCGGTTAAAACAGCTACTGTTGATGCACCAACATGGATACATAAATACATTATTGGCAAAAATGGTTCAAACATTAAAAAAATCACTCAGGACTTCTCTAAGGTAATTATATTAAAATTTTATTATAGAAGAAATGATGGGATTTGAATTTCACGGATATATAATTCTCTCCAACTGTCTTGAATGGTGACCACCTCCATGACTAAAGGCACCTGGCCGGAAAATTAATCCGGGATTAATTCACCAAACACGTTTCGATTGGGTAAGCACAGTAGGCTAATCACCTGCCTGTGAAAATGATCAATGCAATATACACAAATATTTGTTTTTACTTTAAAAGGGATTTCAGTTTTTGACTTTCATGGTCTAGCAAATGAATTGTAAAATTATGTAAATGAATTCTTATTTAATAGAATACCTTATAGTCATTGCTTGGAATAATTTTAGGTACACGTTGACATTACTCACTCGGAAGACAAAGTTAAAATTGACGGTCCTCCTGAAGAAGTTGAACGCGCTCAGGTGGAATTGGATATGTTTGTTAAGAAGCTACTTGCGACTATCACTTACGTGGAGCTTACCGTTGACCCTAAGTTCTTCAAACACATCATTGGCAAAAGCGGAGCTAACAGTAAGTTACTGAGTAATAAAAACTCAAATAACACAATACAGTAAAAAATTGAGAATTATTAAGGATTGCGTGTCTTCGGCACTATAAGCATAGGAAACGGTTAATAAGGTTTTAGTAACAGCAACAACAACATTTTATTAAAAAATTCCTGTTTAAAATGTTTTTGTGCATAAAGTTAAAAGTTTTAAAAATTTTACAGTTAACAGACTGAAAGAAGAGACTGGTGTAGTTATTAATATTATTGAAAGTGAAGGTAACAATGTGATTCGCATAGAAGGTAGTCACCATGGGGTGGAGGAGGCCGAGAGAGAGTTAAGAGATATGGTTAATAAGTTGGAAAATGAAAGGACGAAAGAAGTTTATGTCGACCATAGGTACATCAAATCACTAATAGGTGTCCGCGGTGAAAAGATTAAGGAAATTCGTGACAAATTTGAACGAGTCTTAATAATGCTGCCAGACCAAGGACAAAAGAGGAGTCCAATCAAACTGAGAGGACCTCAAGAAGACCTTGAAAAGTGTGAGAAGTACCTACACAAGCTGATGAAAGAAATTGCGGAGTCGTCATACGTGCAAGAAGTGCCTATATTCAAACAATTCCATAAATTCATCATTGGAAAGGGTGGCGCTAATCTTAGGAAGATCCGAGACGAAACTCAGACGGCTATCGATCTACCAGCGGAAGGCGACGATAGTGACGTAATAACTGTTCGTGGAAAGAGGGAAAATGTTGAGGAAGCTGTGAAAAGGATACAGCAGATTCATAATGAGAAAGCAAACATTGTGACCGAAGAAGTTACTATTCCTCCTAAGTACTATAACTCCCTGATCGGTGCGGGCGGAAAACTTATACACTCTATTATGGAAGAGTGTGGTGGAGTTCTCATCAAGTTCCCACCGACGGAAAGTGACAGTGACAAGGTAATTCTGGTTTCCCTCGGCGGTTTGCCGCACTAGACCTCTCATTTAAATCTTAGTGTATACATTTTTATATTATGAAAATTCAACTTTGAATTCATTATTCGTAATAAATATACACTGCTTATATCTCAGCTTTAATGATTTAGGTGAAAGATTAAAAAAGTTTAAAATTGATCTGTGTTATATTCTTGCAATTGCAAAAAGGCAAAAAGCATTTTTAAACAGGTTATTCTATAAAATTTAATTTATAGAACCGCGGATTGTTAATTTTAATATATAACACATCGATATGAATAGAACCTAGAAAGGTTTTATATTTCATAATATCGGTTGGTGAAAATTGACTCAATCAAACTGATTTTCAGGTGATAATAAAAGGACCAGTGGAGGATGTGGAAAAGGCTAAGCAGCAGCTCCTGGCGCACGCGTCGGAGCGCGAATTGACGTCGCACACTGCGACCGTGCGCGCGAAGCCCGAACACCACAAGTTCCTCATCGGCAAGAGCGGTGCGAACATTAAGAAGATCCGTGAACAAACCGGCGCACGGATCATTTTCCCCACTGAGAAGGATGAGGACAAGGAAGCCATTTTCATTATCGGTAATCCTACTTATTATAAATGCGAAAGTTGCGAAGAATGTGAGGATGTTTGCGACTCGATCACGCTTTAACGATGAACGGATTTGAATGAAGTTTGGCATGCAAATAGAATGTGATCTGGATTAACATATATGGTACTTTGTAGTGCGTTTCTGTGGGATTTCTATTTTTCAACTTCAATATAAATAAAAGATATCCCTTAGAATAATTTAAAAAACACTAACATCAAGTTACGACGACATTTACATAATATGAATTATTATTATTAATATGAATTACATATTATATGAATTACTTCATTCTTGTGAATGTGATGTTAAGCCTTCACAACAAAACAATTGAAATGATGTTGTATTTTGAAGATAATACTCGTAATTACAAAGTTTTGTCTGTTTGTTTATCAGTATGTTCGAACAAGTATTGCCCAAAAACAACTCGATGGATTTCAATATCCTCTGAGCAGTTACATATTGATAGGTGTAACATCGTCATAGCCCGCGTTGACTTTTAAGAGGGCTGTTTTAAGTTTAACGTGTTTGTGGGTTTGTGTGTCTCTCTGTGGCATCGTAGCACCTAACCGAATTGACAGATTTCGATGGGTTTTTTAAAACTTGAATCTTATTTTTAATCATCGTGTCGGGTTTTTATTTTAAATTATCTTCAATTTCACTTGTAAAACCTTAGTTTTTTTACACGTATATATTATTATTTTATTATTTATATTTAAAATAAAAACATCAAACTTGATAACTGATAAATGATATCAGAGTGGGTGTAATGGGGTTATCAAGTGGCGTAATTGTTGCTTAACTTGATGAAATTTTTTGAGTTTAAATTGACTGTAGTTGTCGGTAATTATGAATATGAAAGAATTCAAATGGATTCTTTCAGATGTTCGAATTACAAATTTTAATTAAAATTTTGCCTATCTCAAACTGAATAAAATATTTATTAATTTTAAAACTGGTTAATGCAATATATGACTACCGCTTCGGATGGTGCTAGGGGTGGCGTTCTGGTGGAGAAGAAGTGGCGCATGAAACTCACCAGCAAACACCCTTTTAATCAGATACAATATCTAACAATATTCAGTTTACAAACTCAGAACTGATGGATGAGATGAAACGATCTAATTTCAAGCATTATAATCTTCTATTGAATTGGCAGAATGTGATTTCGGTTTGCACCAGTAGATAGCTTGTTTCGTTATTCTTATGTCAATTTTAGATTTTTTTTTTTTTTTTTTTTTTTTTTTGAGACTTGGTAGTCGATACCTTTAGGTTGCTTTATAAACAAATTCCGGTCAGTTTTAAGTAAGTGCAAAAATAATCATTTTTGATTAATTTTTTAAATTATCATCAAGGCAAGAAAAGCGGCTGAGGCTCAGAAAGAGATATGTGAAGTTTATAATAGATATTTTAACAGAACGCACGTGTAAGAATTGGGTTTTAAAAATTACGTTCTAAAGATTTCTCACTGAAAGAACCTTCTGAAGTTGATGACAAAATGAAAGTCATAATTGAATCGAATCATCAATAACTGTGCGAGAGATTGCGAAACAGTTAAAATCATAGATGAAATTTTTTTTTGTTTCACACTAAAAACCCGAAATTACTTTCTTGCCAACATCATCCTTCACAAAATAATAAGCTTTACTGGCCAGTTTTTGTTTAAGGCATGTTTTAAATTTATTGAAAGCTAGATTACAGATTCCGCTTGGAAATTTTTCATAAAGACGTAGTATACATTTACATTGACCTTTAAGAGTTACCGATCTTGTGGAATCAGCTAGATTCTACAACTCATTTTTTTTTTTCATTTCGAAATTTCTTTATTAATTAACTTATAATTTAAATTTTATAACAATGCCAGTGTTAGTATTAGGTATCCTAGCAGTTATAACCATATGAGTACAAGGTGTTAGGAAACACTTGGTTTATAAAAAACTATTTACTGAATTTCAAGACATTTTATATGTGAGTTGTGTTTATGGTTTAAGATAATATTAAGGTCACAAATATGTTTCCTTAGGAGAGGAAACATAAGTTGAATGATTCTACAACTAAATCAATTAAAACTAGCACTCGCGACATCGTCCATCATCGTGTGCGGCTACAAAGTACCTATAACCTGTGAGAGATTAATTTTGCCTGTGTAAGAACTTTTTAAATGTGTTAAATTCTTAGTTTAATGTATTAATAATATGAAATCAGGCCGCGAAGATCAAGTCGAGGCGGCACGGAAACAATTGGAAACCGCAGTAGCGGAGATAAGTAATGTGTCTGAGGGAGAGATGTCCGTGGAGCCACGACACCACAGGCACTTTGTGGCGCGGCGTGGTGAAGTCCTGCGCCGTATAGCAGACGAATGTGGTGGTGTGCAAATTTCTTTCCCACGCCAAGGTGTCGCCAGCGACCGCGTTGTACTAAAAGGGCCTAAGGAATGCATCGAAGCTGCGAAGATTCGCATCAACGAAATCATCGAGGATTTAGAAGCTAAGGTGCGTTGGAAATTGGCTACATCCAGAAGATGAATTATATTGTATTAATAGTATTAATTCTTTGGCTACTCTAATTTCTTTAAAATTTAATGTTATGAAACCAATTATCTATATTTGAATTTTTAATGCAACAATTAAAACAACCGCTTATAAGATTTCCCTTAAATTACACACTCAACTCTTATTTGATTTCGAAATCCCTCCCTCGTATTGCATATGAGCACTTATTATACTGAATTAAACGTGTTTACCTATATTCTTTTATAGATAACAATCGAGTGTGTCATTTCACAAAAACATCACAGAACAGTGATGGGCGCCCGTGGTGCTAAGGTCAAGGACATCACTGCGGAGTTTGACGTCCAGATTAAGTTCCCGGAGAGGGACACGACGGAAGGTGCTGACATTCCAGTAAGGGGAGACGAGACCTCGGAGCCAGGACCCAATGACATCATCAGGATAACTGGACGCCCCAAGAATTGCGAGGATGCCAAAAAAGCTCTACTTGACCAGGTACGTTTCTTAGGCCCACATCATACGTCTGGTATCTGGATATTATAAATACTGTACCAATCTTATTGTATATGTATTTTTATATATCCATACACATTTTTTTCCATTCATCATTTTCCAATGCCTCAGATTTTTGTACTTACTTAAACAAACCATTTTGGTTACTCTGGATCCAGAATAGAGAACTCTATCCCGGATCTTATGCAAACATTCGCGGACAGATCCGGGATTACATACAGGTATATATGTATAAATTAACTCATTATTTATTATATTGTCAAATAAATAAATAATAATAGATACATAATGATCAACACAAATTTTTCTTTCATTTTTGTCCATCACACAAATCCTAAGATCAGTCAAATTTAATCCCAAAATTTTCGAAACTGAAAAACGACCCGGATCCTTAAACGAATCGAATCCCTAAGCCAGAATCTCCAGCGGAATTTCATATGATTTCAGTAAAATGATGATCATAGTAATATTATTTAATATAATTCAAAAGGCAAAGACATTTTATATATCGCATAAAATATCTTTGCCATACATCTAAAACTATAAAAAATATTATTTTCTTAATAGTATTGTCTTCTTTGAATCAAATAAAAGGAATCGCTATTGCCAAACAGTAATAGATATATTCTATATTTTAAATTATAGGTTCCTATAACCATTGACGTCGAAGTGCCAAATGACCTGCATAGATTGCTTGCGGGTCAAAAAAGAAGAGACTTGATGCAGACCTACGACGTCCATATCCTCATGCCGCCTAACGATGAGATCACCGATGTTGTCAAGGTAACTCGTTAATTATATTACAACATATACAACAACAAGTGTGTAATGTTGGTGATTACCGCTGAGGCGGTATTTCTTCTCTTAAGAGAGCCGAGGACGGTAATCATCAATACTCACATATTGTATCATACGACGTTTTTCAACGCACTTGCGAAGAAAAATAAATGAAAAATCAGTTATAAAGTTTTCTAAGCGCACGCATCTAAAAATTGCGACCATAGGATAAGACAGATTTAGAATTAGGTTGCTTGTAAGCAGAAAAACCTTATTTGAATGAAATACTTATTTATTAAATTGTATATAAAAGTTATAGTTGTTTATTTAAACACGAAGTTGATAAAATAAGCAATTACACAATTATTTCAATTTATACTATTTAACGCGATAATCCTATACGGTTTCATTTTGTACATCTTTTTTGATAACAAAGAGGTTTTACTACATTATAGCACTTGTGCATAATGGTAATCAAAATGTCACAGTTTGATACAAAAGCACCTTATGAGTCACTTTATGAGCCAATTGAAGTGTTGAAATTTATTTTATTGGTATCAATAATATTAACATTTATCTCGTTAATAATTAATGATATTTTATGGTTTGTACATTACTGTCCTACACTTATATTATCAAGCTTAGTCTCTTCTTAAATTAAATATTGTAAAAAATTTCTTTCCAACTTAAGGTGATGTTTTATTTACTGGAAGAACATATAAATTGTAACTTATTGTCATTTAAAAAACACATACATTTCTATATTTAAATACATACATACTTTTAAATTTTATAAAGGTAACTGGAACACCAGCTAACGTTGAAAAAGCCAAACAGGCTCTTATCGAGAAGATTACTGAAATGGAGAAAGAAAAGGAAGACAGATTGCTCAGGTAATTCATTGTTATATTTTAAATGGTTTTCTTAACTTCAGTATGTTCTCGAATTTGTATATGACTTAGGTCTTCTAAAGTTAATAAACTTCTCTTTAATAATGACAAGTATGAGATGATAACTTTAGGCAATTCTTAGCACAGGAAAATCTATAAATATGCACTGGGGTCTCAAGGGCGTGAACAAAGATTATGTACACGCAAAAGAAAAAAAACACAAAAACCAAAGATAGATGTGCCTCTATTTACAGGCAATCCTCTTAAATTAACAATAATAAAAAAGGAAATAGTATTAACAAAACAACAAACAGGTTCATAATTTCTTCATAATGTCATAGTTCATAATTCGTTGTTATAAATAGTAAGACGGCTTCGTCTACATAAAATTGGTATAAATAGAGCATTTTTTCCAATTTCCTATCTCCTATCGAAATATACTTAAAATACTGTACAGTGAAAAATTTACATTTTTATTTTTTTATAGATCTTTTGAGCTGAAGTTCCAAGTAGACCCTGAGTACCATCCCCTCGTAATAGGAAAAGGCGGTTCAGTGATAACCAAGATTCGTACAGACTTTGGAGTACAAATAAACTTGCCCAAGCGCGGTGAGCCAGATGACAATATCATCACCATTCAGGGGTATGAAGATAAAGCTCATCAAGCCAAGGAAGCCATCATGACTATTGTTCATCAACTTGTAAGTATCATTTAAATGATTTAATAATAACAGCTTCGGAGCTGTGAAACTTGTACCATATTTATTATTGATAGAGAATTTTGTATAATACATTTCGCGAGGGTGTAAATCTAAATAGGAAACAAATCTATAATTCTTTTATCAATTGTTTGGCCACTCTAAAGAAACTTAAAACTAGAATTTATATTTAATATAATAATATTCACATGTTATATCTTTAGAAGCATTATAAAACAGTATTATAAATATTAAATATTTCTAGTATTATAAAACACTAAGAGCAAAGACAAAGAATTTTTTATTACAATTTGTCATCTATATGCGGTTAGAATTATGAAAAAACTATTATAATATACAAAGTTTAAGAAGAACATTTTTAGTTCTTTTTTTTTTTTTTTTTTTTTCATTGTAGAAGAGACAATCTCATACCTTTTTCAAAGTTTGCATGCAAGTACTTTATCATATAGATTTATCAATAACACTTTACGTTATGTTTTTCACAGGATAATCAATACAGAGAGGAGGTCGATATCGACCCGCGCGTCCACAGGCGCCTTATTGGTCTTCGAGGCAAAAACATTCGACGCATCATGGACGACTTTAAGGTTGACATACGCTTCCCGAAGCAGGGAGATGACAGCATCGTCGTTATAACCGGAGATGAGGATAATGTCCTTGATGCTAAGGACCATCTCCTTAATTTGGCAGAAGAATATGTAAGTAATAAAATATCGACCGCAGTTTATCTTTCATTGGCGACTACGAATAATAATATGTATAGAAACGTAACTCTCGTACTCTTCAAAAATGGACCCACCAACGTGTACAACAAGGTTAATACGTTCGCACGTGATTGGTCGCGTCAAAGCGATGTGGGCAAGTGATTGGTCGAAGGTCACGCAAATATGTACCAGGTATCTATTTGCGTGGTGCCATTTTGGAGTTTGAGTTACACTTCTAGACATATTATTATTCGTAGATTGGCGACAATATTTGCTAACGTTGCTAGTGAAATTGTTTACTTCCATCAGAAAATAGAGAGCAAAGTACACTACTTCAAAAATAGCCTGCATACATTTTCAGTTTAAACTAATATATAATTACTAGCTGACCCAGCAAACGTTTTGCAAAATAAATTATTACTAGTGAATGTTTTGGTAGTTAAATAATTGATCAGTTATGTACCACTGACAGTTGAAAATTAATACAGAACTAATATCGCTATAAAAAATGGGGGTTGGTGGTTAAAGGGTTAGGTTAAAAAATAAGGGTTATATATATTTTTTAATGCCAAATCATAAATAATAAAATTAAATTTTTTACCAAAAAATAAAAAATTAGGGTACGACACCTTTATCACTTATGTAAATACCTATTATTATTATAATTATTATAAAAAATAAAAATTATTTATTATATTTATTTCGGGGTATTAAAAATAGTGTATGACTCATTCTCAGACTTACCGAACATACAACTTGACATTAAGTTTTATCTACCCGCAGATGAAATCGCAGATATCAGGTAGCTATAATGTATATTTTTCACAGTTGCAAGACGTTGCTGACCGTTACCAACGACCAGCGGCTCCGTCTCTTGCGGACTTTGGCGAAGTACTGGAGAACGCGACGAACGCCAACGCGAACAATCCACCTTCTACCGGATTCGTAGTGAAGGGAGGGCCCTGGGAGCAACGAGCCCCGGACACTGCCTCCACACATGAGTTCCCGACTATGCCGGGTGGACCCCGCGCTGCCGCTCCGTCATCCTCTGCCCCGCCCGCCTGGGGCCCACGCCGCTAATTTCATTCATATCAAAACTTGACATACTTTATAGTCTTACATTACAATAATGGCTTAGTGCTCCAAAGTGGATCTTTGCCTTCGAAACTAAATTCTTCAGCGTTATGTTACTTCTATGTCACGCAATTATGAAAATATAACAAAGTACATTTTTTATTAAACGAAATAGGTCTAACATTATTATATATTTTAATGTGTTGAAATGAATTATGACATATTTGATTAAACTACATATGTGACGGCGACTACAACTCCGGCAGAAGTCTCCGATTCACATGTGGATTATAACATTCTTAAAAATAAAATATTCTATCGGCATTTAATGTAAACAGTGGTGACTTACGATCGTTTGAAACATTACACAGAAAATTCATGTATCACCTCTAGTTGTTTACATTTATTTTTTATCATTGTATTTGTTTCGTACCATAATATTTAGTACTAAAGCTATTACCAATACTACTTATACGTTTCTTAGAGCCATAATGTTTTTTTAGTAACAGACATAGATGTGATTTATGATTTTTGAAATATAATAATATGCCATTATTTAATGTATTTGTTTGATTCATATTTAAAGCATAATAATTTTTATTTTTATATATCATAATGAGTTAATAGTTACAATATAATATAGTGTTATATTATTAATAATATTTAGTGTCACACTCAGTAAAATGTATACCATATCCATGTGGTTAAATGTAAATTCTACAAAATAGACTAGATTGTTACATAACCGTAACCACATAATGTGGATATGCAATATAACAACATTTGTCATGTACTTATCGGGTGAAAATGTAATCGAAAATAATATAATAATGTATGTACTATTATTGAAATATTATTTTTAATGTTTTTAGAAAGATTCCTACAACAATGGATTGAGTAAATCATAAGACAAGAATTAATATTTTTACAAGTAATTTGTACATAGTTGATAATTGTGTTTGAATATTAATAAAAACTTTTACATAATAAAAAGTTTCCTTACTTCAACTGCATCAGGGTATTTAACGCAAAAGCTGAATATTATTTATCAAACTGCCGATTCGTTGAAGCGTTAAGAATATTTTATTAATGTTATGAATGTATTTTTAATAGAATACCGATTATCAAGGCAGTTGGAAATGACATTAAGTCCTCGGGAGAAACGCAAAAGGTACATTATTGTCGAGCGAAAAAGGTACGCGTTTATATCAAAGAAAACAAGAATGAGAGACGATGATACTATCTTTTGTCCTAATTTTTTTTGCCAATCTGAATCTTGCTCGATTGGTAAACAGTCAAGGTATAGGTAGGTTATTATGTGTCAAAAATTAATTTCGTTTCACGTTCATTTTCAAACGTCAAGTGAGTGAGATGAGTAAATACAAGTCGAGTGCAAGAGGAGGTAACCAATAACGTTGCGCCTCTGCAAAGTAGGTTAACTTCATATTATAATGTCTTCTTTTATTGTAGTACCTATAAGAGAACAGATTGTCTCAAGGGCGTACCCAGGTAGGGTAAGGGGGCAGCTGCCCCCCCCCCTCCAGAAGATAAAATAAACGTCAATTTTTCTGGCAAGTGGAAATTAAAAACGTGCTATTTACTTTGCGCGAAATGAAATCTTTTCAGTCATATATTTTGATTTAATATTTTTTTTATCTATAATTAAATATTCTATAACATTCGATATAGTACACTGTAATTAGCGACGCAATATAATTTAAATCTCCCGCGAAACCGTCGCATCTCGTAGTTTCCGCTCCCGACGAGACAGACTCAATAGCAAAACCACGAAGAACGTTCTACCATGGACTATTCTGGAAAGGAATTCTCGAAACAGGTATGAGCTGCCCCCCCCCCCCCCCTCCCAGCTGAAATCCTGGGTACGCCCTTGGATTGTCTATTCCATCGTTTCTTAACCGGGGGATCGAGTTTGTTTTTAAAGGGGTATGTAGAAAAATAATAAATACAAACCACATATAGGTACAAAAGATTCGTTTATTAAAGGTATATATTTTAGTGGTGTTATAAAACTAAACACTGCGATTTTAGCAAGGTATGGCGGCCATCTTGTTTTTGGTCGGTTCAGTCGAATTTTCAGCCCCCACCTAATTGCCTCCAGTCTTGGTCCAAAAACCGCAAATTTGGTCCCCTTAATTATTATTGTTTCGGCAGGCAGTTGAAATTTTTTTGACTCCGTCCGAAGGAGTCAAAAAAAGTATTAATAATTTAAGAGTAATTTAAGAGAAGAGAGAAGCTTATCATGAAAATAAATCTGTCATTTGTCAGAGTTTAAAGAAGCCAATAGAATCAAATTTAGAAATGATTTCAGCAAGATCCGAAATAACAACATCTGCCTTGTCACCGAAAGTTCCGTCATCGAGATACCATACATTGAATCATTTGAATCATAAAATAAAACACACTCAATACTATAAGCTTTTTATTGTCGTAGCCAAAAACCATGTTTTATTAAATTACTTTTATTAAAATATAAAGTTTTACGTAAGTTTGTTTCTTATGCTTGAACCTCAGACCCTGTAGACAAGAATGTTATGCTTATTTCACCACCTTATTTCCTTTTATTCACACCTACTAACGCTGTTTTGTATGGAAATAACGTTTGGTTTCGTTATCATAACGACACGTCTTATGTCATTCCCATATAAATTGCTAGAAAATGGAAAACAATTTTTATTATATTAATTTTCTTCAGTTCAGATTTAAGAAACTTCGCAGTTATCCTGACCGAACCGAATGTGCTTTTGAATCATTGTGAATAACTAATGTGGATTATGCTAGAGTAAAAAACAAATTCCGCTTTTCGAAAACTACATCAAGTAGGTATTTACATAAATCTATATAGTCCAACTGAAAGAGAAAGGAACATAAGCGGAGGTGTGGGTACCTACGAGGTACCGAAAATTTCGTCAAAATCAAGCTGCGACGCATCGTTTTCCCAGAAAATGGAAAAACATTTTTATTCTATTTATTTTCTTCAATTTAGATTTAAGAAACTTCGCAGTTATCCTTACCGATTCGAATGTGCTTTTAAATCATTGTGAATAACTACTGTGGATGATTCTAGAGTAAAAAACAAACTCCACTTTTCGAAAAATACAAATATATAAGTCTATATAGCCCAACTGAAAGAGCAAGGAACATAAGCGGGGGTGTGTTTGCCTAGGGGGTGGCGAAAAATTCGTTAAAATCAAGCTGTGACGCACCGTTTTGCCAGTAAATCGAAGGTAATTTCGTAAAGTAAATAATCGAAGGTATTCGCGGTAAAGGTGTGCTAGGCCGCATGTGTTTAGATAATGTATAGGTGAAAGGTGCGCTGGGACGCAAGCGGCCCGCGTGAGTTTGTATAATGTATAAGAAAAAGGTGCGAATGTAAGATTCTCTATAAAAGTTAAACCAAACTCTCAAAATAACCTCGTCCCATAGAAACTGTATGAAAATGTTTTTCGAAATTTTTCATCGCCCTTGGGGAGGAACCATACACACATGATTTTCATTTTTAGCCCTTTTCAAGACTGAATTTGTAAAATGTAGCCCTTTTTTCGTGCCCACTAACCTCCTTTCAAAAATTAAGGTGGCAACTCTGCGACTACTTTGCTGAATTATCCACAGTCTCTCTTGAGTATATTGTTCTGTGCACAGTCCACACTTTGTTATCTATAGTTCAAACTTCAATGTTCATGCCTCATGAGTCATGGGCAAGAGTATAATAATATAGTGCTCATGGGCCATAGAATAATCTAGTTCAGAGTTCAGACTTCACTTTCACTCTTCAGGTTCAGAGTTCTACCACAACTTCCACAAGTCTATTTACTATTACCAGTTACCACATTACCAGTTAAATAAACGTTAGGTATTCAATTTAGAGAATTAAACAAGAACTAAAGTAATTATTTTATCTATAAGTAACTTTCGTTTTTTATGGCTGGAAATTATAAATAATGCCGGAGAACCTAAAGAGAGTGTAAGCGCGTAGAATATTTTTTTAATTACTTTAAAATTAAATGCTTAACTACGTATTATACTGCCTCATAATATCAGGACGAGAATTTAATTAATATATCATTCTAAAGAGAGGAATATCGTAAACCAATGTTAAGGTTTTTTATTAACAGTAGTAAACAGTAACAGTAGTAATACCTAATGGTTATACAATTTTCAGATCGCTGAGTATTCCTTTTTCTACAAGTGCTCATGCCTACCTTGCATCTCAAGTCTTAAACATAGATGATGAATTAAAAAATGTACGAAGAAGTATATCTGTTGAAGATACTAATCTTATTGTGTGAGTTAACTTATTTCTCCAAATTTGTCAGGTTTAACAATTTTAATTTAATCATTTATTATCCTATATCTAAAAGTAATTGAACATTTTTACATAAATACAAGATTGACAAGACTAATAACAATCCTGTACCCACTAATTAGTGTAGGCAGTATGTAAATGTAATAGGTATATAGGAGTTGCAAACTGATTTCAGAATTCATGTTGGTTTATTTTTATACTTGTTACAACTTTAGATGATTTTTTCAGAAACTTGGAAGGTGAGCATTATAAATATTTAAGACTATCACTAAATGGATTACTTCAAAATTTATGCTTAGTAACGAGAACAATCAGTTTATTTAATTAATAAAGAAGACCAAAGACAATGCCAGAACACACTCCAGCTCCCAGTCCTGCAAGATCAGTTTATGGCTTTTTTATGTATTTGTTTAGTAGGACAGTGCTATTTCTATATTTTATATGGGCCATAGTACCCAATGAGTATTTTCACTACATGCATATTTATTATAAACCTCAAAAATTTTGGTCAACAGCAATACCAATACAATGCTTGGTTGCATTAACTTTGTTTGCATTTTTGATATATCCCAGTTCTAATCTAATGTTAACATGTGCATATGACAATATTAACACTTTTTCAGATGAGTTTAGTTGTAAAAATGATAAAATAATGAAAATTCAGCATTCTAGTCTTCATAGTTGCATTTGTAAGACTAGTGAAAAGTGTGAGAAAAGCAATTTTTCTGAAATACCTAAAGATTTAGAAGAGAATACTATACCACAGTTGTATGATTTAGATATACGTTATGTTTGTAAGAAATTGTATTTAAATTCAAATAAAAAGATAAAATGAATATAATTTGTTTTAGTTTGATTAGTTACAAATAATGTTTTAAAAGGTCTAGTCCCAAATTTTTAAACACCATAGTATTTTTTTCTTAACAAGTAGGTTTACCTACATTTGTTCCAAGATAACTAGTTTATTGCTGACATAATTGACTGAAATTAGGCAAAAGAATAGACAATACAAGTTTTTATGTATGTATGTGTATGGATATAATCTTCATCTGGGCTTTTACACATTTTTTTAAGAGAAAACTTATGTTAGCAAATATTATTGAGTATCCGAAAAAGGAAACGAAAAATTGCGTAGACAGCCAATCAGAAGGCTACATAAGTACATACACTTCATTCCCTATGATTGGGAACTTTAACGTGCTTTACTCTTCCGGAATTGGAATTTTGAAAATATTACTCATTTAGCAATACAGATAGTCATTTTGGCATGATTCATGAATAATTAGTGATTTGTAGATGCTACGCGGACAGAATTTTTACTGACTTTCAAAAACACCAAAAAGGAGGTTATCAAATCGTTATGTAGTTTTTGTACCTCACCTTTTATAATACCTACTCATTAAAAAATATATGGGACATTTTTCAAAGCAAAATACCTTTTTCCTTTTTGTAACATCCAATACATATATGTACATAGCATCTGCGCTGAAAGAAACTATCATTTTGTACTATCTGAAAATGAATCTTATTGTAGGTAGGTAATGATTTAGTTAGCGATTTAAATAAGATGTTAATATTCATATATGTATATCAAAAAGTATTTAAATACACTTTACAAATCATTTCACACGTTGTATTTGACTTCTGTATTAATTAAGATGAAACTTTTTTACTACCTTCACGTTTTGCAATTATTAAGTAATAATTCTTTAACTAACCCGCGACTTTTACGTAGAATGAAACAAGAAAATGTTGTATAATGCTGGTTCCATTTATTTAACTGTTAAATAAATATGACAAAATGGCAGGCGGCTGCCCTGATCACGCTTTTTTTGCGTTGCCGGCCTTTGACGCACGCCGCTTAAAATTCCCGAGATCATCTCCATGATGAGTTAGTTCTATAAGCAGGGCCGTCTTTAACCTATTGGAGACCCTGGGCATATTAGGATAATGGGGCCCCTATGACTTTGACAGAACACTATTTTGTTAGAATAGACAAAGAAAGTAGATAAACAAGGTTAAAAAAAATTTTAATTAACAATCACATGAAACGAATAGCTAAATGTAATAGAGTCCACAAAAGTAACTCTTTTAGCATTTACAATTAGTGCTTCTATGTTATTTGAAGAGGAACTCTTCTAGATTTCAGATGGGCAAAATCGTTAATCATTTCTTCAAAATCAATGTTTTTTAGCACATCAGATTCTATGGACATCAGCGACAAACTGGTTAATCTCTCTTGAAGACTTCTTAATTCATTTTTAATTCTTTTTAATTTGGAGAAGGAGCGTTCCCCACTGCAGTTAGTTACCATCATGCTTAAGAAGATTCTCAATGCGATTTCTACATTTGGAAATGTGTCTTCAATTTTGTTTTCTTCCAAAAGTTGATATATTTTTTATATACAATCCTCATTTTCACTGTTAAAATTTTTCAAGTATTCTGTTAAATGCAAACATTCTATTTCTAACTCTTTCTCATTAACATCTTCATAATAAAATTCTGCAAATTCTTTGCATCTTTGTCTCAACTCTTCAGAATTTAGAGTTTTCAAGCGAAAAAATAAATCAAAACGTTTACTGATATTCTTATACGAACTTAATCGCTGTTTTAAATGAACGCTGAGGGTATCAATTATAGGAAGAAAGGTTTCTATTTTAAATTTCTCTCTTCCATTCAGTTGGACTGACGGCACGGAGCCATCAAAAAAACTCTGGCGAGAACTTCTGCGTTTTGTTCTTTGAGATAGGTCCTTGTAGTCAGATTCCGGGTTTCTTTCTTTCGCAGACGATTCGAAGTAATCAAATTTATCCCTAAAGTTAATAATAAAATAGTCAAGTGAAGTAAACATATTATTTGCAACGTCCAGTGTTATTGTTTCTTTCTGAAGATAATTATTTATTTTGTCTATTCTTTCCAATATACAGTTCCAAATTTCCGTTAAATGGTTAATTCAAACTTGAAGGTTCATACTTCGCTTCGTTCGCTCAATTTTAATGGAGCGAGTCACACTGATGAGTGTACTACTGATGATTTTTCTTTAAAATTTGTATGTGCTTAGTATACCATTATACAATTTAAATTTATCTAAGCATGCTGAAGTCGGAAAGCCTAATTTTTGGGCGAGAGTAGAATAGCTTCACGCATGTATAAGCTAGTAATTTAGAATTGTAGTTGGTAATTTAGGTTCGATTTCTTCGAATTATATAAGTTTTTTGGTAATAAATCTTGATTATCGTTTGGTGATCTGACAGGATCTAGGTACTTTGTATTTGATCTAAGGGGGCCCCTATCGATCGCGGGGCCCTGGGCACTTGCCCAAAGTGCCCACTGGGAAAGAGGGGTCTGTCTATAAGCAGGTGGTGGGTGGAAGAAAGTGGCGAGCTTACCTTGAACGTTTTCCATTATAACGACCTGAATCAAAGGCAATTCTCCTTGCACTGAGTTGTTCACTGGCAGAGCCTATCGCGAAAAGTTCATCAGGGAATTCGCCGTTATAAATAAGCTAAATGACGCTGAAGGATGAAACATCTCTACATAATTACTTATCTAATGGACAAAGCTTTCTGTTAACATATCGCAATTCATGCTTTTGAGTAAAACGTTTCGAAGATCATTATATAGAATTATTATTATTTATAAAACTAAAAGAATCATTAAAATCGGTCCACAATTAGCTTAAGGCCGTTATACGAGCTTGTTATATAATTTGTAATATTTTCAAATAATTTTTTAGTAATTGTTGAGTCGGCTCCCATTGTAATACAATTTCTTTGGATGTTTGTGGTGTCTTCTCCCTGTCAAACTCTTTCATTCCTCAACTTAATGAATATGATTGTAGAAGTCTATATTATTCTATTAATAAAACTATAATCCGGATGTCAATGTTAATATATTTTATAAGGATAAAACAACACTTCCCATTATTAGTACAAAATGAAATAAAATATATTGTTAGTTTTTACATAGGAAAGATTTAGTTGACTTAAAAATGAATTTACTACTATTTAAGGCTTAAAAATTGAGATAAACTTGAATACTGTATGACTGAAATTACATATGTCACTTTTAGTATTCACAATGTTAAACTTATATAGCATGAAGAATATAAATTGGCAGACCAAAAGAGATTTTCCAACAGTGCAGTTTGTTAAACCTCAATATTTATTAAGTGAAATATGAAATAGAAGCTGTAAGAAAATCTGCAGTTAGACTAGCCGCTACGTCTTATATGTATACCAATATATTATGACTAAGACTTTAACATGAGATGTTCCAGCATACAAGTTCTGCTGCACACATGCTGCAAATATTCAGCATACATTCAAATATAAATTATTAAAGTATATATTAGATAGTAATTTTTATATATTTTGTACAATAAAATACAGTTAAGTACAACTTGTAGCAAAGATATTAAAGAGGGTAATATTTATCTAAAGTGTTAAAGCTAACGTGTGTGTACGCTCGAGGCATATTTACACATCACACACGTACGGCAACAACACACCATGTGCTCAACACTATAGTACATAATTATTATTAAATTTCTTAAATGTAGAATAAAAGGACATGCCAAAGCTGAACTTGACCACTTTACAATAATTTCAATGCATGATTAGCTAATGAACATGCCTGTACTCAACTAGCAAACTGCTATCAAATAATACATTGATGGCTTAATATCACAGCTAATTATGCTTTGAAAATTATAAACTTGTCTAATTTTCACTAATGTAGTGTTAAGAAGATAATTTGAATAAATTTATATTACAATATCATGTCTTTTCATATGAAAATTTTAAAAATTCATTACCAAAAATTAAACAGTGCATTGTATTATAAATAAATGTGCATACTTATTATTTAATTGACTAAATAAATTTGTTGCCTGCAGATCTGTTATAATTTTTTAAATATCGAAAGTTAATATCTTATAAGAGAAATTTTAAATTTATCTATAGAAAAAAAGTTAAATCCAAATTTTAAAACATTTTGTATGACAATTCTCTTCAATTCCACCTTATTATCATCAAAATCATTCCAAAGATTAAGTTTTCTTCACACATACTTCACCAGCACTTTGATTGGTTAATTAATGAGTAAGGATTGAAGAGAAATATCAACGAGCACTTCACGAGTGTGCATTGCTGTTGACATTTTGTTTCTTTTCCAGAGTATCTGGTGTGCGTTGGCCATCACGCCTTGGTGGCATACGTTCATTAATGGCATCCAACCCTTTGGCCTCAGCAAACGATGTGATCTTGTGATTTGGCGAGAAACCTTGCAATGCATTCTTAAGAGATGTTTTACCTCCAGAAAGTGCACCCAAGGGTAAAGCTCCAGTGGGTGTTAATCCTTTAAGTTGTAGAACAGACTCACTTTCTTCACGTAGAACAGAGAACACATGAGCCATCTTTCCAATGGCTCTTATCTTATTCCGAATGACCTCTTTCCTGAGATTAGCTTCCTCCAAAGCATCATCACCTTCTGACATCAGCTCATCATCAGAACAAATATTTAAGACATTAACCAACATTTCAGTTACCTTCTCACCAACAAAGGGAAGTGACCATGTGAAGACATCCATGAAATTGGGTAGCCAGTATGGATGAGGTGAGCAGTTAAATTGCCTGATGTTCATAACATTATTTTCATATTTAAGAACTGCAGCTTTGTTGTTGTACACATCCAAATAGTTAGGTGCGGAGAATATTGTAATAAGGCTTGGAAAGCCAGTTGTTTGACTTTTACGATACATTCGATATCCTGCATCTTGTGCTTCATGAGCACGAATTATAGATAATAAATTATTTCTTTGAAGAAAGTCACAACAAGCGGCATAGCTGTAGAAGTATGAACAACCTCTAACAGAGTTGTGTGAAAAATGTTCTGCATTTTTCTCATTACCAAAATCTTCCAATGGATCTGACCATAATAGGTCACACATAGCTCCATATGCTGGAGGCTCTTTGAATCTATCTAGTTTACGAATATCATCTAAACTGCTTATTTCTGGTGACAGACCTCCATGGACACAAAGAAACTGCTGGTTCATAAGTGCAGCTAAAGGTAAGCAATCAAAAGCTTCCATACATGCATCATAAACTTTTTCAGAGTATTTTATCTTGCATTCTTGTTTGAAAGTGAAATATTCTGTCAAGTGTCGACACTCATGGTTACCTCGTAACAGATATAAAGTCTTGGGATAGCAAATTTTTAAAGCCCATAGGTAGAGGACACACTCTATACTAAAATAACCTCTATCAACGTAATCACCTAAGAACAAATACTTTGTGCACGATGGAGAGCCTCCGACTTCGAACAATTTCATTAAATCATAAAACTGCCCATGAACGTCTCCACATACAGTCACAGGCGAATCAATTTCTATCATCGTTTTTTCTGCTCGTAGTATGGAGGCTCCATCTTGTATAATTCTTAATGCCGCATTCTCCTCAATTCGGCCTTCTAAAATAAAATGTTGCTTAAGTACATCAGGTAGAGGTTTACCAGTTTTCTCATCAAATACCTCGGACACAGTGAGCTTATGGCTGGGAGGGAAAGCTACACTTTGAATCATTCGCTGCGTAGTCGAAACTTTTTCATTGTTGTCACACATATTGTTGAAGTAAGAACAATTCCATAAACGCCACTATTTTCGATATTAAAAATGGCAGATGAGAAATAAAATCCTTCACAGGAGACGAGAGAACGGTTAACTACTGCGCACTGGAAAAAAATGCGCAAACTTCTGGCGGTGGTCAATAAAAGAAACAGGGATATCGAGCGCGTTTTCACTGAATCAAATCTGAATTTACTGAAATTAAAAATAGTAACTGGCAACATTAGTATGTTAACAGGGTGACCACCCAGAAAACACAGTATCCGCTAAAGTTAAATTGGTACCTACAAAAAACTGCCATTAGGTACTCAACTCTAAATGGCAATAATTAATGGTCTATAAAATATTATCTTGACGTAAGAACATCGATCAACTAGGTACATTACACGTATAACAGGATGTAATTAAACGCCAAAATCTTAGGCAAAATATAGCACACGTCAAATTTGCCATACGAAACTCGACTAAACAGAAGTTTATACGTTGACGTTCAACGCAAAATGATACTGACTCAATAGCAGCAATTTTTTAAAATTAGTTTTATGGTAGAGTAGACGTCTAGTGGTTTTGCCCACTCTATTCAAAATTTATCCGGTTCCCGTAAGAATTGCGGAATAAAGGTGTACCTGGGTTTTTTATGTTGACAGACGAAAGCCAAATAATTAACTGAATCTGATAGTTTAGTCCCGGCATATAACACAAATATAATACATACATTATATTTTGCGTCAAGTTGCAGCAATAGTTACACAATATTACTTCATGAAAGGAAATGAATTGTTGCGTATGATTGTTCTATGAGGATTAAAAATGCCAAAATTTCAATACATTTAAAGAGTACCACTTTTTAAAGTTCGAAAAGAAGATACTTAGTTCTGGCGAATCTTTTCCAGAATGCAAATTTTGTCGGTGTATTGTAAGCAGCAGCAACAAACACTCCGATTTAAAAGCATATTTATGTTCGAAGAAGCACACCAAAATAGCAAAATGCTAGCACCATCGCGCCAAAAACAGATTAATTGAAATATTTTTTTTTATAATAGAAGAATAATCTTCTATAAAAGAAAAAAGCAGTATGTTGTAATCTCGCTAGTACGGTTTGTACTTAAATTAACATAAGTTCCTAAATATTATATAATATTTTTAGAAATTTAACGGCTTTAAAATATAAAAAAATATTTTTTACGGAAATATACAACGAAATTGACGGATTTTGAAAAATTTTGGTGGCAACACTGCTTATAAAAATCATTAAATATTATGTTGCATGCACCAGTAAAATAAAAATGAATATTATTTTCATGCATTAGTATGTCCATGATCGAAGCCCTGTGTAACATTTTGTGTAGTTTGCTGAGCGAATACATAAAATCAGTTATAGTAAATCGAGAATATTATTAGTATTTTAGTCAGATGACTAAAATAAGCGTAACAATAAAAGCGAGATTTATTGTTACGCTTTCAATGATAAATTACTGAACCGATTTTAATGAACTTTGGTGCAAATCGTAATTGATGATACTTATTTCAATACAAAACTTTTATTTACAGATACACAATAATTATTAACAAATGTTGATCACACAATATTATTTTATCAACAGGGTTTATTTAGATGCTCAAATAAAACTACTTGTTTAAACCATTTTCTGAAAAAAAGTTCAATGAAAAACTCTCAATAATATGTATTGCCTCTTTGGTTCGACTATATACTATATAATAGATCGGATTAACCATAAAATATATAAGGTATTATTATTAATTGTAATTGATATACACAAGCTAGGTTGGTACCTACTGCATTAGGCGTTGAAAGTTTTTCTCCTCGCAATAAACGCTCAGCGTATTTTTGATAACCGGTGTCAGGTACCTACTGGCTTCTGTTTATAGGTAGGTACTCATTACGCCTTAGACCATCCAACGTAATGAATTATTTTTATCTTTAGCGACTATTTTTAACTCTAGGGTAATAATTGCTTTGATAAACCGTCGTTATATATACTTCTTAGCAACTGAACAAATTATCTAGTTTGCTTAAGGTTTAATATTAATTAACAATGCGCTATACGCCTAGTACCTACTACTAAGTGTAAATTAGTTATTTAGACGTGGAACTAGCTTTTTTTAAATTGCTGTAGGTACATAATATAAACTGAGATAGAAAATTTTCATTGTAAATAATTCAATAACACATTTCAAACATTGGAAAGTACGTCCTACGTAAAATGTGTTATTATTATAGTAGTTTTCAATGCTAATTTTTACGCTAATGAAAACTTAATAATGCAGTTCAAATTTTCTTTAGGATCTAAAGTTATAAGCAATATAAATTATTTGTATATTATTAAAAACCTTATAATTTACATTAACTTTTAATTACATTATTACAATTCATAATATTACATTGAAATAAAATTAAAAACTTTACAATATTAACTGTATTTTTAGAAACATAAGTAGGTGTGTACAACAGGTTTTCGTTGATCAAGCGTGGTGGCGGTGAAGTACTTAATACGACACAGCAATAGATATTGTCATTCGGTCAGTTCACCGTCACTGCTGAGTCTACCGTTTTATACTTTGGCTTACTGTGTGTGAACGGTAGGTAACGATATTTAATCATATGCTGAAAGAGATATCATTAAGGTCAAATTTATAACCGCCTCTTTATGTAGTGGTAAGCGCGTAAGCGTTACAACCAGGAGGTCTTGAGTTCGATTCTTGGTGGAGATAAAAAAACTCGGTCTGGCATAAAAGGCTGATCACCTACTGCCGATTCACACTAAACATTAATAGTTTCCGTCTTTCATCCAAAATGGATCATTATTACTGATTCGCCCGTGAATTCAACGGCGTAGAATTTAAATAATAACTTAGCGATGTGTTTGTATTGATTACAGGGTAACAGTAACAATAACAGTACACCTATATTAAGCCTATTCAATAATAGAATAGCTTATGTTGTTTTTAAAACTACACTCAAATTTATTACAGTGACTGCAGAAATGTATCAGGAAGCCATCTTACTTCTACACCTAATGGTGCTAACTCTGATGTGAAAGTAAAAATCTCTAAACTTGACAACAACACTAATAAAATAAAATTTAGAAATAAGTATGACAGGACTAAAATTTATTTCGCTTTAACTGAATTACTCTAGTTTTTAGCTTGTGTCTCTGAATTGGCGTCAATATTATGATGGTGGTAACTACAGTGAATGGTGGAAGTGAAGTGATAATGGACAACATTATTGAATGACAAAAGTGAAGCTTAAAACCAACCTGTCTTTAAAATTGAATGTACCTAGCATGTAAACTATTTCTTTTTATATGTAGTTCGTGAACAATTAATTGGTGTGATAAGATTAATAAGTGATCATGAAGTAGTAAATCGATTCGTTTTCAAAATTTTTAATTGACAAAATTCAATTTTTTAGATTTTTTAATAAAATTTTATTATTGTTAATGACAAGTTGATGGTGGAGAAAATTTATACGCGTAGGGAGCATTAATGATAATATAACGGCAAATCTTCTCGTGACCAAGGCCGTTGCAACACGGTCGAAACGTCGAGGTAAATAAATAATGTTTCTTTGCGCGATAATTCCCGCTATATTTAATAATAATGAGTTCAAATCGCGAGTCTAAAGTTAATGACGGCAAATCTCGATATTTTTTGTTGAGTAATTAATTAAAACGGAGCAAATTTTGCAATTTACATTTTTGAGACGTTAAAAATACGTTAATTAAGCCCTTTTTTATGCTCTGGCATTCGTTTAAAGCATGACAATAAGTAGACATAAATATCTAAGATAAGACTTGATAAGCCCTAAGATCAAGTATGGAAAAATATCCATCATAGTTACTTTTTGATAATTTTAAAGCAATTGTGTTGTCAAGTTTCAAGAGGCAACTGTATTTGATAAAAGTAAACTAAAAAAAATTAATTTCTCGATTTGAATGCATGATCTCCTGCCAGATATGTGACCTAGATTGATTAGAAATAAATAAACAGTGGTAGCATAAAAGTAAATAAGTATTACCTTAATTTGCCTTTTCATGGTAATGCAGAACAAAGTTATGAAATACATCACTAATATAGGCCAGAATACTGGTATATTGAAAGCATCAACAAAAGTGCAGCAAAAAGCAAATATAGTACTTTTTGTAACAGATAACCAGAATTTAAACTCGGGCAATCTTCGAATAAAAGGCCGAAATTCTTCAGTTGATCTAGTCGGTAATGCGGGGCCATTTTCATCATCACCTGTGAATTTAAAAAAAAATTAAACAATAAAACAGAAAAAATATCAGCTATTACTTCCTCTACTTCACTTCCTCTGTACTTCAAAACATATAAGAAAAGTTTGTTCTATTATATAATTAAAAAGGCATAAAAAAGATTTTTAGATGTTCTTACATATTAATATTCTTTTATGGAGAATGCTTTAAATTTTCACAGCTTAATGGGTGAAGTTATGGATAAATAGAATCCTGTATTTTCATCACTTGAAGCATGTATTTCTGCATTTTAGAAGTTCTAAGTAGTTTTAAATTGAATTTTAATTTATTTATTATTCAAGAAACACAAAAGATATATCACAAGTCGTAGAACATTAATTTACAAGGTTTTTTAAATGTAATTTTTTTCTAGTAGTTACAAATTACTAGAAATAATTTTAATTAAACTACTACAATTAAACAAAAATTATGAATTTTTAATAATTTAATAAAAAAAGCAGGACGAAAAAAGACAAATTAAATATAAAATCAATTTAAGGTCAGCAACCAAAAGTTTTCAGTTGCTAACACCATTTATGGAGTAACAATAATTTTTTCCTTTATTACAATTTTTGTCCTATTTTTACACATTATTTATAGTAAATGTGTACCTAACACTTTCAAGATACTATTAATAATTTTAACTTACCATCAAAGTCCATAGCAGGATCAATCTTTGGTGTCAGGAATGCAATAAATAAATTTAAATGATATATACCTAATGCATAGGTGACTATATACCAACCCTGAAATGACAAAATACAAAGATAGTTGAATAATATACAGTGTATGACTTCACTTTAATCTTTACTAATAACTTAGTTTGTTTTTTTGGTTGGTTGAAAATGATAATTTCAGGAACTACTAGTTTTAACTGAAGATTTTTTTTGTGTTGGATTATCCATTTATTGAGGAAGCTATAGGCAACATAACATAACACTAAACCTCAGGGCATAGTTAATTTTATACTCATTCAATCATAAGCCAGGATTGATTATATTTACTAAATTGACAAAGTAGAGCCATAACCTCTCTAGTGTTTTCTAGCTTAATTTTAAAACCTGTTTAAATTCTAAATTACTTACTTGTTTTAAAAATACTCTGAGGACAAATAGTAATATTAATAACAAAGCTGCTGTCCATCTGCTTTTCGTATGAGGTGTCCATTTATCTAATAAGCCCTGATATATCTGGAATAAGTTTAGAAGTAAAATTGATTCATTGACAGTGAACAATATTTGAAGACTCAATTTTCACTTATAAATTCAATTTCATCCAGTTAAAATTAATGAAACAAATTACTCAATTTTTATAAACCTGTGAAATACGTGTCCATCCTTGTGATATAAAACCTCTTCTTGTTTCAGAACTTAAATCATTACCGTCCATCATATTATGATTTGAAACTTTTAAGTAATTTCAATCACATTAATTTCAAATCAACGTCTTTAGTTTAATATATTTTAGATGTACGATGGCACATTAAAATTAAAGTAACTATACGATAGAGCTTACAAATGCAAGACATTGGGTACAAACTATAAAATTAATACAAAATTGATATCATTTATCCGATAGTCACATCATTTGTCATAGACAAATATACATAGGTACTGACAGGTTGGTAGATACTACCACAGGTTCTGTGCTAGACAATACTACACTTTCCATGTGAGGTTACCACATGAGGTAAATTTACACCGTCTTGTGTATGTATTAAATTCTCAGTTTTGTAAGTAAATAATAAAATATATATGAGTGTTTATTCAACTAATTGGTACCTACTTAATTTTTTTTTTGGGAGTGGTAACGGGCACACGCTTTAAGACGTGACAAGTGTAATAATTATATCTGAATTGGGTTTTAACTATTTGTAGTAAAACTGGTTATTATTGCTATTGCTTAATATCAGGGCAGTTTTGGGACCTACAAAATAACAGTGGGATTGTTTATGTACAGAGGTTTTTTTATGAAGTTTTGTTCCTAAATGATTTTGCCGGACTATTACTTTCACCACACATTGCAAGATTTTGTATTCGGGTCGTTTCCGTGGTATTGTACATAAATTATCTTGTGCCCCGCATTTCCTAAGTGATTTGGGGCCTATGCAAGGACAACGTTAACGAGACCTCGCTATTTTTTCGGGGAATGACATTGACACTCACGCTAACTTTGCAACACTATTGCCATTTCCATTAAAAAAAAAAACTCGTTGTCCATGGATTACCCTCCTTGGCAGCGTTGCGTGAAATCTATACCTACAGATCAATAAAATTGGAGTGTCTGTTTGTAATATTTAAATAACCACTTTTTACTTAATGCATATGGATATTTTGGTATGTATACACCGTATACATACCAAAATATTTTTTTTTTTTACAATCTTTGTGTTTGTTCCCGCTAATCTCTGAAATAGCTGGACCGATTTTGACGGAACTCACTGGCAGATAGCTGATGTAATAAGGAGTAACATAGGCTAAATAAATAATAAAACATATCTACTATTATTTTGCTGTTCGCTATTTTACTGTTTATAGGCTATATAACATCATGTTACGACGAAATTAACGCGGATGAAAGCGCGGGGCACAGCTAGTTATTTATAAATGTAAAGCAATGTGCTGAAGTTTCTTATTTCGAGTGACTTGGACAAGTGAATTAGTGAGGATCGAAATAAATTTGTTGTTTAATAAATTGGAAGTTTGTTTTCATTACAAAAAAAATATATTTCCAAACAAGATGTTCCCATTTCCCAAAAGGATAATTTTAATAACAAACGCAACCAATGCTTAGGAAATTTTAATGAAGTCCTAATTACATTATTTTATACATTGTAATTTTAATTTTTAAAAGATAATCTTCACTTATAGAGTGAACTAATAGGACTACTTAGCCAAAATACACTTTCTTTAAGTGTGAGTTGCCACTATTGAATTGCTCTTAATATATTTACATCATTTTAGTTTATGATAGATATAGAACAATATAATATCTTAAATAATATTATCATTGCTTTGAATAATATGAATGACATTTTGGTCCAGCTAAAACCTATATACTAAGCACAACTCCTAGAGAAATGAGTAAATATTGCCATTGTGTACATACAATTATTATACATGAAGTAACTACTAAATGTATAAAAAATTGAAGCACGATTTAAATTTCATGCAATGATACACCATAATATTTAAGGTATCACTTAGTACATAGTTTAAAATGTTAAACATCATTTCTAAACATCTACATTCTAAATTATTCACATAGTTTATTTATTTTAAAACACTAAAGTAATATTTTTGTGACTTTGATAAGTCCATTAACTGATTGCCTAATAACACTTAGAGCTAGCTAAACCATACTATATTTTATTTTATAAGGCAATAATGTAAAAACATGTGAACTTCGAGATTCTAATAATTAAAAAGAAATAATATCCAATATTTTAATTTACATAAGACTTAGAAAAACCGCGTTTTGATAAAAATTATGTTGTAAATTATTTACATTGCAGTCAACTAAACTTGAGATACTTGTTTAATTTTAGTGCTTTATATGTGATTGAAAACCACGAGCCATTAATCTCTCTTATTAAAATTTTGTTCTAAAAGGGTATCATGTCACAACATTTGCTACTGTGAATATTTCTAAGCAGTAATGAAAAATATAAAATATGACAACATTAAACTGATTGTATTAACTACTTTATACAAAAAAATACTGATAACTTCGAGGTACAATTAAACAAATTAAAATTTTTACACATCATAATAAATATTATGATTCTGACAAAACATTACCAAGAGTGTTATTGAGATATGCTTATTTAACCGCAGAAAAGTTTTGCATTTGATTGTTGGCATTGGATGCGACCCAGGAACTGAAGACATCTCTGAAACCAATTATAAATAATAAGTAATGACTTAAGTATGTTTTTTTTTTCAAAGATAGAAAACAAAATTTTGTGAAAAATAAAATTTGTTTGTTACTCCTTATATTGATTATATAGGAAAATTACTTAAAACATATTAAAGTCACTTTAGCTTTAATGTGTTTTAAGCTTTAAAACTATTGAGTTTACATTTTTAAGTTAATCGGTCAAAATCGTGCGCCCTTTGCTAGTACTTTGTATTTTCAAATATTTTTATGGTTAAAATAGTTTTGAACGTATTTTAAAAATAAGTTTGAGTGACCAGTCAAACTTTGTTACAATCAGTAGTGTAGTTGGCTTAGCTTTTTTGTAATCACAATAAGGTGTTTAGTGTGTTATTGATCGATATTACGATTTATTTTAAGAGGGATTTCCTAACAACCCCAGAACGACAATAAAATCACCGTAAAGCGTACCTGCAGTGACTGACAACACATTCATTAGAACAATATTCATTTTCCCATTCACTATTAGCAATTGCAGGATTGGTGCACCCTTGACGGACGCATGATGTTGGAGTCCTTGTTTCATTTTGCTGATGGAAATAAAATGTAATAAGAATTCTAGAAAAACAAATATTTTTTTGATATAAATTTCAATCATACTTATAGTCTGGGTGAGTTAGCTGCACTAGTCTTTGAGACTCTAAAACATCTGGCTGGAAACCAGAGTAAAAAATCAAATTGATTCAGTAGTGTTAAGTCTAGTGATAGAAAATTATTAAATTATCTAAATATTTTAAAAGTTTTTTAGTGTTTTTTTGAAAGAAATTTCAATAATTGCCAAAAACATTTGAGCTCATCTTTTACCTCAGAGGAATGTTGTGGCATTCCAGTTGCCCCTTCATCATCAGTTCCATTGTCAGTTTTAATTGTTTGGTTTTGTGGTTGCTGGGGTTGGGTCTGGGGCTGGGAATGAATTTGTTGTGTTTGAGGTGGTGGATGGACTTGTTGATGAATTTGTTGTGATTGTTGTTGGTGCATTTGCTGTGATTGTTGCTGTTGATGCATTGGCTGTGTTTGCTGTTGGTGAAGTTGCTGATTTTGATTTTGTTGTTGAGATTGTTGGTGGTTTTGTTGTTGTTGCTGATACTGCTGCATCTAAAATGTTACATAACATATAATTAAAAACATATACATTAAAATTAATCTGGAGAGGATTCCATTATACACAATAATGTGTTTATTATTTGGTTAAATGAACTAGGAAAAACAAAGTTATATTAAAGTAATAGTAAGGTACAGTAGAAACGTTATTCGCGATTATCCCGACTACCAACCGCGACCAATTATATTAAATATGTATATAAATAAGTACATACATCATAATATGTTAGATAAATATAATTAAAAAAAAAAACCACCACTATACGGGCAGCACCAGCTTTCGAATACAAAAAGAATCGGATCACTCAATCGAAAGTTCTGAGATAACAAACATAAAAAAATAGTCGAATTGAGAACCACCTCCTTTTTTTGAAGTAGGTTAAAAATGTATATCTTAATAAACATTGATTTTCGTTGATATGTATTTGATGTTTTTAATAAACAAACACATTACATTGTGTAGAACATATGCACAAAACCCGCTGTTTTTCATACATTTGATTACGCGGATTGTTAATTATCAGAATGCTATGCTTAAGGACAACAATTAATCTAGTTAATCTAGTTTCTACTGTAAATGCATAAAATATGAAGTTGCTTTAAATTGGAATAAATAAATCCACATAACATATACATATTAAGTTCTTAAATCACCTGTTGACTATGATGATACTGCATAGCATGCACATTGGTCATAGGTGGTGACTGTGATTGCACTTGTCTATAGTTAGATGGAGACAATCCCGCATTTGTTGGATAATTGGGAGGAGATTGTGTTGGTTGGTAGTTTCTAGGTGATTGTACCATGTTTGGTTGAGAGTTCTGTGGTGAAGCTGCTGGATTTACTTGGTATCCTTGTGGCGATTGACTCGGTACAACCTATTAAATATTATTTGTGTTAAAAATAGTAAAAAAAACTGCAATTGAATGGGAATTTTTTGATTACCCTAGATATATGTAATGTAATGCTAGATCAACTAAGTTATAGAGGTAGTTTGATAAAAATTAGGGATGCATCCGATACCGATATATCGGCGATACTTTGGGTTTGGCGATATTTTTATTGCCGATACAACTATACATCTGAGAGATTATTTTCCACCGCAGGTCTTATACAGACAGACTTCCGAATTTGGCTTTCTCCACAAAACTTGAGAATGCTCTGTTTTTGAAACATAAATCTTGTTCATTTTAATTATTAACAGTTATTGATTTTATTTTAATTATTACACTTAATTCTTAATTTTAATAGCTAAACCTTGAATCTCATTTAGTCTGTAACTGTTTTTATTTTTTAAAAGAAAACTTTAACCAAACTTGTTTCATATATGTTACCTTAGTTTAATTTTAATTCACTAAGAGTTTGTATCTGTATCGACGATATTCTTATAAGAGTATCAGTATCGTATCAGCAAAAAGGCATATCAATGCATCCCTAATAAAAACCAATAACAATTATAATCATTATAACCTTACTTACTTGATATGTCGGAGTTGGATGTCCCATACCCCCTTGATAAGTTTGAGGTGACTGTTGTGAGTTTGAAGGATAACCCTGTTGGGTTTGACCAGTGTAGGAGCCTTGAGTTTGGCCACCTGGATAGTTTTGTGGTGAATATCCTTGTGGAGTGCTATTTGACACAAATCCCTGAGGGGAATGTCCATTACCATATGGCTGACCTTGATAATAATTGCCATAATTTGTATTGGAGCTATTGTGATTAAACATCACTTGGTTTTCTTGCTCTGCACCCTAAAGTTATTATATATTATTATTATATTTTAGAGACATGATATTAATCTTAGAAAAACATATAATTTGTTGTCAACAATAATTATATATTAAAAAATTATAATTATTGTCTAATGCTGAATGAATACTTCAATGTAACTCAGTCATTAACACAGTGAAGAAAATTATGTTTCCTTTTAATATCAAATATCCATTCATAAGCTAAAGAAAGGACAAAATCAATGTAAAAGTTCTAAAACTTGGGCTGTAAGTCTTAAGATGTTGGCCGACTTACCAAAATATTAAACTCGGTTGGATCAAAATACATTATGGAGTTTTAGTAAATCAGTGTAAATTATAAGATTATTTCATGTCATTCGTAATCTAATAAAGTAACATCTGCATTTAAATTTATTCACGTCAAATAAAATTAAGCTTGAAAAATTCAATCACGACGCCGGTGCTAGGTATTTTATACAAATGACAGTTGGCACTTCACAGATCACATTATAACATTTTGTAGGTACTGTTGGCCGACAGTCCACACCACAGATAAAATTTAATTATAAAGCATGCGCAATTTGATGGCGGTTACTTGAATTAACAATTTTTTTTAAATTACAGAATTATATATGAAAATATTAAAACTTTCCAGATTTCTAATCAACTGTATCACGAAAAATTATTCGGATTTTGTCAAAATTCAAAAAAATATATATAATAATTACATAAATTCATTTTACATAATTTAGAAGTTTAATGGTCATGCACTATGCACTTAGAATTTTTTTTTTACATATATTTCACACTTGTTAATGAGGCTGCTTTTTTATTTTTTTTATCTCTTTGTGTTTTAGTGACATTTAAAATAAATAATTAAATTGCAACCAACCTTTGAAACCAAGCTAGCTCTATATGCTGCAAGAGCTTTGAGATATTCTTTTTTCGCAACTTCTGTTTTTTGTTTATATACCTGTTAAAATTAAACTTTATTATTATAAAAGCTATACAAAATAATTCAGAAATTTGTGCAAAAACTTACACTTTTGTGTTCGGAATCTAAAGCATCCCACATAGATGCAACTATCTTTGAAACCTCACCAAAACTTGCATTTGGATTTTGGCCTTTAATTGCAGCTTGTGTATCTCGAAAAAATAAAGCATAAGCTGACACAGGTCTGGAAAAAATAATTTAATGAAATACTTGTTTACTTCACACACAAAATGATGAAATTTAGGTTACATACTTTTGTGGCTCATTTGGATCTCTCTTCTTCTTTTTCTTTTGTACTTTAGGCTTCTTTTGCATTTGTCCTCGATTAATGCCATTATCCATTGGTTCAGGTGAAGATCTTTTCACAGCCATATTCAAGTTCATCTACAAAAATGATTTAAATATATTATAATTTTTACTATGCATTAGGCAATAAATATTAAAATTAATAATTCATTGGCAATACACATCAAAACCTCTATCCATAGAAAATAATTTGAAACTATATAATTTGCCTATACCTGATGAAGCGCAGTTTGTTGCTGCCGGCTCGCTGAGCAATAATGGATAGGCAGAAGGCTTTCCGCATCACCAGGCAACTACCAACAAACAACCAATTCATTAGAATTCACTAAACTTAGCATATATTTTTAATAGTGTATATGCCAATGAACTATATTAGCATTTAATTTAATTGTAAAACTGACTTTTTAATTACTAAGGAGTAATGGGAAAACATACAGTAATTCTCACAATTTCTTGACCTACTGACAAATAATATAATAATCATGTATTTAAACAATGTCTATGAGTAATATGGAAAATGATTTTTTGTATGCCACCAAAATATTATATAAAAACATATTGCATCAACAGGCCATTGGTTTAAAACACACATTATTGTAGAATGACATGGAAGAAAAAAAAGTATATTACTTTCATATACCATCTTTGCATCTATACAATTAAAAAGAATTTGAGTATTACCTGAGAATGCTGTGAGGGTACACTATCATCTGAATCATCACTAGTGGTGCCTGGAGGTGATGCTCTCTGTGGAGATCCATATACAGGACCAGCCTGGTTTGGAGTGCTTGGGGTAGGTGGTCCACTCATCACTTGGGTTGGTTGTAACATCAATAGCTGTTGTCCACCTGGTTGTTGCTGTATTATATAATTTCCAGCAGGAGCACAAGCACCACTAAAATGAGACATTTTGAAAATTCATAAAACATATATTTTTAAATTTAATTACAGGTGATAACAATCTCCTAGAACTTAATTTTACCTGTGAGATGTAACAGGTGTGTGAGGTTCTTGTAAATACAAAGGTTGCTGATATGAGGGTGCACCGCCGGGAGGTGCTAAGCCATCTTGCGCAGGATTAATCATACCAACCTAAATATTGAATTGATAAGATTACATTTTATTTAATTCAGAAATGCAAAAACTATAAAAACTAACAACACAATATTGCTGGAAAAGTTATTTAATTTTTTTAAATGTAAGTCTGTTTAATGCTTGGGTTATAAAATTATTATAAATGTATTAACAAATTATTATCTTCTTACGCAATGAATGAAACATGCAAACCACAATTACCTACATTAAATACGTAATGCAGAATTATTATTATTTAATGGTTTAAAAAGTTGTAAATACATACAACTAATAAATAGTTACCACAGGCTGTAAATGATCCTATAAATTGTAATCTATGACATGAGTTATGACAACTAAACTATGTTGTAGGTTGTAGAAATGACAGAAATTAAAGTATGAAAATGACATTTAACGAAATGTACATATTGTTTAATTTTGTCTTTCGATTCATCAATCATCATTCATTCGCACTTGAAGCTCAAAAGAACTACATCCTGCCTTATTTTGTTAAGGATCAAACCGATACTTCGTTAGAATCTATCGATATGATCGATGATATTGCTATTGTCAAGTTTTTAGTAATTTATCTAACTGGGTTATTTACTGTGCTAACTAAAAAAAAAAGAACTGAGAAAATCAGCAAGAAAAACAAAAGTATTTGTTTGGTATTAAATTACTAGCGTGAACTCGGTATACCTACATATATCCGTTTTAATTAGTTGTGAAGCTGTTAGATATATTATGATACATCTACTTTATAATTTAATAAAAAAGTATAATAAATTATTAGTAAACCTGTGGTGCCGGATGATGCATTTGGGGATACTGCATGTGATTATTTTGCCCGTTTCCACTCGTAGCATGTTGTCCATGGATAAGAGGAATATCAAATTCTTCGTCGCCAAATGATGGTGTGTGGAATGTCTGTAACAAGTTAATACAGAAAAAGAAAATGAAAAAGCTGATGAAGCGTAATCAGGTATATAAGAAGGTAGTCATAGAAAGAATATGGTTGAGAACCACTTCTGTAGCCTGTAGGACATGAATAATATGGTAGCTATAATCGGTAATATTTCTACGCGATATTTGGAAATTTGGAAGACTGTAAATGACACGCGGACAACATTTATTAAATCAGTTTCTCTCTCACTGTGGTTACGTATTTATTTGTTAATTTTACAAATTACATACCTGATCACTCATGGTGTAAATTCCTGGCTTTGAATTTCGATTATTTTGGGGAAGTGAGTTGAGTTTTGTCGTAGAGTCGTGGTTTTCAGTGCGCTGCAAAAAAATAAAGATTAAAAACCAGATTAATTTTTTATCTAATCTATATTTCAATAATTCAGGTTGAAATTCACATTTTTTCAACACACTTGCTCATAAAACGACTACGCTTGTAACCAAACTGTGACATTTTTATTACCACTACGAACTAGTGCGATAATTCATAATGAGTTCAAAAAGAGTTTCGATGCGAAATAAAATTACATTTAATTATCGCATTCAATAGTATAAACTAGTGTTACTTTCATGCATTTTCGTGTTTAAATAAACAATTATAACTTGTACATGTTTAATAATTTAGTCTTTCATTCAAATATTTTTTTTTTAATGAACCTCATTTTTAATTAAGCAGTCTAGCTAGTCGGTGATTGTCATTTTAATTTACTAAATACCTACGTAGGTATTAAATAAAACTGATTTTTCATCGGCTTTCTTAAGGCCGCCTCAGCGGTAACCACCAACTTTACACACAGATCATAATCTACTATAATCTAATGAAAAAGTATCTTCTAACGCTAGTAACTCACTCTATAGAATCTAGAATGATTTTTAATTTGCTTGCGTAGATTTAGGATTCAATTTTCATGGGTTACTCGCTACAACTTCACTTTTTTTAAAGTCGATATAATACAACCAAAATAAAATTCGAAAATTCCATTTTTCGTAGACAAAGTTAATTTTTTTTAAATCTTTGAAATAATATTTTGACGTTCAAACTAACGTACCTACATAACGGACGTAACAATATCGCTTATAAATGATTTCGAATATGAACCTAAGCTTTTTGCAAATTTTTAAAAATATATGGCCATATCGTACCGGAAACCTACACAAGTTAATATGAAAAAATACTATGAAACACAACAAACATCACCATGTTGTATCGCTATACTAACGCGTTAGCCGAAAAACGAGTTTTCAGGTTCATAGAAGTCTCATCTAAGCGCGTCTAGGTACATCTTTTTACACAATTGAGGGGTTTCTGATTCCCACAAACTTCTAAATCTCTGATACCAAGAAAGTTATAATTTTAATGTTTTGCATTAACTAGTAAATAAGAAGAGTTATTGTAAAAAGTAATATATTAAATTGTATATAAATGTATTAAAAGTGAAGGAATTATTCGTCTGCCACTAGTTTAATTTCTACTGATTTTGTAACCACCTTCGATTATTATTTATTGTGTCTACAATGAACGTTCAACGTTTCAAAAATCAATTGATCAGTTTTTATACTGGTTTATATGGCAAGTTGGTCTCATTCTCCGGTAACCGGTTTGTGGCACACCGGCTGAGCCCATGGATTTAAACATACCAATATCAACTAAGTGAAAGGACACGATAATTACTTTATATTTACAATTTTGCAATACAACCTATTCCAACCAAATAATTATAAAGTAACAAGTTTCTAATTTTTTTTGCGTATATTTAGAATTGATTTTTGTTACTTTTCCCCCCAAAAAACGCGGAAAACCACCTTTCAATTCAATTGAGAAAAATAATTATTAAATCCACTACAGTCCAATGATTTACAATTTTAAATATTTGCAAACTTCTCGAGGACTATGATCAAGTTATGGTTATTATAGAAATCTTATAGCACTGTTTCTATTATTTTTGAATTACTATATATCCATTTACCACAGACTAACAGACAGATCATATATCTTTTTATATGAATTACTTAGTCACACTTCCACGCCTTGAGCGGTTTCTATAATATTTTGTTACGATGTAAAAAAGAAAAATACTTGGTATTCTCTTCTCTTCTAAGTTCTTCTAAGATGAAATCGCAGAAATTTAGAATAAAATAATTTCAGTATATTTTCGGACGGGATAGACACCGTGATACGAATTAATTAAAATATTATATGAATAATTTTAACTAGTAATTATTATTAGTTGTGTGATTACCTACTCCAATCCCAGATCTTACAGACCAATCAGCCTCACCTCTTTTATCCTAAAAACCCTGGAGAGGCTGTGCGAAAGAGAACTGAAAGAAAACTACTAACTACACGTGAAACTGCTGTATAGCAACTCCTCCTCCTCAAAAACCGTTGAAATAGGTAGATATTAGTAAATATCTGTCCTGTTTATGATCGGTGAAAAACAGTGGCCTTACAATCCAAAATTTATAAGTAAGGCATGTATTTAGAGCGTGGAAAGTAGAAAGTAATAAAAAAGTAGGTCATATTAATCAACGTACTTACATCAAAATCAAAAGAAATAGATAATATACATATTTGATACGAGAAGATTGTAAAAAAGTGAATTCCCGTAATGCCTAATGGGGTATGGGGCAGACAAATTGTTGTATTTGTTTCAAGAAAACAATCAGTGAAACAGACAAATTGTTGTATGTTTCACTGATAATTTTCTTTACAGGCAAGTAGGTGATCAGCTTTCTGTGGCTACTCAAATGAAAATTCATGTGTTCCCCAGAAATTCGAACCCAGGACCTCCGGTGCAACACGCAGACGCGTAAATCACTTAGCCACGGAGGCGGCTAAGGCACCCCACAATACATTTTAATAATTGTCTCTATCTTTCTGTCTATTACGTTCTTGCCTATTCTTTTAGGAAATTGAAGAGGTGATTGCAGGGCCTACAGGCTTACTATCTTTCCTTATTGATTCCTTACGAAATCATAACTATTATAACTAAGCAATAGAGAAGGTATACTTAATTGCAGCATTTATTGATATTACATTTGAAAATTTCATTTTCGAAATAATAAGGCATCCTTCATATTATATTATACTTACGTGTTAAATATTTCTAGATAATATATAGAACAAAAGTACATATTATTATGATTATATTATATGATTATATCTCTCTTATTTGATACTAGTTAACGCACTGTGATTTGGGACTACCAAACATTCTTTACAACATAATTGTACCGGTCAATAACCTTATTTTTGTTGCCCACTAAAATAAGTGTTAAATCAATTGATGCTGTTACAATTTAAACTTGGAATACATCTCTCAACACAATATTACAAGCTTAAGAGGAGGTGAATAAGTTTTTTTCAAAGAAATAAACAGCAAAAGATATGGATACAGTTTAAAATTAATTTTTAAGAATCATGATTCCTATATTTTAATTTTAATCGAAAATTTGTTGGAGTAGAGATAACGTGCTATAAAGGGCGCATTTAGAAAAGTGAGGTTATCTTAAGGGTTAAAGATAAATCTAGTTTTGAGCAATACGAACCGAATTGCAAAGGATTACATAATATTGTTCGACTTTATGACAGGTCCAACAGTGGATTGTGATTCTACAACAGCTATTCTATATTTGAATGGGCCTTAACTTTAAGCTAACATAATATTTTACCTTACTATAATATTGTATAGTATCAAAGGGCAACATTAACCGCCTCCATATCTAAATGGTTGACGCGTCTGCGCGTTGCCCCGGCGGTCCGGGGTTCAAATACCGAGGAATTAAATGTTTTTTTTTGTTCAGAAACAGATGCGTATATTGTCTATCCCATACTAGAGGTTACGGGATTTCATAAAAACATTTTTTAATGTAAATAGGTAAGTTTTATTAACTATAATTAACACATTGCAATGTTTTTTTTACATAAGACTTTAATGTACAATTTTGAAAAGGTGCTCAGAATATTATGTAGGTAGGTATTGTTTGAATGAATAATTATTTATGAAATAATTATAAGAAAAAGAAATTTAATATTGTGGTTAATTAAGTAGGGGCTTACTATAGATAACTAAAATTATCTACATAATTTCGGTAAATATTGATGTACCTAGCTACTATCATGAATTCTTATCTCTATAGTAGGCATATCACGTTACATCTATACCTATTTAATATCTTTGTCCCACTTAAATTGATTCTACCTGTAAATACTGGAATTTAATATTTTGATATTCTCAAAATTAAGTATTCACTTAACTACTTACTTAACTTTAAAATTTCGTAACAAGTCTGAAAGAGAAATCATAAAAATCATCATGATTCACTTAAATATTTTTTATTTTATGTTTGAAATCAACAAAGGATGGATAACGGATCGGTACTTATTTATAATAAATATATATAATACCTAAATAAAGTTAATTTTCGTTTAATGCATGCATATTATTATTGCATATTATACAACTGCCAAGTACCTACTTACTTTATTCAGAAGGAGCGTTTAGAAATCCAATGAATAGTCCGGCTTCGTTAAGATATAATAAAAAATTGAAGAAAATTTAAAGTAATTACAGTTTTAATTGAATGAGCACATTAAATGTATAGCACGGTTTACAACGTTCGTATTTAATCACGTAAATGTCACAAAATCAAACAATTATCAAAAGGCGTTTATTTGACAAGATTTTAAAGGTGAAGACAGCGAGAAATACTATTTTTGTAGAAATCGTATATTCACACACTAGACGCACGTGCAACCCGCGCGGGAAGACTGCGTGGCGTTTATACGCGGGCTGCGGTGGGGACTGAGGAACCGCGCCACGATTTTGAATTTGTACCACAGACAACATTTTTAGTCGATGGTGTGTTAGGTATCATCTCATGAATAATGTTTTAATTGCGACTAGCCAATGCCCTCGACTTCAACTATAAGATTCAACTATTCATAAGATTCAACTATGTATTTTCAATATTTTTTGACCGAAACAGTTTGAATGAGGAAAAGACATGTGAAGTTTTTCGTTCTAAGCATTTTTACTCTCCATAATAGGGCTGCCATCTCTAAAACCTGCCTCCCAGGACCAGAAGCGTAAGTTCCCCGGATTTTGGAGCTTTCACCCCGGACCAATACTTTTTTCATTCACTTACATCTTGATTAAAATATATTTTACTCCGTACTTGATGGAAGAAAACTTTAGTTTTAAGCCTCTTTTGTTGCATGAAATAGTGGTCTTGTGACGACAAGTGAGTAATTTTGATTTATTTTTTATTCTTCTTAGGTATTAAATTATGGGAACGGGATCTGATCGAAAACCCAGACTTTTATTGTAGTCCAAAGACTACAATTTAAACCCCGCCCGGACGGATGGCAGCCCTACTTCATAAGAACCTTTCGTGGGTTACAAGGAATATTTAAAAAGCTTAATTAATTCAGCCGTTTTGAAAGCCCTAGCGGGGGTACCTGAAGACTAAGGAAGGAAAATCATCAATCAAATCAAGGAAATCAAAAAAATATTCATTATGATTTTAGAAATCTGAAGGCTTTCCTAAATTACAATAAACTATTAATAAAAAATAAATAGTAAGGGGTATAGTTTTAATTGTTATTAAATCGGGGAATGTAAAGTTTATCTGTATGTATGATATTTTACCATTTCTGTTGCTAGGTGCATAACCATACAACTACCGTCTGTGGTTTACGGCGAAGGTCTGTTTCGAATCCCGCAGAAACAAATAAATGTATCGGTCACGTAGGCACATAAGGCACCTACTTGCCTATAAAGGAAAGGAAAAAGATGCAGAAACATGTCTCTTTCATGCCCTATACTCAGCTGAATCACAGGATTTCAAAGATTATTATTAGTATATTTAGACTAAATAGTTTTTAAAGGTTTCGTATAATTTTATAAATTTCAGTTTAATTAAATATACCTATTTTAAATTACTTTCTATTTTGTATGTTTGTATGTGACTAAATATTTTTAAATGTATAAATTATAATTATAAATATAATTACTTTTCCTTTTTTATTAGGTTGAAGAAAACATTCGCCTATTAAATGTTGGACCTCCAAATTGGTTATTCCTTTCATAGGTACCTTAGCAAACCAACTAACAGCCAAACCCAAGTTAAACTTTTAGCCATGAACATGACGCAAGAGGGATGTTATAAGTTTGCTTGTCTATGCGTTTGTTTGTAGCATCATAGATCCTAAATGAATAGACCGATATTGATGCGGTTTTTTTGTTTGAAAGCTGACATGATCGAGATGTTTTAGCTACGATATATGAAGATCTCTTCATCCGCTTATGAATTATTCTTATTTGTAATTAATAAGTAATAGGTCTTCTTAGGTCTATAGTCTTTTGCTAACGGAGGCGGAGCCTAATGTGTTTCGGTGATCCTACTCCTGCCGCAACACAGTTTTAACTAGTGCGGAGGGTAGATATCATTCGACTGATCACTTTTTTTCGCTCGAAATACTTTCAATGTTTTAATACCCACTTATGCCAATTAATATACTTATATAAGTAAATAAATATTAGATAATAAGTTATAAGAGCTAAACAGTGTAATCATTCGATTTTGTTCAATAAACTTTTTTCTATTTTCTATTTCTATATGGTGGGAGTTATTTGTAAATTGTCTTGAATTTCACTTGTTTAAGATATGTCATACCCTTTCTCGCAACATCGCTCGAGTTTAATGTTCCCTAATGAATAAATTGTGAATGTTATATATGAGATTACACTGTAATGGAGATAATGGAATAAGGTGTGTGAATGAAATTCTACAAGTTGACTTTTAGAAGGAGAAAGCCGTTAAAGAGACAAAAACTAATTCGATAGAAAAAAGCAGAATTGTAATATTGTTATAATACGTAGATATTAATACCTATGTATCGTTAAAGACTGCAAACGTAGACTAGTTGGAACTATCTAAAGGGGAGCTCATTCTTTAAGACAACTTCATTATAAAATTCATTATATTGATTTCAGTCGCTAACTATGAAACCTTCGCACTAAACAATTCAATTTAATTCAGATTGCCTTGCATCAGCTTTTCTGTTTCCTGGTCGTAAGTTAAAATGTGTTAAGTTTTTTTGTAATTTACTAGACTTTCAGCAATTATTGTTGATATCGAAAAGGATGTAACAAAGCAATAGTGGAATTCTTTCTGTTCTATGGGTTTATAAAAAAATCCACGAAGGAAATTTCCTATGTTTTAAAAATGGCTCACTAAGGATGTATTATCATTAAAATTATAAATAAATGGTCGTATAAAATGGGGTGATTAGAGAGCATTATAAACTGAAATGAAAATATTTAACAAATTACATAATTTGGTGTCTTTAATGGTAGCTTGCATTTATCGTAAAGCCACGCAGGCAATGCTACGGGCGCAAGCTTTTTAAGAAAGCTTCTAAGTGTTTAATTATTAATTGATTGCATTCATCAATTTGAATGTAAAAGCTGAGCTAAATTTTTTATATTGCACTTTTTAGACAAACTCGTTTTTTCGTACTCTAAATACAGAAATTAATAATATAAAATACGGCATTTTTTGAAGGTAACACAGCAAGTAATTTTCGGACTTGTGTGTTTAAAATTAAATATTTAATATCACTGATAAAATAAACGGCACACATCTAAAAGGCACACAGTATTATCAAAATGTTAATATTGTTAGATTTATAGCATCAATCTCAAATAAGCTTAACATGCAACTTGCAAGCTACATAAACGAAGGTAGGTGTACTTCAATTAGATAAACATAGACATAGAGCATAGACGTTAAAGACAATACTACGTTTAAAAAATTACCTTATACATATTGTAGATTTTATACGATTGATTCCGGTCATCTCCTGATGTTTGAACAGGTTCCATACTGTGTTACTTACAGTATGGGAGATTAATAAAATGCAACGGTCCATTTACTGAATGTTAAACAAAATCCTTTAGTAAATACTATAACGGCACAGTATATTGAACAGGAAAGGAGATAATTATTTCCGGCAGATATATAAACAATTATTCGTCGACGCGTAAAGGGTAGTAGGAAATCGGGTCTGACATTCCGATACGTAAGGTTTATCAATGGATAAGCAAAGGGTAAGCCGTGGGAGGTGTCAGCGCCTACAGGGAAGCGAAGGGCGAGCACGTGGCCGGTCCGAGGTGATCAGGATCAAACACGACGGGACACTTAGAATTCGCGAGGGAGCGACCGCCGGAAACCGAGGTGTACCAGGGCTCCTCGAGTACAGAGAAGTGGCGGCCCGCGGCACTCCGGCTCTCCCTGCGACCCCTCACCCCTCACCCCGCACATGCACTTCGAAGCCTCCACAACACCGCTCACCCCGCATTCTATACTCGCCTTAATCGCAAATTAAACTTCCAGTAATGTTTTCTGTTAAGCTTAGAGCTTAATTTGATGTCATTCATTACGCTGGATTAGGATATTGCGTAACTGATTACTTAGTATTTATTTAGATTATGTGTTCTAGAATTATTATATCTTGCTTTTGTAGAAGACTAGTGGAATTATATTACGCTAAACAGCGGATTATAAGGCTCAAAGTAGGACCTCCAACTGGGTGTACAAACTTTAGGTTCTTGGTTCATTTAGATAAGAATGTTTAGGTTAGATCGACTGTGTCGGACACCGCATCTAATACAATTCTGATGATATCAATATTCAATAAATTCGATGTACAATAACAAAACATTTTTAAAACAAAAGTATTTTTAACAACGCCTCGTCATAATATCTTGTCAATTGATTGGAACTGGTATTGCACCTATCATGTAAGAAAATTATAAAACAGAGCACAGTCCATCAAAATACTTTCAATACATAACGTCATTGCTAATACTTCTTGCTTCATCTACTTAGAATTAGGTAAAAGAAAAGTGGTCTTCCCAAGTTCTGATCTACAAATATTTCATCGGTTGAATAGTATAAAAACGCACCAAACTAACATCCGCATTTCATTTAATTATTCCGGATTTTAATTCCGTTTCCGTTCATCGTAACCACGTAAAAAACAAACAAATTCACCTTCGCATATAATTAGAATTCCATTAATAAAAACTGCCTTTTTAAAAAGCCGTAGGCAATGAATTAGTGGTACGTAAGCTCAGATTTTATACTTACCTATCTATTAACTTTTTAAAATTGCTCATACATATTTCTTTGAAAAAATATTTAATTATTAGATTATTCATATTTTAAAGAAAATAGTGAATGGATTAAGCGCGTATTAAAAACACAAATTTTACAGTTATTTAATTATTACTGAGTTTTCCTGATGTTTCGTATGCTTTACTGCCTTGCATAAGACATATTTTATTCAAATTTATAATATTAATCATGAAAGTTATATTGTGTCGCGATCATTGATCGAACAACGTGCACTTGTAATGATGTTATTACAGGCAATCCCTGCGCCAGACAACAGGGGTGGCATGCTCAGAGCCAGACATGCCATAATTGTTTGCGTTCAAAGCATACGTATTGCAATCAATTGACCCGTCCAGCCCCTTATCGTTAACCCTTCTCTTTATTGTATGGCTAAAATTTTGTAATTTAGTGATGGAATTTTACCGTATAATTATATTTTATAACTGGGATGGGTATAACGTAATTAAACTCATATGTAGAATCTGTTATAATTCAGTAAAACTATTTCGGATGAAATGTATTTCAATGTTTGGGAGCTACGAGTGAGAATCACGGTAGGGTAAGTGATTTTCCGTAACCCCTAGTGGGGCAGACACATTACTTTATCTATTTCACTAAACATTTTCTTTACAGGCAAGTAGGTGATCAGCCTTCTGTGCCTTCTCAACCGAAACATTCATTTGTATCCGGGATTCAAATCCTGGACCTACGGCGGTAAGGTAATAAATTTAGTTAGTTTTTGTTTGAATTTTTTAATTAGTTGTTATCATAATATGACAAGAAAAACTTTATAAATAGATAAAGAAAATATAAAGAAGTTTCTCAATTATGTTTTATTATTTATTTTGAAGTATTTTGAACGATTATGATTAGGTTGTTTGAAGTCACGGATTGTAAGATTTGTGCAAATTAGGTGCCAAATTATTTAAATCTCTGGTATGTTGCACTGATGATCTTATTTGTCCCATGAAGTATCTGCTATCGCCAGGAAATACAACTGTGTGACAAGAATCCTGGTAAGTCCTTCGAAGTCGTACGAAAACTTCCTTACCGAGTCACTTTGCAGCAACGTCAGGTAAACAGCCAGGTAGACGCTTTATGTCAGCTTCTATCCATAGTACAAAGCCTGCTGATACGTCACCATTTAGAGAAGAGTACGTGGGACTCTTATTTCTCAGTTCTCTGTGCCAGTTGAGCGGTATACAGGTTGTTTAAGTGGGTTGGTCTATTTGTGGTGACAGGAGAAGCGTGGGAGCCGCGTGTACCGAGTTGGAGTGGCAATGACCTTGACACTAAGCGAGTGGCCTTGGGTAGCACGTGGCGGCTGACACCCGTTGTCTGTTGTCGGAACGCCGCCGCCGCCTTTCCCAGGGGAGCCTATTGTGGATACGCCGTGCAAACTTTTCTAATAGTTGAAGTCATTAATTATTTGGATTACAATTTCATTTTATTACCCACACTCTAAGATGAGGCCAAAACTCCGCACTCCGGTATAAGTTCATACACTAATAATAAAATTATGTAACAATTAATGTAAATGTAAAATATGTTATGTAAGCTCTGCATTTGCTCCTTTCTACTGAAAATAGCTTTACTCATACAGCAATATATTTGAAAATATGTTTTAACATATTAACAAATTATACATGACACGATCTTTTTTAAACTTTATATGAGAAATGCATTAAAGTCTAGAACTTGTTTAGTTTTATACATTGTGCAAGAAAATTAAAAAACAAATGTTAGCAGGAAACATCCATAGAATGATAGCGTGTGAATGGGTGCGATTCAGGCGGCGACGTGCAGCGCGTCGAGTGCGGTCGCCGCGGGGCTTGGCGAGCCGGCAGCGAGCGGTAGCCTGTAGCCGCCCGATACGTTTACGAGCCGACACTAACTTTAAGTGACCCCGCCCGCACTCGTGCACAACACTGCTTGTATTCCCTCTCAATGAAAACAAGGAAACGACCTTTATTCGTGTGACTGATTATTGTCGAGCTTTATGAAGAAACGCGAACTTACGCTGCCGTAGTAATTAGCTACGGCCTACGCGCTACGCGTCTACGACAATGTTTTGCCTTACCGTTAAAGGAAGTTTAAGAGGTTTTTAATAAGTAAAGACCGCCTCCTTGGTCTAGTGGTAAGCGCGTAAGCGTTACAACCGAGAGGTCCTGGGTTCGATTCCCGGCGGAGATAAAAAAAAAAAAAACTCGGTCTGGCAGGACATAGAAGGCTGATCACCTACTTGCCCCTAAAGAAAAAATCGATCAGTGAAACAGATGTGAAATGCATCTGCCCCATACCCCACTGGGGGACACGGGACTTCACTTTTTTTTTTTTTCAATAAGTAAAGAGAAATACGGCACTTCATTTTACTTTCTAAATAAACCTCGATAAACATTATTTACTTTATCACTGATGCATCTGATTAGTTGCTATCGATCGTCATCATTCAGCAACAGAAAAAGGCGGTTAGTCTGCATCGGTCTGCATATTATCAGCTGTCAAGGAATGCGTACGTAGTTCGTGCGACGAGCCGTGCCCTCGGAGTATGAATGAATGTGATCGTGCCAACGTGCCAACGACGCTTTTTATCGCCGCTTCATTACCGAGCTCTGGCTTTAAACACCTGTTCATTTGTTTGTGAGAATACAAAAATTTGTTATACATATATTACTGATAATAAAATCAATTACTAGTAATTAATTTGCTACGCATGCTACGCGACTATCGTAGCAAGTCAACACATTTGAAAGAAAATAACGTGTTTATTTAATCTTGCACTAACAATTAACATACTGTGTTTCATTTGCAAGAGTTTTATAATCCTACACTCATATACATACATACACTCATACATATGTTACCTAATAAACGTGGAAGTGGTTTTGTCACCCTTTCACACGAATATCACTAACCGATTATGATAAATTGATGGGATATTGAAAAAGTTTGTATATTATTATATATTACATCTTGTAAGTAAATGCTCACGTAGCTCAGTTGCTTCACTTATAAGTCTAACGATGTGTGTTGCGTGAAATCTCCTGGATTCAATGCACTCGAAAAACAAATAAAAAAATGTCCTTTGAAAAACACAGAACTGCAAATATTTACGTTTCTGTAAAGAAAATTATCAGTGAAACATATGCAGATGTGTGTCCAAGATCGGGCTTCACAATATTTTATACATGAAGTAGCGTAAGTCGCATTAAGGTGATTTGTCATCTATCTCATACTTCTATATCAAATTACGATTTTTAACAAATAAAGTAAATCGAAGGTCAAATCAAAGTAAATCAAACCTTAATAATAATATAAGTAGGATTGGTAGAGAATTGTTACACTAACTTTTATTATTTAATGGCTGATGACTTTGTGAAAATTTTAAATGAAATATTTACCAGTGCTTACCAATTTCTTTTAATTCTTACTTAGGGCTTTAGCTTAGTTAAATTTTTTGCTTCAAAGATAAGAACTTTCTTCAAAATTGTTGTTTTAAACGTAAAATGGAAGATAAAGATGGACAAAAATTCTGTACTTTTTAAAAATATATTTTTTAAGTTTATTTATAATGCGCGTTTCAAATGCTGTAATTTTTTGGTTGAAATTTTAATTGTATATCCTCTTAATGATTGTGAGATATTGATAACTTGTTACTGACTTTTTAAATAACGGCTTTCATGTTCCTAATAATGATCATTAGAACTTTATAAATTATCAAAGTTTCGAAAGAATAACAATGATAATAACACAAAAACACAAAATATGTATCACTTTCAAAAATTGCCACTAATGCAGAGATAAAAACTATATACTTTACTGTAAATTACGTAGACGAATGATTTCAATAAATAAAGAGAATCGAAATTAAAAATCATGAATATATTACTTTTTTATGAAGAACATCTATTTCCAATTTAGTTAAAATCTTCTTGAAAGTACTTATCTATTATTCTTTAACGTCGGAAAATTGTGATCTTTGCAATGTGATTGAGTTTAATATTATTCTCTACAACGTCGAGAGCTTTCAATTTAATTATTTGGGGACATAATAGCGATGACGCGAGCTCGCTTCAAAGATAGATGAAATTCATGAAATTAAATAACTTCTCTGCAAATTGTTTTTAATATTACGGCAATGTTGGTTGAACATTTACATATTATAAGACATAGACCCTACATAACATTTATATTTGCACGTATGAATAGAATTACACACCATCGACTTTCTTTGCATGTTCAATAATGAAATTTTGAGCAATCTAAATGCGATACAGATAATATAATAAAATAAAATTGCGATGCGAATTCGTGAGAAAATTTAAATAAATGACTTTTCTGTTTGCACATAAAAAGAAATATATTGCGGCACAATGAATGTTAGGGGTGGTATGGGGGTAAGGGGGCAGTCGCGGGCGGCCGAGAGACGGCGTTGTAGGGGGGCGGGCGGCTGGGGAGCAGCTTCGTGGGACTGGGAACAGGGGCTCCGGGGGGTGACCCACTTTAACAGGACAAGTAATATTACTTTTTACTTTTAGGTAACTATTTCACATTTTTAACAAGATAATAACATAATATTATTATATTGATCACGGCAAAAAAAAATTGGCAACATTTTTTTGCAACGTTCCTAAATAATTATTTAATATATGAAATACTTATTAAATGTTTATTTAATAAATATATAAATAAGTATTTGCAAATAATAAATGATACTTAATTAATCTGGCAGTATAAAGTGACTGTGTTAAGAAATAAGCTTAATCTTTACAACTTAACTGTTTTTTCGTATGGTTTTCCGTTTTTAAACCTTTTTATAATCTGTTCGTCTTGTTTTAGTTTAAAAGTATACTACTGTATGTAGTAGTACTTATTCCTAAAACTATCTCAAATAACAGTCTACTCCATCTATCTTGAAGCTAGTTTTAAGTTAGATATATGTATGTATATTGTATTAGAATTCAGAACTTATAAAAGAGATTAGAGATTATTATTAGATATTGAGTGATTTTATAAGCAATAGATTTCTTCGACGCCTAAAAATAGATGAATGGGTTTATTTGATTTGCCATGGGCTATAAGTTCTGCAATTTAGAGATATGGATTATGGATACAATTTTTTATTACGTTATTTTTTGAGAATTTATTGCTTAGTAAAATGTACCAAAAGTGCTTAAGCATATCTCACTACTTATTAGAATCAATCTGAAAACCAAAGTATTAATAATTATGTAAATAAAAATGTTTATATAATAATTCCTTTATTCAATATACCTTATTTTAAATCTTAAATTTGTATCATCTGTTGTCTAATAAATGTCAAATTCCATGTTATGAATTTCTAGTTCAATTGCTTATTTAGTGCGCTTAGAGTAAAGATCTTAGGTTAATCTTCAGGTTGAGCAAAAAGAATGTTTTTTAGTAGAATGCACAAAACAAATCTATTACCAGAAACGTTAGAACACTGAAAGTAAAACAGACGTTAAATTTTTCTCCTCATGTCTGGGATATATGACTTAATTAAAAAATCAATATTTCGAGAATGTATGGAAGATAAATGGTGAATCCATTTGAATATAAGGACGAGAAATTTAAAAAATCGGTCTATTTTTTAAAGCTATAATTTATTATTTATTACATAAAAGACAAATAATAAGTGATACATAATTACAGTTAGCATATTATCTTGTATCGTTTGAACTGGAATAAAAAGTATATTAGGATAATAAGTATGCTTACAAGTTACAAGGAAAGATTCAAGAGCCGTATCTCGATGCGATAATTAACGTTAGTTCGAAGATATACCTAACAAACATATGTTAAAATTTTTGTATTTTTATAAATATAAAATATTGCCAAGTATTGCCATAATTGTTTATGGCAATATTTGTTTACATTTTTAACGTAATGCGCCGCGTTCTGTTCTATAGTTTTGATTCTTTAAAAATAGGTGAAAGCGAGACATAATTAAGTATATAATTATTTACTCATAAAGGACTTTACAACACAGTATTAGAATAAACATTGAATAAGTTTGTATAAAAAACATAAAAATTAATTTAATATGAAAAATTTAGGTATCATGAATTATGACAAACATTTTCTTAATTGAGACGATCCCTAATCCACTCATTACTTCTTTGTCTTTTCTTTCGTTTACGTCATCTTACGAAACAATAGAAAAATAGACGTCTCCATTTAAGTTGCTATCTTTAATGATACCAAATAGCATCATAATAGATATTTTTACTATAATATGAAACAATCTAATGGCATTCCGGCAATATAACTTTATTGCTCAATCTGCCTACCTTGTTTGTTTACTGGATATTGTAAACTAAACAATTTGAAAAGATAATATGCTTAAGCAATTTTAGAAATGAAACGAAGACGAGTGCTCGTTTATAAGCGTGATTTAACAACTCCAGCATATTGATTTTTACGTCGCCGTGGGCCGCCCCTCCCCGCGGGAAGAGTTGTGCACGGGGGTAATGCTAAAATGCTTGTTCCCCTATTTGAGAGTACATGCTGGAGGGACTTCTAGTGACGTCCTCAATAAACATTTTCCGATATTTTCCTTTAAATTTTTACTTATCTCTACAGTCTTTTAAGATTTACGACCGGAAGTCATGCGACACACTTTCTTTTAAGTCTTATCATAGGAATGACAACACTGTTATCATTTGCCAGCTTTGCGTGACTTAAGTTTGAATTATTCTTTAATTATACAGTATTTATTCACAAAACATTTTACGTAAGCATTATATTTATGTGTTGTATTTTAATCAAAGTAATTGAAGAAGAATCTCTAAGAAGAATGAGTGTTATTTTTAACAATCAAGATTTTTCTTAAAGATGACACGTAGGAAAAGATTTTTGTTGTAATTTTAGGTAGACGAGGTCACAGCGCTCTAATCATTATTGTACTAGAAGTTTACAATTAGGTAGTTTTGATTGAAAACTTATTTGTATATAAAGTGCGCGGCGCCAGTTGTATGTCCCCGCGAGTTTGTTCAGCCCCACCCGCGCACTTTTCAGTGGGTTGCCCGCGCCGCACCCTTCGCTGCACCCCATGTGTTATTCTCCGCTCCGTCCCGCGGCGGGACGCTCCTTCATTTTACTCCAATTTACTGCTGAAAAATTTAAGTAAATTTCATATTAATTAAAATAAAATAAACAATAAAGTAAAACATATTTTAATGTAGGTAAAGATGAACAATTTGTGTTAAGCCTTCTATTTCTGAATAAATAATATCTACTGATTAGCCAAAGCTGATTTTTTATTATATAGTACGAAACGTTACGTAGTATTTAATAGTATCGAAACTCTCATGGTCAGTGGCAGTCAGTTCAAGACTGTGTCGCATTGATTAATTTATTTTAGTAGTAGCTTCCGCCCGCGGCCTCACCCCATGATTATGTTAATCACACAATATAATATTTATAAGTTAAAGTCCAACGTTATAATGATATACGTCTAACTTGTGTCTTCATATTATTGTTAAGATTCATTAAAATGCTTCATCAAATATGTTTTGCATGTAATAGCAACATTTTTTCAACATTTAAACTAAAATTCATACTAAAAGTTAAAAAAAAAAATATGCCGAAAAATATCGAGAGCTTTGATAGCACCTCTATAGCAATGGAATTTTAAAAGTATTACTCATATTTATTGCACTTGACATCGCTACATTTTAAAACCAGTTAAACCTCTTTGTTTATAAAATATTTTTATGAAAAAAGTTGAGAGAATAAATCCACGATCAAATTTGGTAACAATGTAATTTAAGAGACTAATAAAATATAAAAGGGCGCGACCCCAACTTGACTGCGATTCAATCGAGAGCTTTGAAAGGTTTTTGTTATGTAATTAGTATTGTTTACGTTTTATTTGCTACAATTGCAATGTAATGTAAATATAGTATTGTAATGCATAAAGAAATGTTAATCTAAAATATCCTTACTATCAAAAAAATCGATGGCCACCGGAGAATAGGCATGCACCATTTATATTATACTGTTTCGAATTTAAAATACCCATAGCTTTGTCCCTAGAAAGATTTTGCATTTTCTGTTATTTTCAGAAAAGAATAATTTAGCATTATTTACGCATCTAAATGGTTATGATGAGGATTTTGTAAACAATTTGCTATAAATAAAAAAATATGTAATTTTAGATTGTTTTTGTTAGTTTTAATGGTGTTTTATATTTAGCTTTTTTCATATTTGTTGAGCTTATAGAGGACTAGTTGTGTCGTAATATAATATAATATATATATATTAGAATACTTGTATTTCTAAATTTATAAAATAAAACAGATAAATTACATTAGTGTTTTTTTTAAATTACTTATCCCTAAGAATAGTTTCCTAAGAATAAACCATGATGTCCTTTGTTTTATGTGCAATATATATTTCGTTAATATATATTCCGGTATCGTTTAAAACATAAAAACATAATATGTATCCTGGTTTATATACATATTTATACCTCCAACTGTCTACCCCCAAAAAGTTTCCAAGTTTGATAATAAACTGAAGAATGAGATATTGAACCTAGAAATTACAGAGATTGTAGGAAAAACTACCTGTTATTCTTTGTCCCTTGCCAAAAATCACGTCGATCTGGTGCTCCGTTTAGACGTGAATATGAAACGTTTTTTAAATAAAAGAAAATTATAAATAATATAATTATAATATATAACACACATAAAATATATATGCTATTTGCATGCCGAATTTCATTGAAACCCATTCCGCCATTTAGGCGTGATTGAGTCACAAGCATCGAAACATCCTCACAAACTTTCGCATTTATAATAAAAGTAAGTGATAAGTTTGGTTATCTTATCGATTATATTTCTAAAAAATACCAACTTTCTGATGTTGGAAAAATATAAAATAGATTAAGATTTTAGATAGAAGACTTTAGATATAACATCAAAATAAATCTTACCTCAGGTCAATGTTGTATAGTTAAAATATATTTAATCATATTTGGTTTTTTTCTTATAATTGACGTTTATCTATAAAACATTTAAAGCATTTAAAGATAATAAACATTGTAAGCAATTCATTTTCTAACTTAAAAAATATTTGACATAGATATTTATATATTGTAAATACTCGTATCGTCACAAAGTCTTTATTCAAACCATAAGTAGGTACATAAAAATACACTTCATCTTAATGGAATTACAAGTTTAACATGGATTAAATATTTTACTTGACAAGGCATAAGGAATAGAATTCAATAAATTTGAAGATAAGCAGCTTTTTCTGATGTGTTCTTTTATTTACTTATTTTATTACTAAAATCTGCCTTTCTTTTCAGTTTTATTACTCTACCAACGAATATGAATCCTGCACCTAGGAATACGCTGAAAGAAATTTTTTATTTAATTATAGAGACTGAATCTTGAGCTATACCTATCATCAAACATAAATTCAATTCTAAACCTCATATAACTTACAGCCGAAATGCTAAAAGTCGAGAATCAAAAACGTAAAAGTATCATAACATTGTCTCACGAATACAATCAATAAATTATAATAGCATACATTTTCTTCCGTCCAATGGGCCATTTAAAGAAAAGGTTTTAAATTGTTTTTCGATGTTAATAAATTTTAAACAGATAAACCTGTACATCTCGGGCTTGTGGCTCAAAAAACGACCATCGTGACTTCAGAATCCAGACGAAAAAAGTAGTCGTGCAACATTTCACAAGGCACATCGGCCCGTTGCACTCGCATTGTGCGCCTAACAATATCCACAGAACTGCGCCATAACATTAATATTGTAATAGTTTTCATAATTTTGATGAGGTTGCATGCATACATAATATATGTCTAATGTAACTCATATTAGTTTTACGCCGTGGAAATTCGGGTGTATATGGTTCTAAATATTTTTAAAGAGAACTTTATAGTTAGAGTTTATAATTAATTTTCCTTACTATAATATATCATTTGATAAATATTTAAAACATTCTACAATCTCGTAGAATAAAGTGTAGAACTTCAAATCAAGCCTAAACGTCCCATGGGGTGGAGCCAGGAACAGGTTATGACCTCGACAAGTGACTTGCCCAAAGAGATTGTAACCAAATTACAAGATCTTTTTCTCATATATTACTTTTCTGTTACAGGTGATTTTTCACACTGTATGATAAAAACGAAAGTTCAACTTATATTGGTGAGCTTTGGTAAAGGTTTTTTATTTTGATAAAGCAGCATGAGATGGAAAATATTTGACACGTGAAACAGGTGGCATTCATAAGCACTGATGTAATCTATTTAGAGATACCGTTGTTATATGGCGTGATCGTAACCTAATAATTGAAATAACTGAGAAGTCCTTGATACCTAATAAAGTTTTATTTAATAACTCACAAGACTTCTACTGATAGTAAAGACCAACGCAACAGCAAACAGTAACATGGGTAACATTTAGAATACGATACGAACGATTTTTGACCAACTATTTAAATAAATTGATAAATAAGGAAATTTATACTCTTCTATACTATACAGTTAAATATTTACAAAATAAAAATAACTAAGTAGCATAAATCACTATCAAAACGGTCCGTATACAATTCAATGATATTTATATATTTTTAAAAAATCACGCCTATTTGTGAAAATATAATGTTCAATCAATACCAAAGATAATCTTCTTTGTTTCCAATACATTGGCATGACCATAATGCTATTTAAATGAAGAATCGTTTTATTCCTGCATTGGCAATAACAATACCACGATTTGTTTAGATACTTTTTTTTCCACGCATCACCAAACGCATACATTTCCACTATTACCACATAATACGCCATTGTTCTTAACATTGCTGTTATATTGGGTTTATTTCATAAATATATGTTAATATAAATATATGTAAATATATGTTAATATATTTATGAAATTGTTAATATAAAATATCCATTAATTTGGTAATTAATTGTGTTTGGATTTATACTCGTATTTTAAACTTTTCAAGTTGGCCCTAATTTGAAGCGACTTTAACAACACATTCGTATTCAAGTGACCGAGTGACCAGCAATTGGATGTTTTTGCTCTGTATCAGGTGTCGGGAAACCCCTCAATCTAGCTACATCTGATCAAGTTTAAGTGCGTGTAAAAATTCCGAAGCTAAACGAGGGTTGCATGTTGACTGTGAGTGGGAACTTGAATTAACACACGCCATCTGGTACCAATCAATGAAAATAAACTTACAATAAACACCAAAAATAGCATTGGGATATTATAAATACATAGTTTGATTGTTTATTTAACGATAAGAAGCTTAAAATTTGAAAACAGATATGACTTGAAGCAAGACTTAAAAACAAGGAAAATATTTTTTGCTTTCTTTGGATTCCAATGAACAAGAATGTTTATACTTTAAAATGAATTCTTCTTAACATTAAAAAAAATATATTTTTAGTACCAAACAAATATCTATTTAAGGTAAATGAAAGATTGAAAATCGTCAAAATGATAAACTAAACATAAAATTAAGAAACATTTAGAATATTAACCTAAAATTCACATCTTCGGGGTATTATCATATTACCTATATGGGTTTTATATGGGTTAAATTAAAGAAGTCCTTCAAATAGTCAAATTAAATTCACAGTTCTTTCCTTAATGCATACCTTTGGTCATGTTAGATTGAGTAAAAGGCATGGTAAGCCTAAACAAAGAAAGTTAACGAGTTTTGGTATTTCATATTAAACAAAAGTTAATCTCGTGGAGGCTGGCATTATAAACAATGTTTAGCTTCAGCGTCGCGTCGTGTATACAAAAATGAAAATAAAAAGAGACTAAAAATTGTAGAACCGGTCCTGGGCTGTGGCTTCGAGATCGTCGGTGGAGTGACCTCAGTTGGCCTTGACAGCTGCGTTCACATCGCGCTTGGCCCGCGCGCCTCTGCTGAATCAACCACAATAGCTAGTGGTTGATTTAGTTTCAATATCTCCATATAGCTTTTGAAAACATCCAATTCTATTTTCATTTACCTACTAAGATTGTCCAAGTCATTTGAAGTGATACATAGGTTAAGAATTTCGACCTGAATTAAAATTTGCCGTTGTTTAACAATTAGAAGTATTTTACTCTCATATGAACCTAAAAGCGCCTAACTTTTAATTAGTTTTGGTTGAAGTTACCGTTCAACCAAAAATTAAATATAATTAAATAGGTACAATTGAAAAGCCTAACATTGCGTATTTCTAAATAATAAAGATTTATTTAAACCTCTATGATCTGTATATATGCTTGTAGCATCGAAAATATGGCAGTTATGAGACAATAAAGCTATAAAAGATAAAGGGTATTTTAATTTTCTTTGTCTATGTATGCAGACGGACACTGAATCACAAATCTTTCAACACAATTTTTTAGGAATCTCATTACCGATTTAATAATATTTAGCTAGGAGCAACCTTTTCTCGAGTATTAAAAACTTTAAGAATCTTTAATACGATTCCTATATCAAATAATTTTAATAAATAATTAGATATCGACGCGCTTAGTTGTAACCATAGCAAACCCGAAAGCTGGCTCATATTTTGGCCAACGCTTTAGTATAACGATACAACGCTGTAATGTAGCCAGTATTTTGGGTACGCACCCCTTAAATATATGTTCACTATTACAAAAAAAAATTAATAACAAACTGTTGAGTCGAATTTTGAATGATGAGAATTTTCTATAAACGCGATTCTTTAAATAAAGAAATTACCAGCATTAAAGCTATCAAAGTCAGTTTGTTTAATCTTAGAAACCGGTTTGTAAGAGAAATTGTTAACTGCAGGAACGTAATGAGTTAAGTTTGTAATAAATAATCACAGCCGATGCCCGCGGCTTTGCGCCTTCTATTAAAGATCATCTACATACTTCTGTTCCAAAAATCATTTAATTTAGTTCTGACTTTAGTTCGGACTGAGCATAATAAATGAAATAAAGCCACTGCCACATTCAGGCTGGCTACTCACAGCCGGAATGGCTGTCTGAATACATATTATTAATTAAAATTTCATACAATTTCAAGAAATTAGTAATCTGAAAAAATCCGAATGTGTATGGAGCATAGTGGAATTAAGATTCTGAATCCAGAGATACAATTCTGCTTGTGAGGTCAGCTATTATTAGACCTATTATAATCTGAATAAAACGTTGTATTTTGGCTAAGGTTAATAAAAGAAGATATTTAAAAAAATAACAATGTTTTAATTGTTATAAGATTGAATATGGTCCAAAATTAAAGTTGAAATTAATCTGTAGCGTCCGATAATGAAGTCTGCGTACCATAAATTATGTAATATTTGTACATATTTTTCGTACGGACATGTACGAAACAAATATTATTATAACATTCATACATATTCCAAAATTGGTTTAGTTCCAGCGGGTTTAAACTCATTCCCCGTTCGCGTTAAACACATATGAGTTTTATCTTTTACATAATTGTTGAGATAGAATTCAACTCTAGTTCAAAATGTATTGTGAACATGGTCGAAAAAAGAACCCAACTGAGTTTCTTGGTCGTTCTTCTTAGATTTGGGGGCTTTCTTGAACAGCCTGTAAACTTAAATTTGAGTGACGTTCAAAAGCAATTAGTATCCATATGAACTAGTGGTCGGCCATTGGTCGAAATTCGACCACAATTCAAGAATAAGTTAGGTATGTATGTGTGTATGCTAGTTGCGTAATGTTTATTTTAATTAATTTAATGTATTTCTAATGCATTTTATTAAAAAAATAATATTCTCCACTCCTTCGCTATATAAACTATAAGTTTGGGAAATTTCATATTCCTCCGTTAGTGTAGTTAGTTCGTAAAAGGGGTACAAAGTTTTTGCTTCACGCATTAATATTATGATAATAAATATATTTTTGACTGATTCATCATTTACATGATAATGTAGAATGGATGAGAAGGCCATATACCTGTTGTTGAAACTGTTACTTTTTAATAAAATATATTATTAAATTTATGCTGAAATAATAAGCAATATCAAATAATATATGTAATAATACAGACCAGTGATTTACTACAGGTTTTGCTCGCGCAGATCTATATTTCTTGCTTCACATTGAGGGAGAACGTTATGACTGAAAAATAAAGGTTTGGAGTATCTATTTCATATTTATTTTTTAATATTGGATATTTTGGATAAGCACCACTCATGAGCTTTTTGTTTATTTGTAAATATATTTAAATACATATTAATTGTTATTAGACGTTAAAGTACAAATACCTACTACGATTTATTATAGAAATAGAAGTGCAAAGAATTCTTTTAAGTATTTTATAGACAAAACTCACAACAACGATTCTTTTTATTTCAAGCTGTTTGAATCTTAAATAAATATTTAAGCTAAATAGCTTGTGGTTGTTTAAAAAAGCTGTATGAAAGTTTGTTTAATCTTTTACTCTATAAACGGAACTGTTAGTGATTTTTAGTAGTTAGTGAAAATACAAACAAATGTATTATATTACTGATAAGTGACAACCATAGACCATTTTTTTAATGTTATGAAAATCATTCTATTTATGCCATTGATTTGTTAATAATGAATTAGAATATTTGACTGGTATTTTTTAGTTTGTTTTTAATACAGCTCGAAGGATTTTATGAATCATGTTTATGTAAAATTCTTTAAATAATTTTCATTTCTCATAAATATTTAATGACTCTAAAGCTCCCCTGTTCTGTCGACAAAAGTAGGTTTACTCACACAAGGCTAAATCCAATTCGCCGTACTGTGCACACGAACGCACACATACAGCGGTGACTTGAGGGAAAAATAAAATTTCTCGCTAAGTTTATAATGGGAAAACTTTGAGAACCACTTAATTATGTTAATGTTTGAAACAAAATTTTCGAGACGTTTAAACATAGTAATGAGTCGACTTTAAAAATGTTACACTATGAAATAGCTTATTATAAGTTATAATATGTACAGCGAAGCATCGCTTGTTACCGTTTTGATTGTTCACGAAAATCCACGGGATCAGCAGCTATTTTAATGACATGTTGTTTCAGACGTCCTGTTTTCGAGTCCTAGAAAAAAAATGCAGTTGGCACAGCGGGCTTTATTTGCCGGTAAAGAAAATGATTAATGACACGAAAAATAACTTCAAATTATTATTTTTAATATTTCTTATTAGTATCTTATTGTAAAAAAATGAAGCCTGGATACTAAAAGAATTCAAATAACTTAAGCATGCGCTTAAATAATTGAAAACAATTTTAAAAACCTCCGACATTTTAATTGTAAATTAGAATACTTCAGAAACGGAAGAACAAATTTACATAAATTTTACTTAAATTTCATCTCGATCACAAAAATCGGTTCATTTGTTTACGAGCTATATGCCACAGACAGACAAATATATACATCTAACACTTACTAAAATTTATGGCTTTGAGACCATAATAATAATTGGGACAACTCACATACATTTCTCCGATTCCAAAGTAACTGAAGCACTTGTGTTATGGTAATCAGAAACAACGAGGTTACCACAATAAATACATATAACAACCTAGATTCGTAAACAATCAATCGTGCTCATCACACAAATAAATGCACCTACCGGGATTAGATACCTCTTGGCGCAGAAGGCAGGAGCACTTCCAATTGGGCCAGCCATCCTGTCATCAAATACTATAAAAGATACATATATAGAAGACTATGAGAGATACTATACTACAAAGAAGTATGAGTAAAAAATTATGAAAAAATTAAATTTTTTACAATAATCACATATATCTCATTGTGTATGAGACGTATGTACACTGTACAGTTAAATGTGATTGAATTTAATTTGGACGTTATGAAACGACAAGGTTGATATTCCCTTGCAGTGACCATTGCTTTGGAAAAGTCACCTTAGCGATAATTTAATGTATTAGGAACTTTTGTCAAAACTAGTAGACCACTTTCTTGATTGATTGTACCACGAAGGCGATTCATGGCATCATATCATGCGACGATGGCGCTATTCGTTGGAATCCTTCGTAAACAAGCAATCAATGATTTTCCTGTAAAATAAAATGATCTGGGTTACAAAACTTCACACAATCATATGAAAGCTAACTGGCACAGGATTTTTCCATAGAATTCGAACCCAGGACCGACGACGCAGCTCAGACGCGTGAATCGCTTTGCCACGGAAGCGAGTTATGCAAAGTTTTCATTTCATGATTATTGGATATTAATATATCACATAATATTATATTAATATAATTGTTAATTAATCAAGTTGAATTTATCACATATATGTGTATTAATATATGGATTTATTTAGTATAGCAATACAACGCGGTAATGTAGCCAGTATTTTGGGTACGCACCCTAACGGCTTTCATGAGCCTTTTGTATTTTTGTAAACATATTTAAGTACATTATTGTAAATATTTAATAAATGTTTTATATATGGATATAATTATTATACAATATATTTACTCATTTGATATTTTTTTCATATAGTAAATTTACGTAGTTTAGTAAAATTTCAGCTAACACAATCGATGATTACTGCACCTAAATTAGACATCAAATAATATTACAGTTAAGCCAAAGTTCGTTACTTATTAACAGAACAATAATATGCTGAAATGTATTAAAATTTCTGTAATTGCGTTCCTAAATTAACTTTAGTTAATTAATACCTCGAACTAATCAAAGTTTCGTCCGTGTGCCTGAAGCCGCATATTATTGCTGTAATAGAATTCCTGATGATAAGCACCATATTCAAAATACCCTTTCTAATATTAAATTCATATTTACTTTTATTTAATTAAAGATAAATATAATCAAGATTTTTAAACTTTCACCTCCGACGAATTAATGCTGCCCTAAGTATTCGGCAAATTAAGATGACACCACATATTGGTATCAATTCTGATCTATAAATATCTTTAGAACTCTTTTATGTTATTCATTTGAACTAAATTTAGAAATCGTATGACAGAACTTAAAATAATTTTAATATTAATTAACTGGATCTAGTTTCGCAAGTGTATTTCAGAATTGCCGTAAATTAACTACGAAAGCCAAATTGCATGTTTCTTAGTTGTAACGGATGGACAAACAGACAAACAATCTCAAATGATTTTATTAACCTCCGAGGAGTGTTCTGAGTTTGACATGTTTTTGTGTCTGTTTGTGGCATTGTAGCTGGTAAACTAAAATAATAATTTTTATGATTTTTTTCTGTTTAAAAGCTGACGATTTCGAGATAGTTCTTAGCTACAATTTATTAAGATATGCTAAAATGTCGGAAGATGTATTGAATTATATTTTTGACTTGTGATGTTTTTAAGATCATACTTAATTACATTTCAGTTAGTAGGTAAACACCGTCCTCACCTAGAATAACTTTCGTATTGCTGTTGGAAATAGTTGCAACATCAATATGAAAACTTAATAAAAAATTAGAGCATTTGAAACTCGTTTTACTTCACCCCATATTAAATATTAATGTTATGCTGTCATGTAGTGCGATATGAACTGGTGCAAACTTACGACTTTAATAAGAGCAATAAATATTCACAATGTGAATTGATTATTTATAAGTAATTAAAACTAAAAGCAGGTATTGCAATGTGACAATAACAATAGTTTTAAGCCTTAGAATAACAAAGTTTGACAACGTTCAAAAAGTATAAAATTGTTGTTATTCTGTAACGAAGTAATATTATATTTCATGTAACAATAAATACGATTTACGACTCAATAAAAGGAAAATAGATCGCCCGAATTCTATCCTTCACATTTCGTAAGGGCCAAATTGTGTTTCCGGTTGTATTTTGCTAAATATCATCGAACGAATGTGTTATGAGAAAATGTAAATCATAAGGCATTACCTCATTTCGTTTTAATGAAAATATCATTTCCTTCCAAGGAGGTGTATCCAAACTTTACATCCGTCATTTTGCATGGGCCAACGGTCGAAAGGCAGTGGCAGGGGTGCAAGAGGGTGCGGCGGGTGGAGCGGTGCCACCCCGCGAGCCTCGTCGCTCCCCGCCCGTCGTGGGATCGATACGTCATTTGAGCTGGTCGCCATGGAGACCGCGAACGGAGCGGGGCGGCGGCGCCGCGGCTTCAGGATGGTGGGTGCACGGGACTCTGCGGAGCCCGCGAGTGCGCTAACTCGCACTTCCTTATAAAACAATCCTATTTCATAATTAACTAAATTATATCATTCATTACTTTCATACGGTATATCTACCTATAACAATTTACAATGTTACAATTATTATAATTAGGTACAATTTACAATATTCTGTTGTAACTTTGATCTGTCACATTTTCATTGATAAAGTAGAGCTATTTGTATCAATTGGAAGTAAATGGGCTTTTCCGTGGCCCAAATCAACTGTAGACGGTCGTTGGCATAAGAATGATCGCCTTTATTTATGGGGAGATTAGCTGGTAAATAGTTCAATAGCGATATTGTAAAAGAAGTTACCTCAATGGAGGGATATTTGGTGTATTTTAGTCCTTACTTATTATACATCATTATATAACGTCAAGAACCTTAGTTTTTAAGTTAGGTACAACTTTGTTCGTCCGTTACATTATGTCAGCTGCCTGTGTAGCTCAGTTAGTCACGTATTAATGAACATAGACCAACGCCAGATCAAAAAGCTAAAAAGCAACTCCATCGTTACTCTCGGAGTAAAAGCTAAGCCGATTAAGTCTGGAATACCGACATTGGTTCCGTGTGTTCAATTATTTTATTTTGTATTGTTTGTGACTGTAACTGTGAAAAAATGGCAGAAGACTTCTATTATGTTAAATTGAGGTTAATAGAAGAAATACCCTAATAAAGTTGAAGAGCGGCTAAAACCAGCTAAACAATTTCTGAAAAATTAAATAAAAATCATTTCAAAAATATGTAGGTATCAAAATAATGTTATTTACAGAGTATATTTTCCGTAAATTTAATCAGTCTCTTCTTCTTCCTTGCAATTGTTCCTCGACTGTGTTCCTGGCTCATTTTATAAGTTAAAATAAGATGTAATAATTATGTTATAATCACGAAAATCTTTTTGCGCCAAACGACAAAATTATGCTATTGTTGTCTTTGTATCATAACGGGCCAAGTAATCGTACTATAAATTAAATTCACAGTTACAACATATTTACATTATATTGATAAAACTAATTTACACGGTTAACCTAGAAGTAAATGGTCTGAGTGTTAGTTTTAGTTACGCTAGGAATAAGCAATTTTTTATTAATGATGGCGAGAATTCCGGAAATAAATTCTGTTTGGAAAGAGTTAAAGGCCACCTACTTTTATCTGTTAACTGATAACTGATATGCAAAAATGTGTTTGAAGTAGAAGTTTGCCCAGTTGTTGCTCAGTAAGAGACTTTATTAAACGATTTTTGTCACTTAATAATGCCGTGGTGGTTAATTTTAAAAATAAAATAAAATAATGCTAGTAAGTTCAATACAGCCTATTTGTTTTAGTTGATGTAAATTTTTTTGCTATAGATGTAAAAAAGTACTAAATGCTATGTAAACTGAGCTAAAGTAACTACATAATAGTAAGTTATAGTGATTTTAATAAACATGAAGTACAAGGCGGTAAAATCAAATTATAATAAATTAAATTAAGTTGAATACTCAACAAAAGTGTGCCGAGTTATTATCGTTGTTAGAATAGAACCAACAAATATACAAACTTTCAAATACGTGTATTTGCTTATAAAACAAGAAAGTTAGCGAACAATATAAAAGTAATGGGATAGAGTGAGACCGACAAAGTAGATTTTCATTAGAGCGAGTAAGATGGACTTATTCAAATTGAAGGTACATATTTGTACATAGGTAACAAATAGCTGGTTGAGAAACAGTGGATATGACATTATTTTATGTAGATTATATAATGTTAATGTGTTATTTTAAATGTAACCGTAGCTCAGTCAGTCAGGTACTAGGTTCGATTCCCACTTATTCTTAATATATATTAACAAAACAATCCTTTCCAATTTTTTATTGCAACGAAGTGTTAATAAATAAATAAAACATTAAAATATCAGTCGGAGAAGAGGAAATTAAATCCGATACGTACATTAACAAATAAAACGTGAATCTTTCAAATGAATAGACCAATCCTACATTCATCTTTCCTGTGATCTTACTTATTAGACCTTATAAAAATATCATGTTTGTATATAATATATATATATATATATATATATATATATATAATGTTTTTATATCTAATAGGTACCGTACCTTTTACAAAATAAAATTCATCTTTAAAAATCTGGAATTTTAAGAAGAAACTAGAACTACTTTTCAATCGTATTATTATCTTAACTATAATTTATATATAACTAAAATTTCTAAAATAATATGCATAATTTAAATAAGTAGTAATAGCATGTCTGCAACCTAGGTTCAGATTCAAGATAGAACGCACCACGACATACACGATACATAGTTTTTTGTGTATGTTTTTGAAGATATAATTATTTAAGTATTTATTATTGTAATAATTAGATTTTTTATTCAAAACTTCTTGATATTTTATGCCTTTGCACGTGAATTTTTCACCTTGACAGTCTTTTTCTGAGCATAGTTGAAGAACTGTTTATGACTTATGTCCTATTTAAAAGAAATCGAATCTATTGATTTTTGTTTTGCTAAATATTTTGTAAGATGGATAATTATGGCTTAATTTTGATGAAATTTGACTTTAAACCAAAAGTCCGATCGAAAACCCTATTATTATAATTATTCATGATTGGGCTTTCGATGTGCCGCGTCCAAATTTGATCTATTGTAGCAGCCCTTTATAGTTCATTTCTGATTCCCGTTGAATTCAGAAACTTCCAGATTCTTTGGGCTGTAATGTGTTGTACCCACCACGTGTCCAAAACCCTATTAGTACCTATCTAGCTTTTTGCTTAAGTACTCACTTTTCTTTGACGTCGATAGTCGTACTTGACTGCAAGTCAAATTATTTAAAAAAGTATACTCAAACATTTTATTCTAATCTTCTTCAAGTTTACTATGAATTAATATTTATATTAGTAGATGAATGAAAAGAAATAAACAATAGGTAATGAAATTCTATCAAACGTTCAATCAGCATGTGTACTTTGCCAACTTCGGCATTAAATCACTACTAATGTGAGCTAGTGCTTGCTTATTAAAATGTATGACGAAAGGTATTTCCATGTTATGGTTATTGGACAAAAAGTAGAAAAAATCCTGTTGAAGAGAGTTGAAGGAGCAACTTCATAAACAGGTATTTACTTAGAGTATGTAGTTTTGAGCAGGTAGTATAACTTAGGATGCGTATTAGATTGTGGAAGAATTTTCGTTACTTGATTAGGTGATTACTTTAATAAATTAAACGAGTAAATGGTAAAATTACTTGGTTAGTTTGTTTTGAAAGAAAGAATATTTGTTTCATCACAATGCAATTCACATAGGTATACAGTGTCGGCAAAGTTCAAAAATATATTAATAATATAAAAAAAACAACAATATATTACATAAACATACAATGACCCACAATTGGTAGGTGACCGCGCGCGGCGGTCTCTTGTTCTGCCGAGGTCTCCATTTAAGGAGGCTGCGGATCCATCGGTTCTTAATGTCCATGCGGACATGTGGCCTGCCCACCGCCTGCAGTTTTGTACGCGATTGCGAAGGGAAATCCCAACCTTTATTTAGAAATTAGAGAGCTATAGAGGTGGATCTCTGTATGATTCTCCCGTTTCCTTAAAAAGCTGTCCGTGCTTGTGAAATACGCCTCCTGACTTCTACTTAACCACCGCATCCCGGTGTAATTATGTATCCAAGACAGTGATGAAGATGACACTCGCAATAATAAAAAAATTAAGAAATTTTCGTCGCAGATATAAATCCGTAAAAGCGCCATCTAGTCACGACCTAAGGAATGAAGATCTAACGGCAAAACTCTTTTTCTTTTGTTGATTCGATACAAAAATTCACAGCAGATGCTGGAATGAGCAAATTTATTAGTCTCTTTTACTATCCGCTAGATGTAGTAGAAACATATTATATAACTACGGTTGCCCGTGCTTCGCTTGCCTAGAATAATTATTTTAAGTAGAAATGATAGGCAAGTTCTATTTAGTCAAAAGTTTTAGAAATTAACTGTACCAGAGGACTAGAAATCCAAAACCAAATAGAGGGTCTAATATATTTTATAGTTAATTTTTCTGTTTGAAAGCAATATTCTGTTAATCTTAAATTAATTAATAAACCATACACTGACTTCACTTTGAAGAAATTCGACTTTTAAACAATATCTACTACGAAAGCACTTTTTTTTACACACTTTGTTGCACATGAGTGCAACGAGCGGCCTTATCGATAATCAGCGATCTCTTCCAGGCAACCTAGCCAACTTTTTGATGTAGGTCAGCTATTGTTGAATTTAAATAGGTTAGGAACTATCCTAACCTAATAACTATTATTATGGTTGCTGCCCGTTCAAATCTTGTTCATTTTCCGGTAAAACGGGGTGTCTTAGCGCAGTTCTGATTGAATTAATGTTCACCTACTCCTACGATGACGGATACATCCATTTACCTATTTCAAATTAAAATTATCAAATACAAAATACTTATTTCCATTTTGTTTTTTTTTAAAATATGTTATTTGAAACTGCAAAAAGTATTAATTGTATTTTGCATTAGATTTTATAGAGCTGACCCGGCAAACGTTGTTTTGCCATATTATTTTTGAGGTGGGCTACCCTTATCACTTAGGGTACCTTATCGAGTAAGGTAACTAACATAGTGAAACGAGAATTTTATATATAAGATTTTTACATTTCTGTTTAAATATCTAGGTAGATAAGATCCATGTATATGTTAAGTTAAATAACCTAAATATAGGTAGGTATAGAAAAGGAATTAGGATGATATTTTATTAATTGATACATAATGTCTAAAATAAAATAAACGAGACATGATTTTGAACGTTTTATTTAAATTCATTTTGCACAGTTGTAAAGGTGGCTAAGTTCTATCTTAAGTTCAAATCATTATTAAATCCAAAGGTAATACATAGTAATTGACATGATATTGCTGCTGTATTTATGGTCAAATTTTTGAAACATAACGCCGTTTTACAGAAATATGTATTACTATTGCTATAAATTTAAATAAATAAGACATAATAATATAACTACAACCTTCGTGCACAGAAAGAGATCTGTACGAATTAATGTAACGGCTTGCACACGCACGTTACAACAGTTTTATAACTTTCGTACCCATCTAATTCTGTAAGATTATTTAAAAGTCTACCAGCACTTTGTATCAAAATCTAAGATTACAAAACGATATTATTGTATAATTCGAGTGCCTTCTAATACGTAGGCTACTCTCACTTAACAAGTGCTAGAAAAATTGGAGCTTTCACGAATTAAAGAAAACAAGGTTATAAATGAAGTCACTTTCTGTAAATCGTGAAATGAGGAAAAGTTTCGGCCGAGGTTGCCGGCGAGGATCGCGTCGATCGACACTTTTCGATACAGCAAGACTCCTATACTTCTAAATTAAAAAAATCACTGGTCTTAAACATGGCTTAAGTACTATACACCTAACATATTATATAAATTATTACAAATTAAGGCATTTACAACATCAGAATTCCTTAAATATAACATAGAAACTTCAAATTTACACGATACTAGATTGGTGTGTAACATCGTGTAAAATAAAGAATTGACTATTGTGATATCGGTAAATAAATTTAGTTTACAATCAAAAATGGTCAAGATTTCGGCGATCTTAACTGACCAAAGAAGACTACAAGAAGTGCTCATTATGATGCACCATACGAACGGGGACACAACACGTAAACGATGTAGAAAGATCTTAAATATTAAACTACCGAACGCTTCTTCTGTCCATGTTTTTGGTCAGTTTTTAAACTATGACATATGAAAATAATAAATTTAGATATACGTAGTACATTTAAATGGCATAGTCTTTTTATGAACTAGCACTCGTTTGGCACTAAGTCTTGTAAAAATTATTTATAACTCACAAAAGTTAGAGGCTCAAGAAATTCTAGTTCGCTATTTAGTTCAATAATCACAGTCACCGTTTTTTTAATATGCGTGCCACTCTAATGAAAGGTAAAAGCAATTACTAATATATGACACAAATTCTAAAACTACTCCATCGCGAAATTTGAGCATTATTCTTGTGCATCAAAGAATATTATTATGAAAAAGTATATCTTATCACGTAGATGTTTAATCTCTGTGATCACTCATGCAGTTTCCTTCGATTTAAGATTTTCATCTCCTTCGTCGAGCGGACACTGCGGCAGCTATCATCTGCCTCAGCATTGGCTCCGGGGTGCACGCCTTTGGATCACATTTCATTTGACCATCGCCTCCACAACTGAAATAATTTATTTTTAATGTCAATCACTTATGTAGTACATACATCTAAGTAGAAAATTAAATTATGGGATGAAATTTTTAATTTTAGATAGGAACGTCAAAGACCCAGAACTCAAATGTGTGGTAAAAATAAGGTAGAAACTAAAGTTACTAAAAACATCATAATGTACAACTTTTATGTTTTCTACCTTATTTAATTTAACAAAATAATACAAGAATAGTTTTTAAATTTTAATATTTAAATATAAACTTAATGAAAAGTCAAAAATGGCGGAGGATCATCATATTTTCAGTTTGATCGCAGTGTACGCGGTTTTGATGCTTTGATAATGTTTTTATATTACAATTAAATAATATTAAAAAAGTCTATAAATATTTTAAGAAAATAGTTTCACAACGCTTGAAGTAGGTATAATAGAATTATAGATTAGGTCGGTCGGCTAACATAATTAATAACGTCGTTTTAAGAAGAAGTGGAAACTCTGGTTTATTAGGTTGTGGTCTAGTTGTGGTAGTGTATTTTGAGGAAATGCAAATATTATTTAAATAGTTTAATTTGTATGTAATATTCTTAATATTGAGAACGGCTACTTACGTGCAGTGAAGACAAGGACCAGAGGAGGCTCGTACGACTTCGCCGACCTTGTACGTATGTCCTTTAATGTAACATCCTTTCTTCTGCGCTGCGCCTTTATACGCGTGGGGAAGAAAATGTGGAGGTAGAGTAGTAGTTGTAGTAGTTGTTGTGGTGGTAACGTTCAACGTCGTTGCCATAGAGACAGGACACTCATAGCGAGGACAGCAAAATCCTTGAATAGGTTCTTCGTGACAGCCGTGAATAGGTGGTGGACAGCTCTGTTGTAAGCAAATAATATCACTCCTAAAGCAAAAACAGAAGTCACATGGATCGTCTCTTGGTATTTGCTGGGCTGATACATAAACCTTGCCACCATAACGACAGGTCCCAGGGCCAAATGGTTCTTCTGCTTCTTCCCCGTTATCTATATCTTGGCCGTATCCACTGATATCACCACCACTAGGCGGGAAATCAACAGCTGGTAATTCATCTATAGGTGGATATTCTGGTTTTGCTGTGATTGGTTTGCTGGTTGTCGGTGATATTTCAAGCAATTTATCATCAGGCACGGTAGTTTTAACAGACGTTTCTTCTGGTATTAACCGAGATGTTGTTGTTTTAGTATATTCGTCTGGAATCTTTGTTTGTAAAGAAATGTCTGGTTTTTCTTTTTCTTCTTCCGTGTTATCGAATGTCTGCGATTTTTCTGTCATTTCAGTAGTATCTAGGTCGGGTTTCTTGGTTTCTAATGGAATAGAGGTAATGATTTCTTCATTTTGCGTTAAAGAAGGTGTGTGTAAAGGTGCAACAGTTGATTCAAATCTTTCATCTGATGGTTTATCTTGTTTTTTAATTTCCATATCTTCCTGAGGCTCCGAAGAACTGCTAATGTCAGGTATTTCGTAAGCCGACGAGGTAGATTTATATACATCTTGAGTTGACTGTTTCTGATTACTCTCTGTTGTTGCTGGATAAGAGTCTTGAGGAACTGATGTTATATCAGTAGGTTTCTCAGTCTGTAGTTCGTCACTTAATTTATCAGACAGAGATTGGTCGCCGCGTTCAGTTGCTTGCTCAGTAGATGTTTCTTCTGCAGGAATTACGGAAGTCTCTTGAATGATTTGATGAGTATGTTCTTCTAGTTCAACAAAGTAGGGTGTTGTTTCAGAATATTCATATTTGGTCTCAGTAGTGGCTTCTGGTTTCTCATCCGATGTACGTTCTGTGCTAGTTGTAAATGTTTCCTTAAGCGTTGAGCTGATAGCATCCATATTAATGTGATCTTCTAAGCCAGCGTTTTCATTAGTCAGCTTAGTTATAAACTCTTCTGATATAGTAGTGGGAATCTTTTCAGTTGACAAAGGTTGAACAGTAATATCTTGTGATCCGATGTCAATGTGAGGATACTGATTAGGAATAAGTATTTCTTCTTTGACAGTTGGTTGACGAGTTTGTGTTTCATATTCTGGCTCCATTGGCTGTTTAGGTTTTTCGTCATCATTAGTAATTTGGGGCGTTTCATATCCTTTCGTAATTACTTCAGGTTCATTTTCTACGATCATTGTTGTCATATTTTCATCGATATTATTTGAAAGCGTCTGTTCATCATAGGATGACGTATTAATATCTTGATAAACTGTAGATATTAATTGCGGTTCTTGAGTAGTTTCGTCAGTTTTCTTTGTTGACTCTGCATTGATTACAACTGTAGTAGATTGTTGCTGTTGCGTTTGATCTACAAGAACTGGATATTCAGTTACTTCAGGAACAGGTGTCTCCATTATTAGTTTATTTACGTCATTTTCTGCTTCTGTACTTTGGCCTTCAAACGCTTTCTCTGTCAAAAGATGTGTTGTAAGTGTACTCATTTCAACACTTTCTTCACTTGTAACATGTGGAAGTTTTGGTTTAGTTTCAATTTCAGCTTTTGGTATAGATATTATCGATGTACTTTCAATTTCAGAATGAGTTGTGAATTCTTCATAAGTAACAGTTTGTTCAGAATGTCCGACCGCAGGCATAACTGAAGTTTGTTCATTAGTTACTAAATTAGACGTAGTTGCTTTTGGTAAGTCTGTTGTTACATCGGGATATTTAATTTCAGTACTTGATTCGATAGATGGCGTAACAGTTTGTATCATAACATCTACTTGTTTGGTAGTCATTGATTCAATAACTTCTGTTGATTTTGTTTTCTCATACTCATTATACGCTTGAGTACCAGTCTCTTCAAAGGGTTTCGATTCCTTGGCCTCAGTTACTTTAACAGTTTGTACATTCTCAGTGATTGTTTCAGTAGTTTCAAAACTGTGGGGTTTTTCTGTAACAAGTGACATTGGAGGCATTGTTTCTTTCTCTTTTAATCCTAAGCTGTCTGATATTATATTTGTTTCTTGTTCTTTCTTTTCAGAAATTGTAGCTGGAGATGTTGAAGATATAATGTCTGGATTAGATATGAAGTCTGATTCGGTAATGCTTTCTACAACTGTTTCTGTTTCTGGTTTCTGACTTTCTTTTTTAGTGAATTGAGATTCAGGTAGTTCAGTTGTTTCTGTTGGTACGTTGTTTGACTGAGTTGTCGTTCGTAACGTTTCACTTTCAACTTTATGAATTGGATTAAAATCAATTTTTTCTGAAGATTCTGTACTTTCAGACATCGTCACTGTTGGTTCTGCATCTTCAGACTCAGCTTGTACGTAAGGCTTATCAGTACTTTGCGTTTCAGGTTTAGAAGGTATTGTTTCTTCCTTTTCTATTTCATTTATTATCAATATATCTGGTTTAGATTCTTCTGGCAATTTGGTAGATTGTACATCACCATTTTCATATGATGATTCAGTTGTAGTATCCTTATGAGTATCTTTTAAAATATAGCTTTCTGTTGTGACTTCAGATACAGTCTCACCTAAACTTTGAGAACTACTAGGTAAAGAAAGAATAGTTGTTTCTTTAGAAATTTCATAATAGCTTGGTGTTGTGTCTATTTCAGCATTATCTATATTTAAAACAGTTTGTGTTGTCTTTATTTCAAGTTCTTCGCTAATAGTACTTTCCACTGTTTTTCTTGTGGTGAAATCTTGGGGTTCCATTATATGTTCTGTAACATCGACTACTTTTTCTGGTGTCGTTTCCTTATCTACAATTGGCTCTTGAGATGAAGATTCAATATGTTTCTGAGATTGTGTGAATAATTCGTCTTCTTTTAAAGTTGAAAGTGTACCTAATATTTCGGTGGATTGTTCTAATTCATTATTTGCATTTGATGAATCTTTATCTGCTAGAGGATTTTGAGTAACTTCAGTACTATAATATTCAGTAACTTTGGTATCTTTTATTTTAGGAACACTGGTCTGTGTTTCTTGTTTATCAGAAATTGTGAAATCTGCGAGTCCTATACCAGAATTATCTTTATGAACAAATTCAGTGGTAGTAAATGAACTTTCTTCAGTGAATGTTTCAGAAACACCTTTTTCAATTGTTTTCTGTGTTTGGTACTCTTCAACAATATAATGGGGTGAAGATGTCACATGTTCAGTTGTAATTAATGGGCTTTCTTCAGTATACGTTTCAGAAATATCTTTATCGATTATTTTCTGTGTTTGGTAGGTATTAACATCATCATGAGGTGAAGACGTTTCTAGTTCTAATTGTGAATTATCTTTCTGGGAGGATTCAGTAGTAATTAATGGAATTTCTTTAGTATAGGTTTGATTAATATCTTCGTCGAATGTTTTCTGTGTTTGGTACTCTTTTACATCTTCTTGAGGTGAAGAGGTCTCGTGTCCGAATAGTGAATAATCTTTCTGTGTGAATTCAGTTGTAATCAATGGGCTTTCTTCAGTGAACGTTTCAGAAATACTTTCGCCCGTAGTTTTTTGTGTTAGGTAGTCTTTTATTTCTTCATGGGGTGAAGACGTTTCTTGTTCTAATTGTGAATTATCTTTCTGAGCGAATTCTGTTGTAAGTAAAGGACCTTCTTCGGTGAAAGTTTCAGAAACATCTTTGTCTATTGTTTTCTGTGTTTGGATGTCTTTAACATCTTCATGGGGTGAAGTCGTTTCTTGTTCTGATTGTGATTTATCTTTCTGAGCGAATTCTGTTGTAAGTAAGGGGCCTTCTTCGGTGAAAGTTTCAGAAACATCTTTGTCTATTGTTTTCTGAGTTTGAACGTCTTTAACATCTTCATGAGGTGAAGAAGTTTCTTGTTCTGATTGTGATTTATCTTTCTGAGCGAATTCTGTTGTAAGTAAGGGGCCTTCTTCGGTGAAAGTTTCAGAAATATCTTTGTCTGTTGTCTTCTGTGTTTGGATGTCATTAACATCTTCATGGGGTGAAGTCGTTTCTTGTTCTGATTGTGATTTATCTTTCTGAGCGAATTCTGTTGTAACTAAGGGGCCTTCTTCTGTGAAAGTTTCAGAAACATCTTTGTCTATTGTTTTCTGAGTTTGAACGTCTTTAACATCTTCATGAGGTGAAGAAGTTTCTTGTTCTGATTGTGATTTATCTTTATGGGCGAATTCTGTTGTAAGTAAGGGGCCTTCTTCGGTGAAAGGTTCAGAAACATCTTTGTCTATTGTTTTCTGAGTTTGAATGTCTTTAACATCTTCATAGGGTGAAGTCGTTTCTTGTTCTGATTGTGATTTATCTTTCTGAGCGGATCCTGTTGTAAGTACGGGGCTTCCTTCAGTGACAGTTTCAGAAACATCCTTGTCTATTGTTTTCTGTGTTTGAATATCTTTAACATCATCATAAACTGACGTTTCTTGTTCTATTTGTGAGTCAGTTACTTTATGTGTAGCCTCTTCAGACTCATCACCGTACGATATAGTTGGATATGATGGTTGAATGTCATGTTCCTCGGTCGACGTAGCATATGTTTCAGGTTTTTTAGTTTCAGCGATATTTTTGGTAAAAGCATCGGGAACTATAGTACTCGAAGCATATTCTTTTTCTTCCGTTATGGAATGTTTAGAAGTAAATTCAGGAACTTCAGTTATTTCTACTAATGGTTTTGTTAAGAGATCAGAATCAGATGCTTCTTTAGTAAACAAATTTTCAGGTTCCATGATATCAGTCGAACTTTCATCGTAGGATTTAGATGTAAGTAAATGTGGAGCACTTGTGGTTACTACCTCTTCTATTATTACTTCCTTATCGGTAGTTTTTTCGTCTACATATGAAGGCACAGTAACGTGGGTTTGGTCTTTATCTCTTTCTTCATCACTTTGTGTGGATATCGCTGCCTCACTGGTAGTTGATTCTAGTTTAGGTTTTTTAGTTATAGTTTCATCTAAAGGCGTAGAATATTGATTTTCATCTTCTTTAGAAACTACTTCCGGCTTTGTGTCCATTTTATCAGCAACTGTTGTAAGACTTTCTCTAGTCGTGCCATCTTCAAGTGTACTTGTAGGTGTGTGATCTATTTCTATTTTTTCTGTAGCTGCTGCGAGATCTTCAACAGTACTGACAACTGGAGAAGATGTGATCACTACAAAAGTATCTGGTGGTGATTCAGTTGACAATTGATCAAGTTTCGAATAATCAGTTTGATGACTTGTAGTTTCTTCTACCATAGAGGTTTGTGGAGTACTTTCTTCTTTAATAATACCCAGTGGTGTAGTTTCTAGTAATGTTGGTAAAGTGGTATGTTTTTCAGATAGTGTGAAGTCTTGAGGTTCTTTGACGAGCTCACTTTCAGTTATTGATTGAGTAGATTGTTCAGGTTTCGGTGAACTAAATTCGATAGAAACGGGGGAAGAAATCTCTTTTTGAATACAATCTGTACCTAAACACGAAACACTTGCGTCGGTCTCACTAAATTCTTTCCGGCGACAATTTTCATCTTTACAAATATTTTCTTGATCACCATCAGTTTCATTATCTTGAACATCTTTTTCTTTGTTATCAGGTAAGTCGGATGTTATTTTACAATCATTGTCTGTGCATGGCGTAATTACAGGTACTTGACATCCATTCTCGTCATTACAAGGTTCTGTATGTATTTCAATTTTATGTTGATTATCTGTATGGATAACAGGTTTTGTAACACAGTTTTCATCCTTACATGGCTCAATTATTGGTACCTGACAGCCAATAGTTTCATCACATGGTTGAGCATCCGATACTGGGATTTGTTCCTTCTTTGAATCACAGTTTTCATCTACACATTTATTTAAGTCATTCTGAGGCAAATTTGACTGCTCAATCTCTTGATTATGTTGACAACCATTTTCACCACATTCATATTCAGTAGGTTTTACAGGCTTTGGAGTTTCTGTACCTGACATTTGACTGTGAGATTCCGGAGCAATAGTTTCCTTAGTATTGCAGACATACGTTGGACAACATGAATCGGGAGAGTCATAAATAGGTTGACAATCATTCATATTTTCCATATATTCTAGTGGTGGGGTACATATTATAGGATCACATTTTATAATACTACTGATACATTTACAACTTGAGTGGCATTTACTTGAACTTGGAACAGAAGTATTATTTTTAAATGTTATGCCATCTAACAAGCAATCTCCTTCACCAGGTATTCTGGCTGGTAGTGTCTCTTCTAAGATTTCATTTTCTTCTATATTAATTGTAGTAGTTTCCCGGCTTGCTGTTGTGCCAATAGAATGAGTGGATTGTTCAGTTGATGTCAATATTTTTGGTGTTGTTTCACTAATTATTTGTTCAGTTACTGATTCTTCTACGTATTCTGGTTTTGTAGTAGTAAGAGTTTCTTCAAAAGTAGTTTCAATGCTTACAGTCCTATCGGGTAATTTTGTCGCAATTATAAATTCTTCATCTGTAGGAGTCATATTGTCTATATCATCTAAACTATGTTTGGTAGTTATTTCTGGAGTAGTAATTACGATTGATTCATCTATCTTTGTTGTTATAGTTGGTTCAACCGTTGTATGTTGATCAAAAATTTTAGTTGTTGATAGTTCAATTGAGGCATCATCTTGTTTTTGAGTTAAATTATCTTCAATTGACGTAGTAAATGCAGACTGTTCTGTGGGTGTTGGATTTTTCATTTGACTAACGTCTTTTTCTTCATCTGGTCCCTTACTTAAGTCATCTGTTTGTGTTGAAGTAGTATCAAATGACGTTATAGTTGTTAAAACTTTATCATCTTTTTCTAAATCACTTTTTATTGATGTTGTATCTGATGAAACTATATTAATTTCTGTTGAATATTGATACACATTGTGACTTGTTACTTCTGATACATCAGAGTCTAAATTCCTCATTGTTGTTAGTAAAGGTTCTTCACCACTTCCCTCTATTTCAATATCTCCTATTGATGTCATTTCAGTGTATGATTCATCTGGCTCGTTCCTATATCCACTTCCTTCAACTCCAAATCTCCGTGGTGGTGACAAGGTAGTTGTTTCTTCATATAGGCTTCCTGTAGATAGTTCGTCTCCTTCACATATGTAGGTATCTGGACAGCATTGACCTTGTTTTGGAGACAATGATGTACAATTTTTGCCTTCATTTTCCATAGGTGTACCGCATTCTTGAACTACACATACTATATCACCTTTCATACAATAGCAGTGTTCACAAGCCTTTTCCGTTTTTATAAGAGCTCCATCAGCAAATATTTTATCCTCATGAGCACAATCCTGTGAAGCTTGAGTTACTGGCATCATGGTCGTTGTTGTTAATAAAAATCCAGGTGTTGGTCTCACTGTCGTCGTCATGTCATCCAAAAGAGGTATTTCATCTTCAGGGTGATCTGAAATAGAAAATTAAAAATTAAAAAAAAAACCTCTTATCATTATTACAGAATGTTTTTTTAGGTGACAGTAACTATTAAATAACTACAGTGTGATAAATAGATATAATTTTAATGGCTACATTGTGTAGAAAAATATAAAAATCTCTTACCGCACGAGTAACGAATAGGACAACAGACATCCTTGTGATATATTGGCGTGCAACCATCTACATGCAAAGTACATTCTTGCATTACACATGTTGTCATGTTATGAATACAGTAGCAATGTTCACAGGGTTTGTTTGGAGTCGGTGGTACTTTGGAACCTTCAGGGAAGTATTTTCCATTAATACTACAGCCATATCTGTCCACCTTGCCTAATCCAGTTTCGCCGTATTCCGCTGGAGATGACGTAGAAGTAGATGTCAATAGATCAACTGGAACTAAAAGAACATGAATTAAATTAATTAAAAACCTTCCAACATATTTCTAGTCTTAAAGGTAATGTGAACACAGATACTAGATTATTTTAAGCTTATAGACTCCATAAAAGCTTCAAGACTTAAGTCTTAAGTCTTGAAGAGCTTCTTTAATTGAACTGAAGAAAGGAGTATCATTGTTTATTCTAAGGCCAACTATAGCTATTAGTGTTAGCCGTAGAAAACCTCAGGAATAAGTCCACGATATTATAATATGATAACATACAAGATCCTTACCATCTGGACATGTGACAATTGGACAGCATTGATCCGCGCGTTTCTCCATGGTACAATCCTGTCCGATGGGCTTCGTGAACGGGCAAACCCTCAAGTAACACATCAGCATTCGATTATGACAAGTGCAGTTCAGACATGGCTCGTTGGTCATGATGCGGTCGCCTTCGCCATAGTGTTGAAAGTTATAATAGCATCCCTCGACTGGAGCTGAAAACATGAAAAATAAATTTTTGTTCCTTTAAACCCATTTAAAAGTTTATTCTCTTAAAAAAGGTTTCTGAGTTACATAAATGAAATAAAATTTCGCAATTCATATTTTGTTTTTTGAAATAAAAATATTTGTCATTTATTTTCATATTAGGTATGTTATATTTTTAGATATTGTTTTAAATTTTTTACTATTAAGATAGAGACTAATAACATAATAATGATACCGAAGTACATGATATCGACTTGAGTCTCAATTCTAACTTCTTACTCACCTTCAAAAAGGTCCAGCGCAGTCTGGTTGCTTGCAGTTGGTGCTGAAAAAGATTAACAATAGATAAGTAGAATATTAACCAGATGTTAGAAAGGATTTATGAGAAGATGATAATTTATACCGAATTCTTAATCTAGAGATTCTGCATTCAAAGACGAAAAAGCGATTTTATGGGATAACACAAAGTAGTAGGGTTTTAATTGAAAAAAAAAAAATTCAATTTAGTTGAAATATTTCAAATTTACTAAGTTAGCCTGCATATACTCTTTGTGTGCCCATAGTTAAGACATGAACATTGAATACTATGTAATGGGCAATAAGTAATATTATTGTTCATGTACAATATGGTAAAAAGCCAGAATGCTGAGATTTTAGCTATCAATATTATTGATCATATATTATCATTTCAAAAAACGTGAGACGGGTTACTGTTATTTTTCTAATAGTATATAATATAATAATAATAATAGGTCCATTCCGTAATTTTAAAAAGTCAGTCTACTGTCAGTGATCCTAAGCATGCAAAAAAAAGGACGAATACTTTTTTCTGGTTTTTGCTTGGACTTTAACAAGCAATATAATAAAATAATAATAGATAAGCCTTTTGTGCTTGTTTTTTATTAAAGCATTTATATGTCCCAATTATATACGCATACATTTATTGCAAGAATAATATTTGCAGTAAGTAGTTCAAGATAGGAAACGTGAAAGATTCTTGATTAAGTAACTTTTTCATTTCAATAATAAAGTATGTAATTAAATTGAATGTGGTATCCAAAAAGGATTTAAAGCGGTTTTTGGTAACCAGAAGTCAAAATTTAATCAGCACTCCACATAACGGTCACCTGGAATGTTGTTTGTCAGGTTTTGTATTTTCACCATAATTCATATAACAATTCAATAAAGTGCCAAAACAATTATTTTTGAAATAATGTTTAAACAAGTTATTAACGATTCATTACTAAAGCAAAACATCGTTTACCAAACAATGTAAAGAAGTTTTTCTAGCCCTATTAATTTTCAACTAGCAAAATTACGAAAAATAAAGTATTAGGTATGCAGAATTACTTAAAATAAAAGTTGACCTCGACAAAAAGAACTAAATTAAATTTAAGCAATGAAGGTGACACAAATGTTCAACGGTCTACCCGAAACCATAAAAAGAAAACATTCAAAGGGGGTCTAAAAACATTCAATAAGAAACTTTTTCTCGTCACACGTCTTTCTCCAGGGAACCACGGAACCACATCACATCCAGCCTGAGTCATCAACCGTTATTGAAGAAATCTTGAATATTCAAATAAATTTAATCGTATTTTCTTATGAAAAATAAAGAGAAATAGAATAATGCAATATAATAATTGTAACCTTACATGGAGATTGAGAAAATATTTGAATCTATTTATGTATGTGAAGTCGTGTTCTTAACAACATGGTCGAAGTAATCGAAATGAAGAGGTAGCATGAATATAAAATTTGCACTACATTAATATGGATTGTCGTTTCAATGAATGAATGTAGGTGTGGTCGCCATGCCAAATGAAGTTCACACGGGCAGACCTAAACATTGTATGTCGCATTTAAATATACTTCCTAAGTATAACATAAATTCTGTACGAATTCTATGAAAGAACCGTGTTAAAATTCTCTAATGTACTAAAGAAAAATTTATATATATAAATATATATATATATATATATATATATATATATGTATAAATTTAAATATATATATAAATATTCTTAAAAATACGACTTAACGCATTACGCAGGTTAAACAAATTATTATTCAAAAATATTAATGCTTTATTTTTTACTAACTTATCAGTTAAATCATCGGAGATGAAATCATTGAATTTGAATAATATTTCGATAAAGGTTCGATGAACTTATTATCATGGCTATTAGTACCGAAAATCAAAATTAGTATGAGTTTATGTGCAGGGAGACCGCGGCTGTGTGACTTGTGAGGTAAGTATCGCACACGGGCATCTCACGAATAACCACAACTTCTGGGTCACGAGACAAAACAACGGTTGTACCTGTTCTTCAGTTCGACTGAATATTGTAAATTATGACTAGATAGGAGAATAAAATACAATACATCCTATTATCGTATTCATGTGCTCAAAAGCACCTTATCGGTTTTAAACACCATTATTTATGGGTATCGTAAATTTTGTACTTGAATTAAATATTATTTACAAGCGGTCTGCATTGGAAGAGATAACTTTGCTTCTATATGGAACTGCTGTTATTTTAGATATACTGCGATATAAATTCAGTTGAAATTTTAAATGTTTCTTCCTAATCTACTAAATATGTTTTAAAATTCGCGTAAATGATTTTACGTAACAATAGTTTTAACGAAACCGATGTTAATTTTAAATGGGTCGAAAAGGAAACTATTTACAGCGTTCCGGTAGTCTGTTTAGTGGTTGCTGTGTGAATGTTAAAGATTAAATTACTTAGAAATTCACAAACAATTGTTTTAAATATTTCACATAGCTAATCTGGAGCAAAATCTCTATAAATTTTATATTTTTCACTCTAGCTCTTTTAAATTGTTTTTTTTTTGTTAAGAATTTTTGTTTTAGAAGGTAAAAAATATTATCATCGATCAAGTTGTTTTAGTGTTGGTAAAACTGACGAAATAAAGAGCAATCGACATGACGTGTACTGAAATGATTTATGAAAGATAAATGTAGTCTGATATAAAATTTCACGTTTTATGTTTTAGGTATGTGAGAGTGACAAATAAACTCAATTCGAATTATCAGAAGGAGTTGTTTAATTTAGTTTAATTAATTAATAAATTAATAATTAATATGTTTGCTTACCTGCTGTTGCGCACGCAAAGCACGCGGCTAGCGCGAATAGCGCCGCCGCCGCGCGCCTCTGATCCATTTGCCGTCGATCTAAAAAAGAAATTTTTCAATATTATGATTGGTGACATTAAGCATAATAATAATCATGTAAAGTAAATATCGAAAGATCTATAATTAGGTAACTAAAGAACTTGACGTATATCATCAGGAAATAAATAAATAATTTTAACAGTTTATGTACTGAAACCATTTATTTAAAAATTCTAATATACGCTACGAATGATTTTGTGAACTTTGATTTAAACTTCATCTACTTATTATACTAATAATCCTAAAGAAGATGCGTGTCTTTGAGCTAATCGTTGAAACAGCTCAACCGATTGTAACTCGGTTTTCACTAATCTACTATGGCATAAAAAGTATTTTTATTTTTATTACTCGTAAAATTAGTAATGACTAATTATTAATTACTAATTTTACGAATTTTATATAATTTGCTTAGGTCTTAGCGCATGAACGAAGTCTCGGGCACAGTTATTAAAATGAGCTTTTTAAGTCGATGACATAAAATATAACCCAATAAATACTTCGTGCATTTACATTTTCCTCATGCGTATAAACGAAATATCATTTAGAAATTACAACGCGAGACTCGCCAACTCTGCAATCAAGTAGTAGACAATTAAAACGAAACTGCTACGAAAAGCTTTCGTAGCGCGAACGTAGAATGGCGTAGAGAAGTTATGTATTAATATAATCTTATAATACGATTCTATTTGCTTGAACATAATTTTTATAGGATTCAATTACTAATAAAAGTAACAAAAAATAAATGCTATTATTATAGTTGCTATGAGTGTTTGTTTAAAAGTTATTCTAATAATGTTTGAATAATACTTGCTAATTTTTATTTTTATAAATTTGCATCTAAATAATGACTAGGAAACTATTAACCTAAATAAGGGTCGGGAAGAACAAAAAAGGTTCGTTTTCTAAACGCAAGAATGAATACGAATAATATTAATAAGTTCGTTCTGCTAGCGTTGTTGAGGGAGCTTATTAAAGCTTTTTTCAACTTTCTTGATTAAAATGTGCTGATTGAAGTAGAAAGGCTGAGTTTTTAATTAATATCCTCAAGCGTAACAAAATACTCATCGTGTGGAGTGTTCTTAAGTTGTTTCCCGCTCGGACGTAATAATAGAGGTAAACACGAGGGCGAATATGTGTCGTTGAAGTAAGGATTGAGGACGCGTGCTTGAGAGCCGAGTTGTGAGATGTGCGGGGTGAGCTGGGCTGAGGGTTCGGTGCGAGTGTGCGACGAGCCACATTACGTTTTCAATGACATGTTTTTATAAATACCGGATACATACATTAATGCTTATTGTCACATGTCTGCCATATTTTATGAATTGCGATCAGCAAATTTGCAGGACCAATCATGTATTTTATTACAAAAGTTGAACGGAACTTATACATATTTATGGTGACGGTCTCCGTAATTCATTAAATAGTTGATGTTTTGCAAACGAGATTAAGTGTTTCTTTCATTATTTATGTAAATTATGTTGTATAATTTGAATCCGTAGAAGAATGTTTTTGTTGCTTTTTATGGAGGATTCAGTCAATAGTTAGTAACTTTTATTAACATCAAATTTTTAATTTCATAAACTATTTCTGAATTGTTTTATATATACATGTACGATTATTTTTTTATTATTATATATTAATATAATATTATTACAAATTAGAAGAGTTTTTGCAATGAAAAGGCCTTTTGAAATTAACACAGATTGCTACTTCTACTTAACTACTAGGCTTATATATATCATAATTAGTCAGGGAAGTCTCCAACCTCTAAGCAACAGACTAATATAAATGGTAGGTAACAAGAGTCAATAACTAGAGGGCGAATTATTGTTTCTCGAGCTAGAGTGGCGTAAGCGTGGGAACACATGCCAGCGTCCTGTTGTTCTCCACACACACCTACACAACACTTACATCTCGTATTTGTAGCTTCTAGAGTCTCTACCTGTGCTTATTCATTGCTTACAATTTCCTTTTATACAATTCTAAGAGGCATTGTACGAATGGTGGGGGAATGTTTACCTTTCTTTTCCTCCCCTTTGTCTTTGTTTGAATCCTTATTTTCGCATTATATTCTCATCCACTTTAAAAATAAGTTTTAAGCTGCGAATAAATCGATTTTGGAGTTCATCTTAACTCATCTTCGGTGTATAAATATTATCACAATCGGAGATAGGCAGGGCTCCCCCGTCTAGACGCTTCGCAAGTCACCTCCGACGTGAGGGTGAGGGCGTGGATAATTCAACACTATCTGTTTATTTGCTCTACTAAAGATTTCACGACGCTCTGTCACTTGCAGAAATATCCAACAAATTGGATCTGCAAAAGCTTTTTCAATATAATGTCAAACTCTATAGGTAATTGCATCAGACGCTATTTATGTGACTGTTAGAAAAGGTAAAAATACAGGTAGAGTAGTAACAGCCTTACAATTAACGAACTTTGGAACAAAAAAATTACTCTACATTAAAGTATACAATGGAGTTCCACTTCCCAAACATAATTTAGTGTACCGTTTGTTCCACTGATGTAGCATCAAATGTAACAGTAATCCGATAAAATAAACTAAAATACACCACAATAGCAGGGATTTACAATAAATAAAGTAAATTATAAGTTTACGGCGGCTTACCGACCGGGTCAAGCGACTCTCTTTATAGTTTTTATATGGAGATTAACTCGAGGCTACACCTCGATACGCTTACGTTCATTTTCCTTTTTTCACTTGAAAATAGAACACCATTACGAGCGTTCTTTGTAAGGATTATACTTTATGCTTCTTCTAGTGCGGTTAAATATGCATATATAATATGTCATCATCATCAAGTATACTTAAGAACTTCCTCTCTGTAGCACAAATGGGTCAAGGGTGCTATTAAATTTTTGATTAAATCTGCTTGTTTCAAACGATTTTATATGCTGCGCAATTTACGAAATCGTTGTGCCTTAGGGCTTCTTAGTTGCAAATAATTATTTATGTATGAACAAAAATGTAGAGCTGTAAAAAACATTCTATTAACAATGCCTAAGTGGCATGTAACGGAATCCGATTAAAGTGGTACGTTTACAATGGAATATAGATGCAATTTGAGTGCAATCAGTTCAGAAACCAATAAAGATGATTGAATAGTAGGAGAAGGGCACTGTGGGTCGGTGGCCGTGGCTCGTGAATCAGTTGCCCAATACTCAATATCAGAATAGTGCAACCGCAGCGAACATTGACATCAATCTCAAATATCTTACTTCAAAGTTAAGTCTTAGGCTGGCCTCACACATCCGGAATTGTCTATCTGAATTCAGATTCTAGATTCGGAAACAATATATAGCATAATAAATAGGCTCCACACACATTCAGATTGTTTTAGATTATGAATTTCTTATCATTGTATGGAATTTTAATTAAGAATCTGAATTCAGATAGATAATTCCGGATGTGTGCGGCCAGCCTTATTATGATTGCTTTTATCGCTAGTGTCACGAAACGTTTCCGCTTTGTAATATGTATTTCTTTTTCGATATTACAACTAAATTTTAAGATTTATATATAAAGTTGCCCGTGAACTTCATAAGCAAGGTCTATTTCTCTATTTCATAATGAAGGCAGGTAAGGACGATATGGTTAATTACTGTGTGTGTATTGTGTGATCTTTTTGTGTAGGTACACGTTTTTGGAATCAGGTTTAGTTTTTTAATTTTGTAATTTTTCTCTATTCTGTGTTTTTGTAACCTTTTTCTTTTGTGTATACCTTTTTTAAATAAACAACTTATTAAAGGCATAACATAAGTATGTAATATTAAGATGTAAGTCATTACTTATTAATACTTAATTGAGCTTGTATTGTAATTTAATAGTCTATAGATTTTATTTGAGAATTGTACGTCTAAAATAATGTCATTATAAAAGCGTGCGGTGGCGCGGCGTGTTCGCACGCTCAGTTATCCCATGCACGCGTAGCTGTTCGCACAATGCGCTCACGTACTCGACTCGCGATTATCAACCGTCGTAAATTACTAATGATTAGCATAGCAGTCGTGGACACGGCGACACCTAGTTGTTAGACTCAGCTAATAGCTTTTAGGCAATAATTGTCCTTAAAGTGTAGCGGTCGATTAACGGCAGACTTGGACACATGTGCATACTAAGTATTTGGTACAAAACCTCAAGCGTTCCGGATAATGAACGTTAATGTTTATAATGTATCATCGCTAGCACGATTTTTGTCCAATATCACTTTCATAGTAGCGTTCAAAGATTCAGGGAAGGAATACAATGTTTTATTCTGTGAATAATATATAAAGCTAAGAGGGTTCGATGTAGGGCACTCGTGTGGAAGAAAATTCACGTGACAGAGTTTGCGTCTCTCAGGGAAATGGGTAGGCTGAGAGCAAATATTATTTTACTCGCAAGTCGTTCGGAGTTCATTGACCCGTGCAAATTTTGTGTCAGATTGTACCAGTAAAAACGATCTAGACTGCTTCACTAAATAACAGTTTTTGGGTTTTTTATTGGTACTATCTGCACATCTTATCTCTGAAAGAATGATACCATTTTAGGAGTGATAAAGTGATGGTATACATTAATTCATGACATGCATATAATAATAATAATAATTGGGACAACTCACATACATTGCTCTGATCCCAAAGTAAGTAGCTAAAGCACTTGCGTTATGGTAATCAGAAACAACGAGGGTACCACAATAAATACATATATGAGTTTATAAACAACCAAGACTTGGAAACAAACATTCGTGCTCATCACACAAATAAATGCACCTACCGGGATTCGAATCCGGGGCCTTTTGATGCAAAAGGCAGGAGCACTACCAATTGCGCCAAACGGTCGTCAAACAAAAGGTGTATAGGCCTCTATACATTCAACATTAGTGGTACAAATCAACAGTAATGACGTATAACAAGCGGCGGCTACACAACATACATGTACTAAAAGGACATTGAGAGTCTCGCTATAGATATTAATGTTTTCAAGATTTTACAAATTAAATATTTATATATTAACGCAATTATGAAGCTAAAAATAATCAAATATTTTTTATTTTAAGTTAAGTTAATCTGTTTTTTATTAAATATTTTTATATATCTTTATTTTTCGCTTTATCTTCTAATGCCTCTTTGAATTAGATACCGAACACAGGAATTTATTTAATACCTATAACTCCACAGAGATATCAGTTTAATTCCATCATCTGATTACTATAGCACGTAATAAATGGCCAATTTGCGAGTTTAAAACAAAATGAGTGTAATGCAAAAGGAAAATCCATTAATGAATCACTATTTCTTATAAGAAGCAATAAAATTTAATGACAACAATGTAAATAGGTACTTGAACCAGTGTTTCGTGGCGCGGAAAATACTGAGAGAACATAGGCGTTAATTAGAAGTGATAAATTACTTTGATTAGTCTAGTTGGGCTGACACCCTAGCGGTGCCAACTTCTAATCACATCTTTATCGACGTCTTGCTTCCTGCTTCTCGAGTTATCGGATCCTTTTAAACAGGCAAATCTTTAAGGATCTTAAAACAACTTTTACGTCTTCAAACATTCTATCACGCATAATTTATTTGAATTTTATCATAAGAGAAAGACACAACTCTGTACTTGGTCTTTATTTTTACGGCAATAAATCCGCGAGTAAAGTGTTTATTATAATATATCCTCTATAATCTATCAATTGTGGTTATGAAAACTATCATGGCCTTATCTGGAACCTAAAATAGAAACAATACCAAAGTCACACAAACATTTATCTTGGAGATACTTGGAGTTTCAAAATATTTCGTACCAAACCCAGCACGAAACTTTCTACAGACTATTTATACCAATAGTGGAATTCAGTGTTATCGAAAGGAGCCGAACATGATTAGAATATAGCCAATATATCTCACGTTCCGTATTAAGTCGACCCCAGGCAGAGGCAGGCCACGGCGTAGCGATATCGGGCAGTGCGCGGGCGCACGTACGACTTGCTAACGTAGTCCGAATAATTTAGGTAAATCCAAGCTAGACATCTCATCACCGTTACAGTGTTAACATTCGAAACAGATATTTTACGAAATATCTTAATTCTTTTCTATTTTGTGTTTGCGATACATCTTAAACATATTCGTTTTAAAAAAGGAACCTTCATACGTAGGTATCATAAATCATAGAAAAATATTATATTTGTTTCTATTTAATATTAAAATTAACTTACTTATACAGTTTATTAACATTAACATATTATTTCACATTTTTAAAATAATGTAAATAATGGAAAGTATCGTAAAACATGTAGGTATAGAACGCTATATCCAATCTGTTATAGGTCTTTATTAGATAGGTGTTCAATTGTACCTTCGTACTTATATTGCCTATTGATTTTATGGCAGTCATAACATTTCATAGTAACGTTAGTAAGTAATCCTTTGTGTTCAAAGAAAGCAGCGTCGAATGGGAAGGTTTGAGTACTGTTGCTAAGCATATGACTTTGCGATAGCACTCGGCCGCGGCGCTCACACGACGAACGTTGCCCCTGCGTGCCTTCGCTGCGCCACCATCTCACATTCAAGGTGTGCTAACACTTTTAACAGTTTAGTCTTGACTATAAATTGTTATAGCCTTATTTCTAAGATTTCCGTCTAGACTGTTTTATTAAAACCAACGCGCAATTTCAAAAAAAGAACGTTTAAGTATTAGTTTTTATTACATAACAAAAGTATGATAAGCGTAAAGTTTGTGGTGGCAGTTATTAGAATACCACACATAATTAATTTTTCCATTAATATAAATCGTTTCTGTTTGAACGTTGTTTGAGAATAAATATTTAACATTAGACACGATTTTGAGCATCCCTTGTGTAATTAACGATGCCGTTTGGTTACACTGGAGCGACCCCTGTACGTTTTTCGTCCTTTGGGATAACTGTTTCTGATAGTTATTTTGGCGACCACTGACCCGAAACTCTTGTTCACCCTTCTAAATTAGCGTCAGCTTTCACAATAACCTTAATATCGGATATTTCTGTATTTGAAATTGAGTTTAAGGCACCGTACAGTTAGTTCATAGATTAGAAATACATAAGCACTAGGTACTAGGAAGTAACTGAAGGCAGCGTGATGTCTATTGACTTGTATTCGCAGTCATGTACGAATGGTTCGTGTCGAACAGTCTTTACGAGCGTCGGGCGATAGCTCACTGGCTAGTCATTACCGGCCATATCTTTATGTTAAGAATGAATGGCAAGCATTTGCAAACTAACGTCAAATCTACCTTTAAACGACTAACCATAGGCACGTACTGAATTTAGCTTTACAGCCATTTTCCACTAAGTGTTGTACTTCCTAAAGCCTTTTACAGTTACAATGCTTCTCAGGCATGTGCTCTTTAGGAGCACTGTTTGCGCTTCAAACTGCGTACTTTTTCTAAGTTTTGGCATTAATTTAAATTACATTATCCGTTTTCATACTAATAAAATAATCCAAACAACCACAAGATGACCAACTTACAGAGGCAAAGTTAAAAATTGACTAACTCCCGATTTCATAGAGTCTGTAATGTTAAAACTGGTTGTTACAAAAAGGATAAAGAGTGTTTTTAACATGAAATATTTACGTGATGCATTATCATATTACACGGGAATCGTGCTCATCTCTTAGAAAATTGTGATATTCATTTTCACTTGGCGACCGCAGGCCGCCTAACAAAAGGTTTGGTTTTTGTTATATCGTTTATTTACGTTGACTATAACCCGATTGTGATATCAAACTGTTCTTTACTGTATTCATATTAAAAATTATAGATCATTCAACTTCATTCCAGCGCTGTCACGACCAAACAAAATTACTTGACTTACTTTTCTCCGGTCCTTTGTCCTCTAGCTGGTGCTGAGGGTTTCTGCTGAGCAAGACTTTAATGATCCAGGTGTCAAACAAAGTTACTATATAAAAGCTTGTGAATATGGAATATATATATATATATATATAAAAATGAATATGGAATATATATATATATATATTCCATATTTATTTATATATTAAATTATATATATATATATATATATATAATTTTATTACTTTTACATCTAGACAAAGCTCTACGTGCATAATCATACAATATGAAATATACAGCATGAACATTCGGAGATTCAGTGCTGAATTTTGTATAAGAGGCGGTATTTTCGTAATGGCACTTATTCAGATAACGAGCGGAGTTATGTATGAGACGTGTGTTTGAGGAAATGCTATTCCGAGTGCGGGGCGCAGGCTTATTAATGCGTGCAATAAGGTTCTTACGGCCGATTCTAAAGATACACCGCCATTATTATCTGTGAGGTTGGATTTTATTACAAGGCTATTAAATGAAAGCTATTAAGTCGTGTTTTAATCAACTCACTACGCTAGGTTCAAAGATATTGTGCTTGCAAAAATCATTAAAACTTCACGCAACATGTAAGGCTCATAATTGTTTTTCCATAAATATTTAAAATGATAATTAAAAAGTTATTATAAAAGTTATAACAATATTTTAAATGTAATAATAATAATTTATTATGCATTACAGATATAACCTTCGCTAGACCCAGCTGTTTATACAGACTACAGAGTCTATTAATGTTATGTATGTCGATTTCTTTAAATTTTTTAATATAATTTTACAAATTCGTGAAAAATATAAGAATTATTTCACATGCAAGGATTTAAGTTGCAAATATGTTTTAATTGTCCTTCTATTTTGATTGTGCTCACCTGTGATTCGTTTAAATTTTCAAACATGTCTTTATTTTCATATTTCAAAACTTTTCATTCAATATTAACGACCACTAAGTTACGACGAACAGTAAGTTTTCTATTACTCAAAAAACTTTTGCAGTACTAAACTTGCTCATAGCTACAAATCTTCAAAAAATTGAGTATTGTTATGTTAAATATGATTGCGTCCCCACAGCTTATCTATAAATATAGATAGAAGTCATAGGTAATGACTTGTTAATATTCCAATACACCAAATATTAATGAAAGCTTTTCAGTCCAGCGGGGTCAAGTTATGCGTACAGCATCGACCCACATTTGAAGGAATACAAGTAGCTGTGGAGAAAATTTACCGCTAACGTTGCCATATAAGCTGTATGAATTTTAGGTCGCATTGTATGCTCTTGCGCCGACATCTGCGCAAATATTGATTTAGTAAGTCGAAGACACAATAGCGGTGTGCCAAGCCCGCATAGTCTTATTATGCGATCGTGACGGCCGAACCTCATCAATATCTTAAAACAAAACATTCTACCAGCATTAAACATATCCCACTTGGCAGTTTTTAGAAGTTGAAACATTTTGCGATTAAACTATTAAACCCCATGGACAGTGGAATACTACTTTCATTTGGCAGGCATGTATAAAATATTATAAAACTTGCTTTCTACGTGGAGGGGATCACACTGCGAAAATACGTAAAATAAACAGACGAAAAACAGATTGAAAATTGTATGTCATAACTACAAATTCGTTGTATTACCAATATTTCATATAGTTTTAAATGGCCGTTATCGTAATGTTAATTATTATTTTAAAGCACAATACTTAAAGTTTATTATCAAGTAATCATAAAACATGGTCTGAGACCGGAAATTATCTCATTTCATGCATACTCACTTTATGCAACATTCCCTATTACGTATCATTTCGTACCGTTACGGAGATGCGCACTTTTCAGACCACTTGAAATAATCGGCATTCTAATTTAAATTGGAAAATCAGAATAATCTAAATCGTATTCTTGCAGGTTGATTATATATCAATAACATATAATATATATCAATATAAGAATATAACCTTTCTAAATTCTACACTTTGACTTTTGACTTTTTATCACGAAAAAAATTACGATTTCCTTGAAAGATATTTTTCTTAAGGAAAACGTACATTTTTTTGGGATAATATTAAAATTTCGCTACTATACATATATAATTTATAAATAATATTAATAATAAATTATATTTTACTAGTAATAAAACTTATTTATTCAATTATATAAGATATACAATAATTTTAATTAATAAAAGGTATATAATTATATCTCTGCAATGAATTAGCGCCAATTTGCCAGCAGATCTCAAATTCTTAAGAATTTTAAGGCACTCTTAATTCGAAAAAGTTCCAGTCATCTCAAAACAGAACAGTAGGTAAGTTATAAATCGTATAAGTTAGGTATAAATCGCCATAGGTTATTGCAAGCGAAAGTAAATATAGTTTCCATAAAGTTTCTCACTAAATAAAATTTATAAACACCAATTTATAAATATTTACTATCGCTAAACTGTAGCTATTGCATCACGGATTTAAAGCAAAGAAATGGACGTTAAAATCGATTTTGATGCATGAAAAAGATAAGCCGTCATTCTTATCGTAATAGAGCTGTCCAACTACGAAATGGAAATTTTATTTCGTGCCAATGTTATTGTACCTACATAGATGATGTTTGACTTGTCTCTTTAAAGTTACTCAGAAATTCTTCTACCCAAAACACGTAATAATTATACCTTGACTACAATATAAAATATAGGTAAGAACATAAAATCTAAATCTATGGAATTAAAAATACGAACATGAGTTTTCACGCATAAAGCGTAGAAGCAATTTTTGTAGATTTTAGTAAAGAGGAAGAAACAGACTATTTTGCGTTGTAATTCTGTGCAAAAACTTAGTAAAATTTTCTTTATGCTATTTATTAAGTTTCCGTTACATTGATTAGTTGCTCCTAAAATAATTAACCATCTAATAACTCGTATATTTAAATCTCTTTTATTAAATGTAAATAAAAAATAAAATTCCAACTTCTAAAATTTATTATTCAATTACTACTAATAACATAACATCTCCCACCCGATCAGAAAGAATTGTTAATATTCCAGCATTATAAGATATTATATTTTGATAAATAAATAACTAATACATTAGAAACTAACTCTGAACTGTTAACGCGATCATCTTAATAAATTCTAACAACAATTTAAAACGATCGATCCTATATTACTAGTTTTAAAAACAAGTGGATTTATTTTTAGTAACTAACCCGACGTTGTTGTGTAGTGAAGTTGCGAGATAGCAATTTCACTAAATTGATTATTTAGAAAAATATAATGGTTATTTTATGGAAAATAACGCAGATACACACAATGGTCAAGTTAAAGTAAAAAACTGTTAATTCAAGGTTATGGTGTTCCTGTATTGTAACCACAAGTAAACAAGAAAATTAGGTATATAATCAGACCATAAAAACGTGTAATAATAATCAATCTTAATACAAAATTTAATACATTAAAAATCTTTTGCGTAGCCGATTTAGATAAGTTTTCAGTATATAAAGTCATAATTTCCTAAGATTTCTTGATTGATTTCCACTCAATGATAAAGCTGATTAAACAAAACAAATAAACCACAAAATATTAGATTTAATTACGTTGTAAATGTCAATGTTCTTTCAAATTTATATTTTTGTACGGTATACTATTTAGCTATGAATGATTGGTGTAAGGTTTGGCGTTCTGCTCAGTCAAAGAGGAAAAAGAATCACTGTTAGGTTTAGACCGCAAAATGAGCAAGTATAATTTTTGAAACTTATAGTGATATACAAGGCTTTTAAAACCTAAGTGAAAATTTAGTATATTACGACTTCACGGTAAAATCACTGAGCCAATTTTAATTTATATAGAGACTAGGGACCCGCTCCGGCTTTGTACGGGTATAAAACATATATAAAAACCTTCCTCTTCAATCAATCTATCTATTAAAAAAACCGCATCAAAATCCGTTGCGTAGTTTTAAAGATTTAAGCATACAAAGGGATATAGGGGAAGAAACAGCGACTTTGTTTTATACTATGTAGTGATTTGCGCTGATTCTGCGAGAAAATTGCGGGCTATAAATATAACTATAATTAAAAACAATTTCGTATAATATTCTAAATTATTATATATATTCTGATACCTTAAAATCGTTAATTTACGATTTTGCGGTCTTTATAAGCTTAATAAAATAGCTACAGGATCTTTACTGCTCAGTCACGAAGACTATAAATCATTTGGCAATCATAAGGCTTGTTTTTTGCATACTAACTGATGACTCAAAGACTATTTCTTCCCCAAGGTGCCACTTATCTATAACCAACTTTAACCAGAAATAAGGTAAAGTTTAAGAGCTAAAGCTATATTAACTAGAATTTATAATATAAGGATTCCTTACGAGTATGTTAAATATTGGGAATATGCATTTCTCATATCGATAGTTTCAAAGTCAAAGATCCAAACCGCTTTTATTTGAGCGCAAACAATGGCTGCTCAGTGTTAAGTAGACTCCTTATTCTCACGCCACACCCTCGGTACTCGTCGGTCTCCAGACAAAGTTTGTAGTGAGTGCAACAGACACTCTTCACTAACACAAACTCATATATATATATATATCGGTACAAATACTAATTGGTAAAAGACCTTTGCAAACAAAACTTGAGAATTTTTACTTGGTAAAGTGGACATGGCTATTTACTTTGTTATTAGAGTGTGGGTGCCATGACTTGAGCTGTACATCCGAGTTCTTTAATGAGGTAGCAAATGTAACGCAGTGCTTTTGTTTTAAATATTTTGTTCTTTGTAATTTAATTTATAAGATTGTAACACTTAAATTGATCGAAGTATCGACCCTTCACACAAGCAGTACTCCACAAGTTCGTGCAATTTTCAGTTATGTAGAGGCAGGGACTTTATTCGATTTTTAGAAACCAAAATATCGTATTCGATACAGAGCTAGGATTCCTTGTTAATTATAAATAGAATAATCATTGTATAAAGCAATGAATAGCACCAAGAGCCATTAGTCAGGGGTCACTAATGAGAAAAAATATTGGGAACAGTGACGTCAAAACTTTCACGCCTTATACGAATCTGATTGACGCGAAAGGCGATTACAATTGTAATAAAAAACTTGGAGCAGAAGCAAAAACTAAAGCTAAGTAACATCATAACCTACATTCCATTGGACAGTGAATGTATTGTTATTTTATGTGAATTCTATACGAATGAACATAGGGCCATATTCGTGCGTTATTCTTTTATCGGTCATTGTGTCCGGCGTGAAGAGGCATATTGATATTCAAGTGGTGACCCGGCACCAGGTTCTTACATGCAAGCTGTGTCAGGCCTTTCTTCGTCGGAAACCTATGAATATGCTAGCATTTTATTAATAGTGAATGTATTCAGAATGTTCTATGTAGGTATCTATTTATATCTAATATGCTTGGCTCGAGTCTTGGCGTCTTTAAAATGCGAAATTATTTTTCTAAAATTATTAATTTATGTAAATTTTAACATTGCGTTTAATTAAGTAAACAATAAAAACCCAAGAGTAAATAGGAAGAAAAGTGAGGTGTTTTATTGCGATCTTGAAAGAGAATAACGGTTTTGATTTCGTGTAAAAGTGTGTTATGTTACCATTTACTGGAAACGAATACTGCTTTGTCATATTTTGTTAGAAATTATAAATCTCGGTGTATCTCATGAATTTTTAACTTTTCAACTTTAAGTGCTTTAAATAAAAAGATACATTGTAATGTGAAATATAGATTCTGTAAAGTAGTCTCTCAGCTAGCTAGTCTTTTAGATACCTACTCATCCCAACGGCTATGATGAGCCTTTTATATAACTGAAGTTAATTTTTAAACATAAAATTTGATATACTTCAATAACGATTCAATTCCTTAAATCGTTAAATTCATTCGACCGACAATCTATTCTAATATCGCAAGAGTAACCCAGGTCAATGGCACCCATGACCATGACTCCCAGATTCTCCATAAGTTGCCGTTTTCTTAGGAAGCGGCAACGACGTACCGCGTAGACTGCAGTTCTGTATAGAATCCAGTCGGCTGGTATGCAGTGACGGTATGCGCATATTGACGCCAATTTAATGAAAATAGTATATATACAACTTTTAATTAACATTCCTTTTTATCGCTAATAAAAATAATCGCCAAAAGATTTAGTCTAAAATTAAATCGTCAGTCGTCACGTAATTTACAAGTCATTACGTTTGAATGTTGAAAATGATCGACGATGAATAGGGAATGATTCTGATATCCGTAAACAATAAGAAGTGATGCTACTGGCCTTGTGTTTTTGCATTTGTCAAAAAAAGTTACTAAACATCAGGGTCGAGAAGAAGTCATCTAGCTATTTAACTTCCATCAAATGAGCGTAATTCCGCGCGCTAAGTGCAGGCTCTACGCGAAACAAAAGAATCGGAAGTTCTCCAACCTTGCCATCTTAGCATCATAATATGTAAAAATATATATACAGCATGAAATTTTTTTAAATATTAAGCCTTCTAAAAACAAGTCCCTTGCATAAAATACCTCTTTAATAAGTTGTAACTAATAGTATCATAATTTACATTATTATATGATTATAAAGCCGGTTTACTGGTACCATTGTCGAATTAATTTTAAGCTTCACAACAATAATAAACATAAACCGTAACATTCGCGTAACAAAATACGATTTTTATGTGTTTATAATAACCGTAGAATTAGAGACTTATTTCCAAGAAAGCGCCATTATCAACGGTTCCAAACATTTTCTTCCTTTTCTTTGTCAAGCCTTGTGTAAAGCCTCTGCTTATATTAACACATTCATTGAAATCAAAGGAGTATTCTTTTAGAGAATGACGCGTCCAATATTTTCAACCTACGAGATCTCGGCGAGATGAAGTCTCAATTTCTAACTGTTGATTTATAATTTGTTAAATATTAAATAAAGATTATCAATATTTCAAAAATCGGAAAGTGAATGCTACCTTGTAAACTTTATTTTATAATTATTTATAATTTATTTGTATAAAATTAGGGATCCGATACCGATACAGTTACCAATATATCGGCGATACTTTGGGTTTGCCGATACATCGGCATCGGCGATATTTTTATTGTCGATACAACGCAGGTCGCAGGTCTTATACAGACAGATTTCCGAAATCAGCTTTCTCCACAAAACTTGAGAAAGCTCTGTTTTTTAAACAAAAATCTTCTTAATTTTAATTATTAACAGTTATTGATATTATTTTAATTATTACACTTAATTCTTAATTTTAATAGCTAAACCTTGAATATTATTCAAAATCTGTAACTATTTTTATTTTTTAATAGAAATTAAAAACTTTAACCAAACTTGTGTTTCATATAATATTTTACCTTAATTTAATTTTAATTCACTAGAGTTATTATCGGTATCGGTAAAGACGATATTTTTATAAAAGTATCGGTAAAAAAGCGTATCGATGCATCCCTATATAAAATATTAAAGTTTTATTATGGCTTAATCCAAAAATTATTATACCAATTCATCCTAAGACTTATACTTATTATTATTTTAAATTAAAATTTTAAATAAGATCTATTATATGAGTCCTCATTTGTGTAATTTTTTTTTTTCTGTATTTGTTGTGTAGTTTATTTTTGCTCTATGGTTATTTGTCATTGAAAAGTTGCACTTAAGTACGCATTGTAATGTAAGTATGTAATGTTCGCAGAAATGTTTAAATTCTAAGAATGGTAGCTTCACTAGAAACTTACTACGTGAACAATATTTAGTAATGAATCAAACCCTACAAGGTTGTATCGTAACTCGTAAGAATGTTAGACGTACGCAAACCTGGTACCATACATACATTTTATAAGATTGAACAAATATGAACGATGCTACTTGAACCTCGTGTATGAAATGTCTTACAAACCGCCGTTGCAACGCATATAAAAAGCCATACTATCAGCATTTCATTAGTATATAGAATTTAACAAGTTATTTTGTAATAAAAAACCTATGATGCAATAGATTTTTCGCGTTCATGCCACGACTAGAATAATAACATTATTTCTCAAAATCGTTCCATCCTTTTAGTAGTACATAGTACATACATAGATACAAACCAACCACGCGAACATCCTTTGAATCGGCTGAGCCGATTGCCTTCATCGCAGTCGGTTGAAAAGCATAAATGGCGTTGATATAATAAGTCTTATGTCTTCAACGATAGTGATTCAATGATTACGTGCAAACATTGTAATTGCGCGCGGTTTGCGTAAGTTAAGATGGAGGGCGTAACGTAGGAACCTTCACCCTGCTCTTGAACTCGAATGCACGTCCGCTGCCCGCCGAGCTTTGCGCAATCAACCACATCGACCATTTACACTATCTGCACACTACGACTCAGATTCATAACCGCACTTGCAACTTGACTTTGAGTCAACTTTCAATCAAAAAGTCGATTCAAAAACCTAATTTTGGACCCATTTTTATGAATTAAAAAAAATATATCGCTGTGTTGTACATTGCAAATATGCATGAAAAGTTGAGACTATGAATGAAAAAAGTACCACTATAAAAATAAAAAACAATATTTTTATTATAAATTGAGTTTGGAGAAGTCATCTTTCAAAAAAAAAAATATTTATTTAAGTTTGAAATTTTCGTTTCGATAATACAATATATTACATTTAAAACTGATAACTTCCACTATGTTGTAAACAAATTCTATTTATACAAATTATATAAAATGCATAAAATGCTAAACAATAATAGGGGAGACATTAAATGTAAAAACATTTATATAAAAACCTAGATGAGTCAGAGCATTGATTAATTATGAACATAGATATTTGATTATTACTCAATTTATTTATAGGGAAAAATTGATAAATATTTTGATGATGTTTTAGAATGCACCATTTTTTTTAATGCCAGAAAAATTTCGAAATGCCCGTGGAAATGTTTACCTTTGTGCATTTTCCTACTAAATTTTTTGAAGTTATAAAATCTAATTAGGTTAAATCATATTGCTGAAATAAGTTAACAAAACTTCAGTAACTATTAAATATACAATTTCATTTTGTTTACCCATGTGTAACTTCATTTAAGGTAAATGTGCCATTTAAAGACTGATTTTAAATTAAGAATCTATCTTAACGAATATCTTTATTTTATAATTTTAAAAACCAACGAGAGTTTTCTTAGTATCCAACATAATTTAAGAGTTCATATATACTTATTTTCAGAAAAAACTTTTTATCTTTTCAACGTTAATTTACTTAACGCTTTAATGCGTTTTTTTTAAAGCTTATGAAAATAGACGATAAAATCAATATTATTTTTAAAAAAAGTACGAATAAATAAAAAATTAAAATGTTAATAAATGTTTACCTTGTTTATAGGTACTTATTAAAGAAGGAGGTTTATGTAAGAGTTTATAATCAGTCTTTATATTTTGTTATTATTCGCTTGATTTAAGTCTTGTAAGCAGTAAGTACAATTGCAAATGATTAATACAAGCCAGTGTAAAGTATCAGATTGGCCACGCTAGTTTTCGAGCCATTCAGTATTATCAGTAAATACTACAATCGAAGAATTTCAATCTGAACAAATTCGCTATTTTATATTTATTTAATATTTAAATTCTAATAATGATTGTCAAATACATTTGATCACTGTTTTTCTCAATTTTGATAAAATAAATAGATTTAAATTTATTATTATTAATAACTACGGAATACATTTTTGCTCCTCGAAATTTTAAATTGTAAAATATTTAACATTATATCCTGCTTTATAGGTTGAATTAAATTGCGGGTTAATTTAATAAAATTTTAATAGAATAATAAACAACATATTATTTTATTATTCTATAACGATTATTACTTTACTTCAATATATTATTTTATTGGTTTATCCAAGTTTTTTGAAATTTAATTACGTTAATCAATTAATCATACAAAAGAAGGAAATTCGCTATGACCCCTTTTAAGAATTTTATGTTCAATAAAAGAATGTTAGAATTCAAAAGAATTGTGTTTTATCTTTGAAAAGCTAACCGTTTATACAACAAACGCTTCACATACTCTTTAAAAAAGAGAAATATCCCTGAAAAATGTAAAATCCTAACAACAATAGAATAGCTATGTGCAATTCAGCGGACGCGATGTTGGCGCGGCGGCGCTCTCTTGGAAAAGCTCAAACTGGCCCTTTCAGCCGTGAAGCGTTGTCTTCAAACTATTTACAACTTACAAAAGCAAGTGAAACTTTTTCAACTTTATTTAATCACAGGTAGTTGGCATTAAATTTTCTTAAAGTATTTACAATATTTTGTTTAATAAAGTATAAGTGGAAACTTACCACACTTTTCAGCAGTGAGCCCCCGTCCACTTCCGTGGTGGTTAATGTTCGTTATAAAAATTCGAAGTCGTTGTATATGAATGAATGTCACTGTCCAGCAGCAAAGAGCCAGTGGTATGCGAAACGTGCTTCCTATGGCACGGCCGGGCCGGCACTGACGCGAAGCGGACGCTCGCGCGATGCCGCTGCTCTCGCAGGCTTCGCAGCGCGAGCTTTCAGCGATACACGGTCCGCACGCACTGCACACTGCACTCGCCGGTCGCCCTAGCCTCTTCCTACTGCCTACCCACGCGTTGCGATTCTACTATCGTCTACTGTTTCGAGCGCCCGTCGCACGTTTGAACTCTGCGCAGTGCCCGCTTTAACGTATAAATATGAGGAGCAGTGGCGGGGGCCGGCGCCGGACCACGGACGCATCGCGAATCCACATCGGCATAAATTGAAGATGCAGTCGGTGTCCTCCAGATTGATTTTATTGCTTATCTATCACGGCCAATTAGTAAAGGCTACCCACCCGAACTTGTCACGATTTCCTTATACACGACGCTAATACACGCCACGCAGTATAATTACTTCACACTCACTTGCAGTTGAGCTCAACTCAAGCGTATTCTTTATTATGCATTACTTTGTAATTAAAACATTGAACTTTTTTAGTTTCATGTTCTTTTTATGTCTTAAGGGATACTAAAGTGTTGATGAATAACTTAATTGGACGTTGCGGAAGTTGTAGACATATACTAACACGGGACGGTAACGATGGTACATTATTTATCTCAATATAGTTGGTGCCTCAAAGCTGCAGTCAGAACTGGATAGATACTTGCTTGACCAGTACATAGCACATTGCAAACTGTAGACAACCTACGCAATGGACTAGGATAGGAATATAGCTCCCATACTAAAGACGTTTGAAGATAGTAATGACATCCTTAAATTATGTATTTATTATATTTTCTTACAAAAATATTGTTTAATATATTAAGTATGGGACGCTACTTGCTTCAAGTTACTGGCGTCTTCGCATATCCATGCTACTTCTGTAGCTGCTGGTTGGGCAGCATAGATTTCAGAAAGTAATAAAAGACGAAAATATGAAAATCTCATAGATTCTTATATTTTCGTTCCGAGACCACAGGAAACCCGAAAACTGGCTCATATTTCAGCCAACGCGTTAGTATAGCGATACAAAATGAAAAATACAAAAAGAAAATATTTTGGGTACGCACCCGAACGACTTTGATGAGCCTTTTGTATTTTGTAAATCTATTTAAGTACATTATTGTAAATAAATAAAATAATTAATTAACAAATTAGAGAAGCGTATTTGAAAATTTAATTATGCCTGAATTTCCAATAATATGTATAAATGAAAGTTAAAAAAAATAAATAATAAACCTATCCCGTTACTTAATCTTAAAAACTGTCGTAGTTCTAGCAATTTCTTGTTTATTTCATTTAGGTATTCATAGTTTATGTATTTTGTAACATCCTTGTATATAATACTTATGTTTCAGCCTGTAAATTTCTCACTTCTTGCACTTTTCCACGATCTCTTATTTTTTCCTTACCCAGGTTGTCTGATAGAGACCGCTGGTCGGCCACAAGGCCGCCCTTTGCACTTTTAATAATGATTTGTTTATGTTTATGTCGACAAACATATTAATAAAGATATGTATTAATTTTACACGGTAATAAAAAGTGAAGTCCCGTTTCTCCCAGTGGGGTATGGGGCAGATGTATTTCACATCTGTTTCACTGATCGATTTTTTCTTTAAGGGCAAGTAGTTGATCAGCCTTCTGTGCCCTGCCAGACGAAGTTTTTTATCACCACCGGGACCCGAACCAAGGAACTCCCAGGTGGTAACGCTTACGCGCTTACCACTAAGCCAAGGAGGCTGTCACAATTACACGGTAATGCAGCCAGCATTTTGGGTACGTACCCCAACGGTTTTGATGAGCCTTTTGTATTTTTGTATCTTATTTATAAATATATTTTAGTATGTACTTATTTTGTAGATCTATTTAATAAATACATTTTAACATAAATCAACTAACTTCAAATAAATCCCAAACTTATTTAACTCTCATTTCCTTTAGTCGTTCGAGTTCGTTATACTAAAACATATTCAAATCTCAATTCAAATTTAAGTCGAATAAGTTCCTATTCATGTTTTGAGATATTAGTTATAATTTATGTATGTACAAGCTATAAATCAATTAGATGTAGCGATAAATTGAAAGCCTTCATCAATTAACAGCGATCAACACAGAAATAGATCTTCATAACATAAAACTTTTTAATTATTATTTCAATGTTTATTACTAGACGTAGTATTTAAAGGCCAGTGACATTGCGCTTGAGAAAATTTATAGTTTTTGAACCGATTTGTAAAAAGAGGGGCTTAATTCGGCAGTATGTTTTGTATATGTTTGTTTATAAGATTATTTTTTTGGTATACATTATACACAGGTGATTCCATATAATTCCCAAGCTATAACAAAGAAACTTTAAATTGACCCTATTACCTGACTTCAAAATATTTTTTTTGTATAATGATTTTGAATGCCACACAAATATACAATTTTTTTCAAAGGACCATTTTAAACAGAGTTTTTCTCCTAACTTAGATATTGCTAACGAATACGAAAAGAAAAATATATTTTCTGTAAAAACTATTTAACTAACATAACCAATATAGTGTGTGTAGGTGAACTATAGTGGTACGTTCTTTTAAAAAATAGAATTATTAAAAGAAATTTTGAACACTTCTTTACACACTGAATTTAGATTGTATAAGAAGTAAGCTTATAAGTAACTTTATTAACTTTTAAAATTGCTTAATTAGGAAAGATCCTAATATATTTTCTTATTACACAAGATTAATTAATTAAACCAAACTCAATCGTAACATAACGGCATCAAACGTTACTATGCTAATTTATTATTGGGTATTTCTGGCATCCGTAATGTGACATACATTTTTTTTAAACTTAACTGTAGCGCAAATATTATGATTGATAGAGCAACAGTTGCTAATAAATTTTCAAGATAAGGTTTATTAAATTAATAAATGAGCTCAAAAAACTCTACAGTATTCCTATCTATCAGTATCTACATCATTGCTGTGGTTAAACCGCCGTAGCTAAAGGTTGATATTACGTTTTAAACATTACTATGATGTCAATTGTCAAATGAACTTTCAATCAAAAATACCTCTCTCTCGCGTCGTCTTCCTCACTCATGAGGGTCGTAACCAATTTAATGTATCTCTTACTAATGGGGTGGTTTTCTTGGGAATATAATCGCGGTGAGTTCCCTCGTCCTTCCTCGTCGTGCAAAAATACCTATTATAACCTAAATTCGTTAGGAGCAATTATCTGCCCCTGTACTTCTGTTTTAGGATATAATAATTATCGTTACATTCCAAGTAGGTACTTATTTCGTCATTATCAAATAAGATAAATCTTCTATTATGTTTCACAATATTTTGAAAAACTGTAAAATTTTGTTCAAAAGACTGCATCTGTTTATTAAGAAACTCTATAAATGTAAAAAAAATATGAAACATTAAAACTCCCTCAGAAAAGTATTATTTTCATTTCGTATGCTTTCAGTGTATGAAGGGCGTTATGAACGCCACCTGCTAAGAATCGTAAGACAATAAGTTCAGGCGTAGGTACGTGAGCAAATATCAGCCAAATAAAGAATCGCAATGTGTGCAGATTTCGCGAATGTAGTGGTAGGTCTTCGTATGTACCAACTATTGATTTTGTCCACCCCAAAACGCACACCCCGCCACAATACCTATAAGCCGCCGAACTCTATTAATATCAATTTATTGACTGCTCTTAAAATAAGAAATCGATTATACTGTTGAGATGGAGAGATTTGAGTATTGCAATTAGGATATAATGAATTATAGCATTGTATTCGAAGTGATTTCAGGTTGGTGAACGTTGAGAGAGAAAAAAAATATCTCCGTTTAGTACAGTTAACCATTCACGGGCTCTTGTCTGTAAGAAAATGATCAGTGAATCAGACTCAGAAATGTGTCTGCCCCTTATGCCCCAGTGATTTCACTTTTTATTATTATTTTATTGCAACATTTGTATCCATTAATTAATTAATATAATAAACTACGATACGTCTTCATGTTCAAGACACTAAATTGATATCGATTAATTATTTTTATAATTTTTTCTGTCGTCTGAAAAAGAGATTGTTTTATATCTAAATAATATTTAGTATAACAGCTGTTATGTTAAAAAATTATGTACCTTTGCTTCTAAGTGGATAAAAAAACCATCGTAAAATTTTGTTAAGGATTTGACAGAAATACAAGTAAAATACATTGGAAGGGTAAATAGTTTTGTTCCACCGTACATAAAATTATTGACCCCACATTTAGCGTCGTATAATGCGTACAAAATTCGTCCGAATCCTTCGAACCTTCCGCGAATTCCTTCATTATACAGACCAATTCAAGAGTCTCATGATATCCTCACGAAACGTGATATGGATTAAATTATCACTTATACCCTATAATTATTATAACACTTTTGTACTTTTAATAGGGGACTTATTAGGGTCAGGATTTTTATATCAAAAAGAATTAACCTTATATATACATACACACAATGACATCCGTGACCAAGTCGTTGACGCGTCTGCATGTTGCGCCGGAGGTGCTGTGCTCGAATTCCGTAGAATCAAATGTTTTGGTAGATAGCTAAAAAATGTATACTTGCCTATATAATAAATAAGCAGCCGCAGAAATATATCTGCCTCATAGAGCAAGCAACATTAAGGGTTACAGGAATACATACACACTGCCGCATTAATGTTTAAATCACTAATTGTTACAAAAAAAGGGACAATTCACTTTGAGCGAAGATCTTTATCAAGCAATATGTAAAAGTTAAATCAATTATAACATACTCTATCTGGACATATAGCTATGAGCCTGATAACAGCTATATGCAATAAAATTTAAGTTAACTTATTCATTGTTTGATAACATAAATATAAATTTTACGCTGTCAATTTTATTTAACGTCAGTCCCAACCCTATAAATGCTACATTAAGCAGTCTTTGCCTTTATAATAATTTTTAATTGGTGGATACGACTAACGGGATTAAAGTTGCCGGATATTCGAATTCGTTTATGTTACTTGATATTATTGTGAAATCAAAAACACCATCAAACAAAATAAGATTTTAAATCAATAAATTCTTGATGCTGGTAAGTTGTGGGTATGTTCTCAGTAATGTTGTAAATTGTTCACAAGTTAAATCTGATATTGTAAACGTTTTAGAAATTTAAAGTTAGGTTTATATCATATTCCCGACTTCTATCTTCGTAAAGGTAGCTTTGAAGTTACGTTTTTGAATAATATTTTTGATTGATCTTTAATCAAAGTAAATAGTAATGCAGTGTATGAATCTGAGCCTTAATATGTGTTTCTTTGTACGTTTGTTGCACTTATGCGCTTTAAGATTAAACAAAGTAAGACTTAGATTTTTTTATTCATTTAGAACATCATTTAGGTTAGACTTAACTAAACCTGTTGTTGAAGAACATCGTACGTAGCGCTTCCAGTTCCGAAAATTGTGATTAAACATTTGACCAAAGGATAAATACTATAATCCATTTTTTTCCTAAGTTTTAGTCAAGTGAAGTCCCGTGTCCCCTAGTGGGGTATGGGGCAGATGCGTTTCACATCTGTTTCACTGATCGATTTTTTCTTTAGGGTCAGTAGGTGATCAGCCTTCTATACCCTGCCAGACCGAATTATTTTTATCTACACCGGGAATCGAACCCAGAACCTCTCGGTTGTAACGCTTACGCGCTTACCACTAGCCCAAGGAGGTGGTCAAGTTTTCCTAAGTTTACTTTACACTAAAGTTAAGTTTTAAAGTGTAACATTAACAATTCAAATTTATTCAATTTAAACAGCTAGTTTAATACTAATAAAAAACTTTATAAAAAGAGCTTATGTAATGTATTGCTCATCCTATGATGTGTTCTATATGAATTTTATGAAAGGGTCCTGTCACTTATGTATCATCTCAGGTGTGCAATTTACGATAATATTTGCAACTGACATATATTCAAGGACCATATTAACTTCATGTAGTCACCAATAAACTTCCGGGTCCAATAATATCGTATTGTTTAATTTATGAGTACGTAATGTAATCTTATTATCTTTGTGCGACGTACCATAAAATTATCTGTTGATGTAAGTTTTTTCATAATGTTTCTTAAGATTAGAGAATTAAAATTAAAAATAACGTTACAAGTAAAATAACATGAGCAAGTTATTACAAAAAATATGATCGGAATTCTCAACTATTTCTAAAAAAATATATCAGTATTGAAGAAGCGAATTAAGTAAAGGCATGACAAATGAACATTTAATTATTATTAAACTTTTAGTTTTTTTTTTCAATGATTTTCGGTATGACCCAAGTAAATATTAAAGCAGCAATGTGTCGAGTGAGAAAGTCATAGTGAAGGAAGGGGTTGTGCACAAAGAAGTAATATAAATTACTGAATTATTTTAGCAACGGCTAAATATCAAGTCCTTTCACAGACTGCAAAAAAGCATAATAAAAAACGATTTATTCAAAGCGACAGCTTGAACATTAAAAGATTTATGCGTATGCAATTTTACCAAAAGTGTGGTAGTTGACGTGAACTGGCGTTCAGCGAAGCTTCAAATAAAATAACTTGGACAATTCCGGGTGTTTGACATTGTCTAAATTGTTCCTTCTGCACACTGCCTCTGATGTCTGCTTGGTCACCCATTTTGTTCAATTCCTGTATGAATTCAAGATCGATACGATGACGAACAATTATATTTAACTAAATAAATAAGTAACAACCCATCGGTCATTACTTACAGTTCATCTACTGTTTATGTTGTTAGAATACCGTGTAAGGATAGCGGGCGAGGCGAGGTATGGCGCCACCATTCTCGTTTGTGCGATGGCTATCAGAAACGCAATCCCCTATTCCTCGCAGTGCTAATCAATGAATAATTACTCTGTTTAAGGGCCACCTCTATAAATAGCCGAGCTGGAGCGCTGACCTGGAGCGACGGGTTAGTCCGGCTGTGAGCGGCGGACAGTGAAGCATCCTCTCTCGGTCACCCCGCATTCCTCTGTGGCCCCTACAGCCCACAGCACAGCCCAATGCCAGCCGTGACTCGTCACGCCTTTGTTTTTACTGCATTATCTAAAAATACCTTGTTGATAAAAATAGACAGGATTGACAAGATAACTTACTTTTTCAAGTTCTAGGGTTAAAAATTTAAAGGGACTATAAATAGTAGCCTCATTCCATTGTTTCTATGGCAATTCTAGTAGTTCGCTTAGTTTAGTATCTATTTCGGAGGACGTGACAGTTAGGAAGTTGAGTTAAAGCAAAAAGGATGTTCTTTCTTTACAGCTGTTGAATTTGGAAGTATTTTGATTGATTTTTGCTACGCAGATGAAGTCGCGGGTGGCAATTTGTATTATAATCATTTCATTGTTCAATAGTGTGAAAGGTTGCATTTATGTACATGACAATTAAATAGACGGAGACGTGTTCAGTAAAGTTATTTTGTGAAGGTAACGGCAATTCTAAACGAAGCTATCGTCCCATACATACGGCCACGTTGAGGTTATCGGTTATCGAGCCGACTAAAGCCACTTACTATGCGACAAACATTAAGCTTTTTTATTTAACAAAAACGTGATCGTGTGCTTAGGTAAATGAGTACTCTTCTAAAATATTCTGACAATCTCTGAGTCACTTGTCAGTACATAAACATCAGTAGAAAACATTATACTACTTTTAAACATTAATAGGTTTTTCCTAGAGATTTAGTATCTTCTAACTATGCTTTTTACTTATGGCTAATTTTAATCTTTTATACAAAATAATCAAAATAGTAACCTTAAAATCAAAAGCTGAAAATATGCCATAATGAAAGAAAAACTAGTCGAGGAGGCTAAATGTGAATTATAGAAGTTACATATCAAGCTTATGCAGTATAACTGTGCGACAATTATGCGAACTTGCTTGTTCTGTTCATTTTCCCATTGAATTACGAGTAACTAGCAAGTGACAGTGACAATGACATTGGCCGCTAAGTATGGTGACACAAGGTTCATTGTTACGCGCGCAGAACGCTGCAAGCCTCGTCGCTATGGAATAAATGCAGAGACGACGCCAATTTGCCACTCAACATGACAGACATTCGCCACTTATTTGTATAACGCTAACGTGCTCCACTAAACAAGATATCTTTTCACGTGTACTCAATCTTTTAACTAGTCGAATAAAAACTTGTTGCTTGTCATTACGCAGACATGTATAAACTATTTAATGACAGCAACTGTAATTCCATAGACAAAAGGCAATTAAAGGCGCCAAAACGGCCTTGAGTGCAGGCAGGATAGAACCTGTAGTAGAAAAAAGGAAGACGGTGGCGTTTAAAGTTGTTGTAACGAATTACGGCATTGCAAGGACGTGGTAGAGTTGAATATTGCATCAGAGTGCGAATATAGCGAGGCAATGCTCGCGAGGAATGCTGGCGTAGTAGGCAGCTCGGGATCAGGGGTACCTGTGAGTACGGTCAGCCCGTGACTCATCAGACTTCACTCTGCTGACCACTCACCACACGACTGGGAAAATACGCCTCAGAATTTTAACACTGAACCACAATTTAATAATAAGGTAATTTTCAGCCAGGGTTTTTAGGACATATACCTACCTCATTTTGCGTCATAGTTATGACTCAAAACCTGTTATTGTATATAATTAATTTAATTTCTGCGATTGGATACAAAACCTATACGTAGAACGAATAAAATTTTAACACTTTCCTCATATTAAAATTATTGCATATATATTTTTCTACATCGAGGCAAATATGTAGTTACAGTCTGTAACTTACAGATAACAAATTGTTGTTGATATTCGCTCAAGAAGAAAGAAAGACCGACATTTTAGTTCTACTTTAGCTTTATTATGGATTCTTATATTTTCGTTCCTTTTGGAGTGGAGACTTTGGGTCCATGGGGGCCAGAAGCGCGTCAATTGTTTAAAGAGATATCGACGCGCTTAGTTGAGACCACAGGAAACCCGAAAGCTGGCTCATATTTCGGCCAACGCGTTAGTATAGCAATACAACGCGGTAATGTAGCCAGTATTTTGGGTACGCACCCTAACGGCTTTGATGAGCCTTTTGTATTTTTGTAAACATATTTAAGTACATTACTGTAAATATTTAATAAATTTACTGTACTTTAGCTTTATGTTAATTATTTTATTGATTACTGGTAGACCTCGCGAACTTCAAGAACACAAATTCTTCATAAACACTTTTTTGTTTATTTTCATATATTTTATTAGTTATTCTGCTATTCTCTGATTGGTCGAATCCGACAAAACAATAATTATTTAAATCGGTCCAGACATTCTTGAGTTATAAATGGTGTAAATAACCCGACTTTGTTTTATATATAGATTAATTTATATATAGCATCTGTATTAACTTATAAACAGCTCTCTAAAGCTATTATAAGTTTCTGTCTGTCTGTCAGTAGTATCGTAGCTCTTAAACGAATGGATCGATTATGATGCGATTTTTCGTTTGAAAGCTAACGGGATCGAAATGGATTTTAGTTTATAAAGATCAATTCATACATTTCTGAGGTTTTGTTATTTGTAATTAACATATACCATATGTTAATTTAAGTTAATTTTTTAACTATCTTCAATTTACCTTATTTCTTGAAAATAATTCGGCGCCATTTCTACTTACATGCTGCCTGCTTGGTAGAATATCAATAAATCACAGAGTAATGGCAAAGGTTATATATTGTATTGTTTTAGAAATCTTATTTAGCTTACACGTCACGATTCGCTTCAATCACAGAGGTTAATCAAAGGAATTTACGAGAATCCAGACTGAAGCTGTGTCTTCAGTAAATACTCTGGTCACGCACTTTTTAATATATTAAGACCTAAATGTACTATCTTTGTCGGATTAAACGTGGGTTAAGTTAAGTCTACACATTTAATTTTTTCGTTAATTCGTTACACTGTACTTAACTTTGTGTTCAAGCGTTATTCTACAGTTTTGTTACGCACTTTGTCTAGTCTTCTAGGAGGCGTAACGGTACGATTTAATATGTGACAAAACATTAACATAATCTATTACAAATTATGAAGTCATAACAATTCCAGTATTAATGCTTTTAAAACAGGTATTCTCTCGCTTAAGAAAATGAGGTAATTTTAGAAGCTTTCTAAATTTTATTGATTAGCCGGCGCAGCAGATGGCCGGCCGGGCCAGTCCGTCTGCGACCCTCCCGCTGTCCTCGCCTCACCCCCGATTGAGATTTATCCCCTGCACCGAACTGGATTATGCGATTTATATTAAGTTTCCGCAATTCCCATTATCTATACATATAAAACTGCGACTTGTCTGTATATAGGTTTGAAAATTTCAATTTTACAGAATATAACAGAATAGAAACATTATTTCTAGAATTATTTCTGCCTATGCCTTTGTACGTCTTATTGTCTCATATGAATATGAGTTGGTTAAAGATGGACATATATTAGAACTAGACTTGTCATATTATGTACTTGAACAATGTCGAAAAAATTATTTAAGTATAGTCCTCTAGAATACGCACCTCAATGTGGATCTGGAAAAAAATAAAAAAAAATATTTAGGCTTATCATCCCTTGCCTTTTAGGTGATTAATGAAACCCAGAAATACTGTTCTGCTAGGGTTACCAGAGCATCAGACTACGAAATGCGACTGCATACAGTTTTGCAGTTACACTGTAGCAGAATACAAAATATTTTTTGTTTTTTATTTTTTGTTGTACAAAATATCGAAAAATCTACTGATTGTTGGTGGTGCGAAGCCGGGACGGGCTGTAAGGGTATAAAACTGGACCGTTGAACATTTGCGCGGCAAATTTAGAAGTTCCTTTGTAAATATTTTCGAAGGGCACGTCAACGACCGACATTCATTAATAATGACAGACTGATTAACGACTAATACGAAGAGACGGTACCCCATCTGTTGCCATTGCTGATGTGTGTGAACAAAAGCCCAGTGAATAATTTTAATTGCTAAATACATATAAAATAATAATTTTTACACATAATTAATATCTAATTTTCAAAAGATACTGTTTATATAAGCGATGAAAATCCGTTTTCGTTTAATTTAACTTCATTTGTGTTCCTTACCAGCCATGAAAATTAACAAAAAAGATTAGTGGAAAATTGTACTTCCGAAAGATATGATATTTTATTATGAAGATAGAAGTAATAAAAACGAAAAAGTTAATACGAAAATTATATAGAAAGTGCACGTTATAAAATATAAAGTTTGTGTAAAGTATTTCACATTAATTCGTTTAATATAGTGGAAATCCTTTTGACATGTTTCTTATCATAGAACTTCATCAGTCTCTCTAGTAATTTATGATTAATTCAGATTCAGAAAATGACCATATTTCTTCTTTTTTTGTTTAAAAATCGAATCCTGGATCTTTGAAAATTTAGTTATGATTGTAATCACTATATAGTATAAAACAAAGTCACTTTTTCTGTCCCTATATCCCTTTGAATGCTTAAATCTTTAAAACTACGCAACGGATTTTGATGCGGTTTTTTTAATAGATAGAGTGATTAAAGAGGAAGGTTTTTATATATGTTATACCCGTGCGAAGCCGAGGCGGGTCGCTAGTTAAAGAATAAAACAACCAGTGAAACTGAAGACAACTTAAAAAACCCGGTCAGCTTTCAAAGAATAAAAACCGCATCAAAGTCAATTCTAGAAGCTAGGATGACATGCAGAACCACAGATACACTGAGACATCAAACTCATAACTTTTGCGTCGAGGGTTAAAATTATAGCAGATGACAACAAAACATTGAGCCTCGGTGATTATACAAGCTTGCAAATAATAAAACTGAAACGGCTTAAATTACGGCAAAAACTTCCATGATACGTAGGTACGTGGATTTTGCAATAAAACCATGGAGAATAGCATCGGTCCAGAATTTATAAAGGTTCGAAAAAAGAAACAAGGCTCAGCTATTTTACGTAATCTGTGTCTAGACGGAGGCTGCCAATTGCCTGGAATTTTCTTATTGAACATTTTATCCGATTCGTTATCGCACCCGCCCAATGCAATACTTGCATTGATACGTGAAACAAGTAAAAGAAGCACTGCCAATTTTTAAACATGAAATAATGTACAATTTTGAAATTATTTCAAAATAGTATGATTAAGTAGGTATTATTATAACTTGGGCTTGTATACAAATCACAAATTACTAGTTGAATAAAATGTGAAATATATGAATCAAAGAAAATGTGTTGTTTCATATTTCCTTGTTTAGTTTTTTTATAAAATGCCTTTTTATTTATTTACTATATATTTGTTTTATTAAAAATATTAATTAAAAATATACCTTCACATTGACCGTATATTACTTTACTCTGATCAAACATTCAAAACAAGCCAATACGGAAACTCGACACAATTCCTCGTCACTTGTACCTGTCAAGATGTGGTTCAGATTATAGAATTTAAAGTTGAAAAATTAAAGACACTGAATTTAACCCTAAGTGACCGTTATTGCTCTTAATTCCTGTGAGAAACGTAGGTCCAACATATTGTTGTAGGTACTTATTTCGATAACAGTACTTGCTAAATGCGTGCCAATGTGAACTGATCTGTATTAATGGAACAAGTATTTCTTTGTGTATATTTATCTGATACTTTCAATAAACAACTAAACACTTTCTGTTCCTCCATTAGTTCTATAGGAGTCAGGCTTGTTCTGTGAATATTACCTTGCTTTTAGTACCCGTTATATTTTCCTACATTAGAAGATACTGTAGAAAAGCCTATCGTTAATCAATAAGTACCTACCTACAACTTATAAATATCCATATAAGCTTCATGGAGCGCGGTTTCAATAAAGGCTTTGAATTTTAAGAGAGATCAAAGGCTCAGCTCATGAAACGGAAATATTTAGCGGTAATTAGTATTAATGAGAAACGAATGAAAGAGCTTTTGACACATGAAACGTGATACGGCGGCTTAGGAGTAAGTTTGGGTGTTGTGAATTCGCAGAAACAACATAATTAGCGTATTAAATCTCGAAAATATAACTTGTTAGGATATTATAACCTCGTCTTTTCTCTAGCGATAAAGCGAGTGAGAGAAATATAAAGCACGTATAAGTAATAAATATACTTAAATAATATTAGCTGCCTAGCTGATGTTCGGAATGAAACTGATGATATATTTTGTTAAGTGACAGTTGATATTATTGAATTCGGGTCGAGCCGGTAACTTCGTGTACGATTCGAGTCTTTATCCGGCGACATGTGAAAGCGTGTGATTAACCTTTTGAAATATAATTATTATGTGAAATTAAGAGATTTTTTCCAGAAAGAATCGCGATTTGGTACATTGATTGCAAAAGTGGTGATGGCTTATAGCTACTCTTTGGTCTCTTGTTTTTTACTTTTGATTTTTACTTAAGTAATTGTAATGGCGCCCTCCTTTTGTTTAAATTATTAAAACTACTTAATACACATACTTATTGAAGATACTGGTTCAAGCCATTTACGTCAATAGTGACAAATCTTTAATTGAACTTGAAAGTGTGTATCGACGACTGCCGATGCCTCGTTTGCTTTAAAAATAAGAATTTAACATCTGAAAGCTTTAATTAAACTCGACACTAAATATTTATATTCTTTTGTAACCCCTTGTACCATAAAATCCCACCCATTATTAATGCCCAAAAAATAATACGCTTTTGTAATTCTAATTTTGAGTTACATTCGTAAAAATTTCTGTACCTCTGTCATAAATTTGAATTATTTTGTTCGGTCATTGTGGGAGTTGGTGGGTAGATTTATTCACTTCCACCAGCCTACCCTCATTTTCTGCATTCGCAATGGCGATCGAGTTCTTGCGTGTGCGCATTTGACCGCTCTCCCCACATGCGAGTTTACGTTAGACCGTTAGCAGTGAAGGTGCTGTTCTCCAGACTTTATAGAGCAGGGATGGCGAACCATTGGCACGCGTGCCATTAGTGGCAAGCGACACTAATGGCACGTCACTAATATCAATTTATCTATGCACTACGAAAGTGTGAAGTAGGTATTTAACGAGCGATACAAGTGAAAATGCTAATAATAAAATTTTGGAAACATGGAATGCGTTACCAAACACATTTAATTGTTTGAAGAAGCTAGATTATGCTATTTCAACAATGTTTTCATCAACCTATGCCCGCGAGTCATTATTTTCAGAGATGAATAACATTAAAAACTCGGTTAGCAACCGTTTGACAGATGTCTCCAGTTCAGCATGCATTCTGCTAAAAGTAACATTTTACATCTCTACATAATTTGTCATCTAATCTGCAACAACATAAGTCACACTAATTTGACTTAAATTTAAATTACACGTATAATTTATACATTGTAAAATGTTCCTATTTTTTTGTATTAAATAAAGAATTTTGAGTTGATATTATTTATTACTATTGGCCCAATAATCACAGAGACAAAGTTATTTGATGGCACGTCGATACGTAAAGGTTTGCCATCCCTGTTATAGAGCGTACCATTCTTCACTCTTCTTTGAGCTTCATTGTCCGAAACAATTGTCGTGCCTTGCAACAGCCAGTGTGGTGCAGAGGTGGGAGCCTGTTGAGTTGATATATTTCTATTTGCCAGTGGCCTTCAGTGAACGACTTTCGTAATATATTTTAGTTATTATTTTTTTAATTACATAATACATAGACACTACAGTATATAACAGCTTTAGTCCTCCTAATTTTGTTCTACATATAAAATAATGCAAATAGAGAATATTAGTCGATACTTTTTATTCTGTGTTGACCTTTAGTGACGTAATACTTAAACATAACTGCGAAAAGGTTGTAACGGCATTATGAAAAAGGAACAATAGTAAAAATAAATAATTTATATAATATATAATAATGTAATGGAAATTTGTTAATTTGTATAAAGTCTTTTAGAATAACTGATTGTAAAACTGAAACTTGATGTAAATAAACATACTAAAGTACCCAAAGTCCCTTCCAAATGGAAGGGGAATAGTTAGAGACTAGTTCCTCGGCCCCGGGGCGTGAGTCGCCGGGAGGTAGGCCACTAGATTTAAAAAAAAATAATACTTAAACATACTTACATGCGAAAGTTAAATACATTATTCTTATCATTAGTACGTACTCGACACCTTACGGTATATCAGTGGAAGTAACTAGTTACTCAAGTACATATTATAATTTGTAAACTTTACGATTTTTACTAATGAATAATTTACTATCACGTATTGGGAAGCAGCCTACAAATCGTAGCAAAAAAATGTTTCATCTTTTCATAGTTCCAATCTCAGTTTGTAGCTAAAAACGGTTAAGTTTTAGTACTTGTGTAAACTAAATGAAAGAACAAATGACGTATCATTCAATTATAACAAGTTCACATTTTTCCCGCTACTCAGTTTTGTGTAAGTAAATAAACAGTCATATTTTTAAGAATTTGTTTACCACAAATCACACGTGGTTATGATTATATATCCTTATACCCTTTCAAGTTTCTAAATTACAAGCAACCCGAATTTCGCAGAATTAATTTGCTGACATCATTAGGCAAAAGGAACCGCTAGGAATATTGAAGCATATGAAACTTATTAATTAATGGCTAAACTTATGATTTCAGTAAATTTTGTACGTTGATTAATTTAATATCTTATCATCTCCGCATTCTTAGGTTATATATGTTTTAGTTGCCATTTGGTTTAGTTTAGAATAAAAATATAATGTTATAAATTATTAAAATTATATTAATAATAATTAATCTTCTGCTAATTATCGGTTTAATTTCTAGATCCGGTTTTATCAGCAGGAAGAAATGACTAGTGTAATAGAAATATAAATGGGGTGGATATCTATTTGTTCATAAAAATACTGTTATTTGAAATAATAGTTAAGGTACAATTATTTCTTAATTGCATTTTTCCCAATTTTGTGCTCACGTTCATTAAACAGGGCGAACAACGCTTGCGAATTCATATAACGCGATTAACGAAACTGGCTGAGGGTCGTCTATACTATTCCAGCAAGATTAATCGCATATGAAACTTAGAGCTACGAATCTAAACACAGTACGAAGAAATTTCCCGGCCCATGTTCTTATATTTCCCAGCTCGAATCCTGGGTAGATAAATAAATACACATTATGTATGTGGACCTTTGAGGTATAGAGGCACTTAGAGGCCAAATATACACCCGATGCAGGTCGACTATAATCCGTTCATCATTCAATATTCCCAGGTGATTTATCGCCAGGTATAGGTCTGGCCATTACCGTGTCACAATCAATAACGGCTGCACCGTTCCTACACTGATGAATTTTACCTATTTCTTCCTCAAAGCCATTAGTGTTCACCACAAGTTAGAACACTATTAAAGGATTAGACATGAACATATTATTCCTTGCGAGTTAAATGCGTTCTCTGGGAGTACGACAAAAGAAAACTATTTAACTTACGTCACATGAATATGAGAATTTATTGCGTCTTAAAAACGTAACATTATATGTTATGTCGGTGCTGTCGCGATCGTGGGAGGTGTGGGAGACTCATTCTCAACTGTCAAACATTTAAACCGTTCGTACTCCACGAGTTACTTTTCGAGAAATAATAAGAGTTATGTTGAACAGAATTGAAATAAGTTAATTTGCAAGATGTGTATTAGACTTTTATGTGTATAAGTTGGTAATCAAATCAAAATTCAGTTATTTTATGTATTACTTAGCTGACCCGGCAAACGTTGTTTTGCCATATTAATTTTTGGGGTGGGCTACCTTTATCACTTAGGGGTATAAAAAATAGATATTAGCCGATTCTCATACCTACTGAATATGCATATAAAATTTGGTAAAAATCAGTAACGCCGTTTCGGAGGAGTAAGGTAACTAACATTGTGACACGAGAATTTTTACGTATTATTTATATTTAATAATATCGTTAATTTATCGTTTGTGCATGTTTCTAATAATAAAATTTATGCGCATGTTCAAGAAAGCCTTCTATATAAAATCCGAATCCTTTATATGAAGCTGTTAGCGAGTAGCTTAATATATCTACAATCATAGATGAGATTTCGGATCGGGCTTCATGTTCAGACTTGTCGTTAACAGGTGCGCGTACTAACCTGTTTAGTTCACAGCCGTGCCAGTCTGTAGCGAGAGCGGGGATTGACGGAGCTAATATAATCTGCGGGCTTGGCTGTCGACCGGCATTCTACAGTTTTTCTTAGAAGGTAACAGTCAATACCCGTTCTAAGAAGGGGAAACTCTGTCCAATTGGGTAATGGTTGTGAATTTTGAGTTAATGTAAGAGTAATTAGGCGAATTGTATTCGTGTTTGATATGGTTTCTATTATTTTAACCGATCTTCATTTAATGGTAAATTGCTTTAAATACTTTAAAAAATGTATTAGGAAAAACATATTATTACACATATAAAAAGTTAAGAGCTGAATAAACACCAAAGTACTTTGATATTTTGAAACATAAAATCGTACATTTTACTGAATAAGATGAAATAATATAGATAATGAAGTTGAGACAGTTAATTCTGTTAATTGCTATACGACCCAATCTTCCTTTTAAGTGGCTGTGCCGTTAATTTATTCTATTTATCTGTACGCAGTACAACTCAACACTGGGAAGACAATAAGTAATTAAAATGTTAATACTGCTGAAAAAGAACTTTTGTCGTAAATATATTCCAAGACAAACACTTGTTAGAAGCCAATTATACAAGTAAGTTTTAATTATAATAATATATCCCGTATATACTTTCAGCAAAAAAGCATTTTTAAATAAAAACCTACTTCAATTCATATTGTTAAACAGTGGATGAGGATCCATGAACATCATCAGAACTGGGTTTTTCAATCAAAATTTTAAAAAACTTTAAAATTATACCAAATTTCATTATAAATACAAGAAAAGCAAATAAAAGTAATCGATTTTTTTCGTTACGAATAGTATTATAAAACAAGAAATTGTTTTTCAATCATATTTAATTTTTTTCAACTACAGAAACCTATAAACAACTTTTATTTTGAGTTGTACCGTATGATACATACTGTTTGCCCTTATCTATTTACGTAGACGTTGTCAGGAGGTTTGTGGTCGTACGAAATACCAACCCATGTGGTTGGCGAAGGCAGGTCAAGTGAATGGACGTCAGTCTGAGCCGCCGGAACGTCTATTTGTCTTAACGCAATACCTGTCAATAGCCGTCTTAAGTTCAATGGCATACCCACTTTAGCGCATTCATTGCATAGAATTTATGCACTGTACACAACCATTTTGTTCCTTACTCACCAAACTGGTATCGTAACAAGATCTTTGGCTTCCCATTAGCTTGTTGACACATTAAATACTCAATCATTGCACCTAAGCAGAAGAGGCTTAGCGTTTATGTTTAATTAAAACTTGAAGACTTTCTCAAACAATTTACCGAAAGAATGGAGCTTTTGCCATGTTCGGTCAGTTCAGGTGATGTCAGACTGTTTTTAGTAGATACTGTTTCTAAAAAATCTTCCTACTAATCTTGATATTAATTCTTTGGCTGAACCTTAAAATAAATGAAATGATCCTTAAAATATAAAAGCACAGTTAATCACAAAATTTATCAAAAATATTAAATTGCATGTATTTCAGTATCGCAAACATAATATATTACATGATATATTATGTTATGTTATATATGGTACTTCATGTATATATATGTAATATATTGCATATATATACATGAACTATTTATTTTAAAGAAATAATAAGATATGATAATAAAATATGATATTATTTAAATAAATTCCAGTTTAGTCTAAATCTAGACTATTTTGCTAACTATTTATTTAATAAAAAGGAAACCTTTGCTTAAATTAAACAAAATTTGTAACTATTAATTAATTAATTTTAAATAAAAAATAAAACCGACCTCAAAACGCACTAAAAAGAGAAGAAAAACTTTGTATTATAAATGAACCTAATAAAATTCATATAAAAATAACAAGCTCATAAAAATATAATTCAGCACTGTAAATTGGATCTTATTGACTTTACTACAAAACAAGACTGAGATATAATGGTTAATTAAATGATGTGTCAAACATTAATGTTAGTTCTTATTTTATCGAGAAATAGGGACTTAAATTAGACGCGGTATTGCATACCTACGCGTGCATGATCGGCTTTACTGCGTTCAGAAGGTTCAATATGTTTGAGATTTTCATAAAATTTCTTCAAAATTTTCTAAATGTACCAGGTAATTACTTAAATGAAAGTAATTAAGTTTACCTTAATTTAATATCTCATGTACCTTTGGAGTTCTAAATTGAAGTCATGAAAATTAAATTATTGTTTGTTGTTACCTCTACATCTCCAAAACTATTTCTCTAGTTATATTAATTCTTAGTTATTATTATTAGAAATTAAATAATTAATTTAAAAACATGTCATTTATTGATAAGTACACATTTCGTTATCGTTTTACACTAAGTTAGAGTAAAAAATTAAAGTTAAAAATTAGTGTAACATACTTAGTAGTTATTTAAAAAATATTATGAATAGTAAGATTCAAATTGCATCATGCAATATTTGTAGGTCTAACTGATTGTCTTTTTTATACCCATGTTTACAAATTAATATAATACATTCAAGTAGTAATAATAAATAAATAACAAAACACATTGTTAAAGATATACAGGTAAGTGCCTCTTAATTGACATTGAACTTTAAAATGAGACTTTCATTTGTTAAACTTTAATGCCATTTCTATTAATAAACTACGAATATGCGTTGATATTTCGTTAAAGCTAATTAAGTCAAAAATCGAATAAAACGATTTTGCACAATTATTTTCAATTGAATACAGGTAGGCACAGTTTATTTCGATATTTTGAGTGGTTTATTCCGGAAACATAAATATCTATTAATCGTAGTTCAATAATATGATGAAATCGTTTTAATATATTAGCGTTAATATTATACATAATATAAATAATACAAAATATTGTTTTATAGCATTAAAAAAGACCATAGGCTCCTTTTAAACCAATTCGAAGTAAACGGTGTTGTGTTATTTTAAGGTTTACGTATTGTAATTTCAATTTAAGTATTGTTATTGCAATTTCAGTCTTTAAAAAAAAATTACAGGAGTAATACAAACACCTGAGAACCGGCGCAATTGAATTTATTTATCACTTACTGTATGAATATGATTATTTGTCTAATTCCATTACTTATGGCATTATTATGGTCGATTTTTACAGATTTCTTAGTAGAAAGATCCACTAAGTACTGCCATCGGAACGAAAATATTGACCATGGACAATAGACGTCTCGGAGCACATAGTAATTTTGAATTAAAAATTGTGAAAGATTCATTGATACTCAAATTGAAGCAATTCTCAATTCTCTTTTACAATTAAAAAAATAGATTTTATGAAATAAAATACTTATCTCAAAGGACAGCAACGCAACGAAAATGCGAATCGCGGCGAGGTGGTCATGGCTGGCGCAACGGTGATCTCTTGCCCGTCTACTCTATTGTCCACTCTAATTATATTAAAAACTAACTGTGTTACATAGCGTAAAAGCTTTTAGCTCACGAAATGGCGAAACTTCCATAGAACATCCCACCTTTTTAATCTCTTACAATCTATGTAGCCTATGTCCTTTCTCAGGCTCTAGACTATCTGTGTACCAAATTTTATTTAATTTGGTTCAGTAGTTTTGGCGTCAAACCGCGACAGAGAGACAGAGTTTCTTTCGCATTTATAATATTAGTAAGGATAAGGCCGTAATATAATAAAATAATTATGAATATGTCGCCTATTTCAGATTAAAAAAAGGGCAATTTAATTACTGACATGACTATAGTATTAATAGTACTAAAAACAACTATTTCTTTATAGGGCATAAATGACGACAGTCTTAAAGGCCACCAGATTGATATTTTCAACCAAGATCTATAAAGGACAGTGGCCTATAGCATTTCTTCATAATATGTAAAACAAACATAGTATTTTGCTACATTGTTATTTACCTTATCAACGCCAATACTAGAAAATTATTCAGCTTTTTGATGCGTTATCCTAAATGGTTCTTCACTACATAGTATAAAACAAAGTCGCTTTTTCTTTCCCTATATCCATTTGTACGCTTAAATCTTTAAAACTACTCAACGGATTTTGATGCGGTTTTTTTAATAGATAGAGTGATTGAAGAGGAAGGTTTTTATATATGTTTTATACCCGTGCAAAGCCGGGCGGGTCGCTAGTTTATTAAATAAATAGCAATAAAATCTATATTATAGACAAGAATGATAATAAGTAGGTGTTTTGTTTAAATATACTTGTTGTTTGATTAACAACATAACTGTTATTAGAAATTCTAACAACTATCAAATACTGTATTTTGAAAATTGTTTATTAACAAAATATAATAATACATAATAATTAATAACTATAGGAATGTTATAACAATTTCTGTTTATAGCGTATAGTTTATGCGCGCAATTAAAATAAACACTTCAGGTTCAATACCGTCTCACATTAGCATCATAAACGCATCTGCGAGTGCTTCTAATTTGCATCGATTTTCTTTACTTTCGTAATATGGGCATAGTTTTTATTCCATCTGCACAGCTCGTTGTCGTAACAAGTCAATACACAGGTAATTTGAACGTTAGTGTTAAATGAAACTGTGTTCAATATTTTGTAACAAAACAAGGAATACAAAGGGCATTACACTCGATGTGCAAACACGCTGAGTTGAGCACGCGTGTCCTCGGAACATGCCGATCATCAAATTATCACTAAGGGCCACACGCAACACATAGCTTTGTTACGGCTTAAGAAAACTCTCAAAGCTGTGGGTACGTCTAAATTGATATGTGAAGCAAAAGGCTAGTTAAAAATCTCATTTTAAAATAAAATAAAGAAGAAATTTTATGCTGGTAAACCTGAAGATGCAATTTTAATTGCAAAAAAGTAGGGCAACTTGGCACTCTATTTTCTTATTTACTCATGAATAAAAATTATTTAATTTTTAATGTTCTGTCTAATTTTTGTTAAATATATGCAATATTAAACTGTTTTTGTGTGACAATCAAATTCTAATACCTGAATTCTAATTTATTACAAAAACGCGTAAAATAGCTAAATTTGACAGTAAATGTTAAATACAATAATTAAGTGAACTCTTCACAATATATTGAATTAACGGCTTACCTAAAGAGTCTGTAAGAAATATTTTAAAAAATTGAGTAAATTTATGATGTTGCTTATAGTGCCAATAATTGGGCAGTTTACCCTATATTAATTATAAAAGGAGTCTTTTTAAACCCCGACGACACACTGACATGCCTTTGTCAATGGCACCGTAGCTCCTAAACAAAATATGAATCGATTTGATGTGATTTTTTGCTTAAAAGCTAAGGTGACTGAAATGACTCTTAGCTACAATGAAGTGACGATGCGAAGTTCATACGTATGAGTTTTTTACATATTTATTATTTGCTTGTCTGAAGGTTTCAAAATTGTTTTCTATTACACGTGTACCTATATAAATAAAGACTATTAATATCAGTATTATATAATCATACTAAGTGGGTATCGACCCACTATGTATGGTAATTAGAGCGAACGAGCTGAAAATCTTGTGACGTTATTTCGAACTCCATAAGTACCGGTTGAGAACGCAAACTGTGAATCATATTTACCGATTTGATATGCTAATTGTTTCACGTTTATCGTCGTATACGCTTTATCTTCTGATAAATGTAACGTAATTAAACGTACTATATAATGAAACTATTGTTTGATAAACTTTTCATAATTTTGAGAATTAATGACTTAATTTCTTTAAATAAACCGTTTTAATTTTGTTAGAAAAAGGAATTAGCATTCGCATGTGACTGGCTGGTATAAGAGAATAAATAGGTGTTTAAATTTAATGTTTTGATATTATTTTATTTTATTATTATTGAACATATCGTTGAGAATTGTAGAGAAAAATATATTATACATATCTTTATTATAATGACGTGTCACATAAAATGACATTCCAAAGAATACGTATGAATAAACGAATTTTCTTTATAAACACTTTTTTATACATTTTTAATAATAAATGAGGATAGGGATAATAAATCCCTATTCCGGACAAATTCAAAAAAATAAAAATCTTAAAAATTGGTCCAGCCATTCTTGAGTTATAAATGATGTAACTAATACGACTTTGTTCAATCTGTGTTAGACAATTAACGTACTTATAACATATATTTTATGCTGAAAATTATCACGTGGTGTCACTATAACATAATTATGTTCAAATTTCGCTTCAAAATCGCGTAACAAACAAAATAACATACACTCGAGTTAAGAACCGAGTTTTGAAGTCGGTTGAAAACATTTTCCCAAACTCTCATGAATCAATACTAAATCATCACCTTTGATTTATATAGAACAAATATTTAATATCTAAGGTCAGTTACCTCGTGAGACAGGAAGCGCAACATCCTTCAATAATCTTAGTGAACTTGATATACAAGCGCGATTATTTTTATAAATTAATGTCAATTATACCCGCCAAGAAGTATCATAAAATTAATACGTGAAGCAAAACCTTTGTACCTCTTTTTACGAAAATTGCGCGAATGGGTGATCGTGAAGTTTGCTACAGTTAAAGTTTATATGGAGAAGAAGTGTACAAAGGTATTTTTTTAAATATAAAATGCATTAGAAATACATTTAATTAATAAAAATAAACATTATGTACACTACTGCTTGGATGACACAGCATACACACACATACATACCTGACTTATTCTTTGTGGTTGAATTTCGACCAATGGGCGACCACTAATTTAATGAAATTCCACGAAATATCGCTATGATTATGATATGACTCGCGTCTATTTATGTCGAAGATTTTATTAATTTGCAATAGATTATCTTAAACAATTATACAATTATAACATAGATTTACAAAATGTATTCAAATAACAGTTTTGCTTTAAGTACTTTTTCGTTGATTACAAAAAAATCACTGTCAAATAGAAAATAAGGAAAAGGGTTTGCGAGTTGGCAGCATTCGCAGCAACCGGATACTAAATAAATGTATTGTTTATGCTAGGTTAGCAGAGTAAGAGGAATAATGAGATAAATAATTATTGCATATTATACAAAAATTACCTAGGTAGGTACCTTGTCTCTGGAAATGCTAAGGAAGTGAGTGCAAGTTTTTTTCAAATAAGTTTTGCTTTTAAGTACTTTTTCGTTGATTACAAAAAAATCACTGTCAAATAGAAAATAAGAATAAGGAAAAGGGTTAGCGAGTTGGCAGCATTCGCAGCAACCGGATACTAAATTATTAGCGGTCAATGTTCGCGTACACAATTTGGAAGGTCGTTGCGCGGCCTTCTTTTGACGGAGCGACTGCAGTAAAATATAATGAATTAAGTGTACACCCTGTGTTTAGTCGCAATACGCCTACAGTTATTCGGGCTTTCGTGTTTTTAAGTAGGTTATGTTTCTGTGCCGACATCTATTCGGATTAAAGCTTAAATTGAACGGATAATTGAAATACACTACCCACATATTTTATCGAGAACGCTTCCAGTTGCGCGTGTAATTACAGATCGGTTTTGACGTAATTATATCGAGTTCATCTCTGAAACGGATTTAATGCTTTCTGATCTCACGGGGACATTATCACAAACGTTTAATAAGTCTTTCCTGTGAATACCTTTGTGGGAACGTCAGGGAGTGAGTCATGTCGCAAGCGAAATAAGCGAACCCTTTGTGTTGAATAAATTTAAAAGGACACAGACACGAATGTTATCTGTATGCTAAAATATTCCTCGATTGGCTCAATTGCTCTTATTTTGTCTCTTTTAAATTAGGAAAAATATTTCATAAAAACTGTCATAAAAACCTCAGTTGTTTTTAGGTGTTTCGTTTGGAATGTTTGCAAAAAGTTTGATCCAAATAAAAGACAAGAAGACTGGCTGGACATAAAAGCGATGTTAACATGCTTCAAACAGACACATGATGACCTCGAAAAGAAAATCATGCAGCTCTCCCAACCGTTATAATAACGAGGTCATTTATCAACTTTGTGTTTGTTTCTCTTTATATATGCGCACTTAGATAAAGCGATTAGATTATACATAGCCATTTGTCAATACAGTTCAAAGATCAAATTGGTCTTGGTCGTACCCAAGCAATTATTCATTTTTCGGGCTTCATTTGAATTATCATCTCTCAAAAGGAAGCGGTAAATTGTCTTTTAATCTTAACTCTTAGTTGCCGAGACATCTGAATATATTTCAATTAGATTTGTTATCTGCTAAATCGTAATAATCAAAAACAAAATAGTTTGACTAAGTATTTATAAAGCTAAAACTTTGAATTTTCATAACAATACAATGATACACCTTGTGAACATATTAACAAGTTTTATTTCCATAAAATTAGACAAAACTATTTACTCAAACAAGGTATAATATATTAATATGAAGTCTAACTGGTCACGCTCTCAAGTTTTATTTGAAAAATTAAGTAACCTTTTACACCACCTGTGTCCTTGTGAAGGCCGACAAATTGACTATTATTCATTACATAAATATAATATAACAAGAGTCGGTACGTCTGTACAATTTACATTGAAACTTTTGCCCAAAAGGTGGACAACGGCAACTTAATTACTTTAACCTTATTTCAATCATTAGACATTTTCCTATTTTAATAATTTCGTCAAGGGGTACGGTAGACTCGATCGAAACCTTAACTGAATAATAAAACATAAAAAATAAAGATTTTGAGTCGACAACATATATCCGCAAAATTCGGATTGTCGCCATATTGGCCACTCTAGCGAAACGTCACTGCCACTGACTACAGAAATATCTACTTAGATTTTGTACCTACATGTGTATTATGAGTCACATTTCACCCGGTTTTTCATCTAGTAATATTATAAAATTTTATTGCGATGAAGAAGAAATAAAAGTCGCGACCGCTTAAAGTAGGTACTTAAATCTACATACGACAAACAGCATTAATTTTCATTTTCATTAATTAACTTTATTCAGTAATATTGCGTACTGTAAGTAGCAATAAGTATTCTTATCGAAACAATTTTTACCATTAATAAAAGTTGAAAAAATGGACATAAATCAATAATTAATGTAAATAAATAAATCTCTTTAGCAATGTCATTTGTTAAGACAATCGAAGTCAGTTGTGTAGCTAGTTAATTGTAAGTGATGATCACCGTGTAAATTTAAAATCCGTAAGACGTGACGAGAGAAGTTATTACTCAAACTTGTTGCACGATGTATAAGGAAGTAACCTTTAACTTCTGACACTACGTACAAATATTAGTTTTTAGTTATTACTCGAACACGTCATACGATTTGAGGAATAAACGAGTTAATTAATACTACCTGAAACATAATTCGTAATAGACACTATATTGAGGATGCGTGCAAAATATTTTGCTTTATTACGGAGACAATGGACCAATTGCCATTAAATTTATCATAAAAGTTAATATCTCACAATAACTGGCTGACCAGTTGGGGTGCATACTAAAATAGTGGCTGCATTTATATTGCTATACTATCTACTATTAGTATATAATATAATTATTAAATAAGCAAATTATTAAAGAATAAATAATATTTTTATTACATATTTTACTTTTTTAGTTTCTTTGCCCCGTTTGTATAACCTTATATAATATTTTTTTAAAACATTCGGAGCTTCTGTTAGTGGTAAATTGTTTTTATAATAAAAGTTCGCGAAGTCAGTCATTTTACCCAAGGTCCTGTAATAAGTTTAGCTTCATAATGATTTCCTTTTATAGACTTTGCTCGTCCCCAAAATCCCATTTATCTGTTACGTTTATCAAAATCTGCTCAGCAACACAGTCTTGGAAAAAAAGCTGTATTTGATTTGTATGATATTTAATTACAAACACCGTCACTATGTAAATTATTTATTATTTATATATTATTTTCATAGTATATAGGATTCTTCTGATATTATTTATTCGATTGAATGAAACGACGTCAAATGGAATGTTTGAATGTTTATAGTCAATGGGAAATGTCTATTAAAATCACGCGAATTACAAACGATTGAGCTTAAAGTCATGATAGCTTCTAATAGAATATTATTGAAGCATAGATAAATGTGAGAGGCCGCAGCTGTCGGGGCTCCGACGCGGCCGCGACATGATTGATGTTGGGCGCAAAGCTGCAGTGAAAGCATTTAACATACACGCAAATGAAATGTAGCGGTATTAGTGTTCACCACAGATTTACGCCGAAAACACGCATTACTATTTTTCTCCTACATTGCACAATTCTTAACGGGAATCGGTCATCTACTTTCGACTTTTTTGTTTATATGCTGGCAGATATAAATTGATAATGTTGGTAATTTGGCGCCCAACAAGTGCCGTTGCTCGCAACGCTAATGACTTTATAATGGCCATTATAATTGAGAATGATGATATATTTTTCGGAATCAATGTCTATGTTGAATAAGTGCAAAATAACTGGAACACTTTTTCGTGTTTTCTTTATTAAGACGCGTTGCTTTATTTAGGACAAAATGTTATTTAGGTTTTAAAAACACAAAAAATAATATCCAGCAGTTGTTACCATAGGTTGTAAAGGCTGTTAAATCAATGTAATTGTTATTCTATGAACCCCCTTAAGAAAAAAAAAATAGGCTTTCTTAAGTGCAAGCAGGTACATAATTGAGTATTTCTAAAAAAATACTTTAAACATTTTAAGTTTAAGCACAAAAAAGCACAATTGTAAAGTTGAATGACTTCTTAATGAATATCGTAATTCGTAAACCAATAAAATTTGTAATGCTCTTAAATTTCAAGTATTTTGTAAGTACCGCAAAGGCGTGTAAATAACGAAAATTTTTATGAGAAATAAAATAGATTTCCAAATCACGGATAAAGTTGACTGATATGGATGAGTTAGGTCCTTAACAAAATTCTTTTTCAGGGATTGTAGCGATAAACAGTAATTTTTCATATATATTTTTTTGTTTTCGTAAAATCATACTAATGTTGACGTACGGCTGTTGTCTTAGTGACAAGTTCACACATTTGGTTTATTCTAACAACCCGTCTATCTGTTTCTCAAATTAACACTTTAGGATTCCGCGTAAAGCTTGTGAGAGAAGCGTGCTTTAATAACAAAAAGAAATTACTAAATGCGGTTTCTCGGCCTCAAAAGTTTAATGTGCGTATGTGTTCTCATAAGCATTAAGTATATGTTAAGCACGCAACACAATATACAGTGCCTGTCTTTATTAAGTCTCTAATTTGAGATTTTAGAATAGATGTCATCATATAGATTTATGAAACGTAGGGACCTTTCTACCTCATATTTATCTACTTAACCTATAACCATTCATCTAATAAAAAATCACAATCCTATAATTTACTTATAATCACTGCGTAGTATTATCGTGTAAAATTATTAAATGTGTACCTATATGGACGCCAAAATTCGTTTCTATTGTTGGCAAATGGTTAAACTATTTCTCAATGTACATTTTGACATCACTAAGCCTCAGTTTTACTCATAACTCCATTTATTAACTCGTCAAGTTTTCATTGTTCTTTCACAAATGAAAAAGTAAGAGTAAAAATACAACTCGATACTTGAACGATGGCTTACCGAAAGTGAAAAGTGGACAAATGAGCCAAGGTCCCACATTTTTTATTCATTGATACATAGTAATGTTGTTAATTAACGTAATTATAGTAGTTAATGTTCGAAGCGTGATTTCGAGGGGCCAAAGGCTTTGCTGCTGCGCAGGTACCGGTGACGCCATTGCTCCTAGATCTTCCTTGTAGGGTGACTCATCATCATCGAGTTCGTGACCTGAAGTGCGGATTTAAGTAAGCTTCTGTCCTCGTCTAACCTTTGCATGAGTAATACCAAACATGAGCCTTTCTGTACAAGGTATTGCTTTTTATGTAACTTTAATTTATGTGGACGAGAGCAGCGGTAGAAATAAATAATTAACTCATTCCTAACTAGTGGACCGAATAAAAACGTGTCACCTAAAACTTCGTGCCATATAAAATGTATTTTCTTCTCTTTCTGTTCGAATGATACGCATATAGTTGTGGTACTGCAGTATGATAATAAACATCCGGCTTAGCTGAGACGATCCTGATTCTTAAGATAACGTAGACGTTTGTAAACGTCATTACGAATAAACAGGTAATTAATTTGACTTATGTACAATGTATATACTATTACAACACCTATTACTCATGAGATCACGATATTATCTAGGATTGTACATTAAGTTAAAGGCATATGTAGCCAATTACTATTAATATCTAAGGTATTATGCTAATTGCTATTTTGAAACTCCAAAGATAATCTGCAGGACTATTTACAATATTCATCGTTTTAATTACAAATCGAGATCTTTTTTGATTTCAATTGCATATTAAATTACTCCTGAGAATTCGGACACGTGATTCACAATTTATTAAACCAATTTTGATTATAATAGTTTGGTCTGAATATTATTTAGATTTGCATAGAAAACAAATGTTTCTGCTTAGTGACAATTGTCAGTTGTGAATGAAGTGACATGCCGTTTAATAAGTAATGTGGTGTCCACTCGGCGCACATACCAATATGTAGACGCAATGAGCTAATCGTGTGAACGAGGACTAACTGATACGCAGAACACTAACACTGTTACTGCGTAAATATATTTTTGTTGCTAGTGAAATATTCTCTGTGCCATTATTAAAGAAAACAATAATACTTTCTTAGTATTATTTAGAATCTTAAAAGCTTCGTCAGTTTCTTACAAAATCTTAAAAATCTATTGATTAAAAAGACAGGTTTTAAAATAGGCCTCTCCAAAATGGTTTTAACAGCATTCTTTGTTTAATTACTAATGTTAACTTTATTTTAATGATATGATTAATTAAAATATAACGGGCAGCTCATTCCGCTATTAACGATCCTACTACCATTTCAAACAGGCTCTAAAAATCTACATCACAAATCATCATTATAATTATTGAGCGTACGTACGATGCTTGGTAGGCGTCTGTTTAAATGTTGCCATGGTATGTTTTGGCACAGTGGAGTAGTGTGTCGAAGTGGGCCATCAATGGCGATTGGCGATCGATCTCACTTCGTCGGATAAGTAACGGCACCTTGATAATTATCTATTAGCGGCAACAATGGTCGCACGTCTGCGCCAATGGAACTGACGATGCGGTCACGTCCCACCAATCCACTCTCCACACTTTATTATTGTCTCTTTTATATACAATATTCAGAACCTGTAACGTATAACAAGCGACATACGAATTCGCAAATCCCGTGGCTCGCCGTTCTAAATCACGCACCAATCTCTTCACAGATCACGCGCGTCAAACGCATTCGTAGCGTTACACTTACTCCACGGTACCAAAAAGAAATATTTCTAGAGTAATTTTATTCCTATCTATGTAAATTTCTAACAGGTTAAAATTCAGGACTTTATTAGTATTTACAGAACGTACACTAAAATGCTTAGGTTTCGTCTAGTCATGTAACAGGTCTATTGGAGCGATGTATTTATTCCCAGGCGACATAAACAAATTCTGATCACACCGGGCGAGCAAGCAGTGAGACGTTGGGTGACAGCGCAGTCTTATTTAACTGCCTAATGTAACATAATATAATATATGTCTTGTATATTAGTTATATATATATATATATATATTCTAGTTTTATTCTCTTAGTCAGAATTTTATTTATATTATTATTTTATTTTATTTTTTTTATTTTTTATTAATATATATATATATATATATATATAATAATAAAAACATATAATAATAATAAAAAATTCTGACTAAGAGAATAAAACGCATTGCAATTATGCCATTTATATGCAGCCGAGCTTTGCAATTTAGAAATACAAAATCAAGATTTGCAAAAAATAAATGTAAATTTTTGAGTTAATTTTCGATGTTATCTTAATTTTTGCCATGTTCTGAGCGATATTCGCCTGATGGGATACTTGCCATAATAACACAGTTGTTTTATATTACTCTAGCTTAACATGGCGTATAATTAAACGATGCTGAAGCTCACTTTATGAACGCTAAAGCTTTCCAATAAATATAAAGTTTATTACTAACAAAGTTTATTATAATCTAAAAATAGTAGATATCTTGTATATAAATGTTTCCCGTTAAGCTATAAAAACTTAGATACGTATATAAGAAGTAAAATTTGCGAGCTTTGAAGTGTAACAGCGGCAAATAATAATTATTATGTTAGTAAACAGATAACCGGCTTTTTAATGATCGTGCAGGCAGAGTTGTTATTAACTTCCTCATTGTTATAAATTATTTTACGAATAAAGAGACGTAAATAAGTAGTATAAATTAATAAAATTCATGTAAAATTCAACAAGAGCATAAAAATGTTATCTTTTTTGAAAGGCGGTGCTAAATATATTTAAAATAAAAAACGATGAAGACGGATGCGATCGTTTAACTCATTCATCCAAATCGGTCTATGGACGGCGACGTAAGATTGGAACATCCATTTAAAAAATACACGTCCAATTAATGACCTCCTCTTGGTATTTTTGAAGGTCAGTTAAAAATGAAATTTAATAAGAGAAAGGACGCAATGTTAAAAATATGTATAGCCTTCTAATCGAGTACTTGTACGACGTCAAATCTTAAGAGGCAGGCGCTCTCTTTGCTATGTAACGGGACCAGGTTGCTCGAGTCTGCACACAAATTAATGGTTACCGCTCAAGGCCGCCTACAAGCCATCTATATAGATATTATATCAGTTTGTTGACTATGAGAATATTATGGCGCCTTCCTAAAATGAGGCTTAGAAAGCGCTCGCCGTCAAATAATAATTCAAATCATAAGTTTGTATCAACCTATGATTTTAACTATAACCGCCTTTGTGACTAAGTGGTTTATGCGGCTGCGTGTTGCGCCAGAGATCCTGGGTTCGAATCCCGAGGAAACAATGAATGTTTCGGTTGGGTAGGCTTAGAAGGTTGGTCACCTACTTGCTTGTAAAAAAATGATCAGTGTAACAAATAGAAGTGCCTGCCCCATGCCTCACTTGGGGTTACAGAAATTCACTTTTTATGATTTTAACTATCAATTTATTTTCTTTATCAAATAAGTTTTTGCTTTAAACAGCAGCTTTTGTTGGAAAAGCAGAAATGTGTTTTTTCTATTACAACCCAAACGGAATTTCACTGTTTCAAATAAGTTTAACAAGAAACCCAAGCTGAAAATCAAAAAGCAATTGATAGATGATAATGGACTAACATTCGATAACATAATAAATTACTAATTGAATTCTAAATTTCTATCAATGAAGGTACAAAAAATGGAGAAAGGATTTATATACATACTTTAATATTAGACTCTCTCCTCCATTGTAATGTGGAGAAATTAAGATCCATTTCTAATTTGTATGATAAATTGTAAAGCAAAAGAGTGAACGGATCTGTCAGTGTTCAATTAATGTAACCTGATGTGAAACTATTTAAGTCATAATGTAAAAATTAATTTGAATTAGTAGAGCACAAAGTGTCCATTTGGTGTGGCACTATTGCCAGGTTTTTGCTTTGTAGGTGAATCGTTAACCGAGTTTCGCTGGCCAATGGTTAACCTTGATATTATATACTTTCAGTTACATCCACTCCGCACTTCTCTCGTTGTCGTCAGTTGACGTCCGTCGTTTTATTGTAATTGAGCTATGGACAAAAAATATCAATCAAAATTCTAGCACAAGCCCCGAGGCGCGGGTTCTTACTGTTGTTCAAAGCTTTGGTGTCTGTCTAATAAGTATAATGTTTTTAATATAATAAAATTTCCTCTTTTAATACTTATAAATAAATTTGAAAAGTCTAGCTTTAAAAAAATACGTTTATTTGTTAAATGGCTTTCACCGTTGTCAATGTTACATATATTTCCATTATTTTCAAAGTTTAAAAAGCACCCTCAGCAAAGCAATCCCGGTTAAAAATACTCCTTGATTATCTCCATTTTACTGTAGTAGGAAGGCAAGATTTAACTATCTGTAATAAATAAAAGGAGAGTATGTGAGCTAAGATTGAGACTGGAGATGATATAATAAGGACTGTAAGTGAATTTTAGACACGCTGGACCACTAACAGGATGACGATAATCAAAATTAATTAATGTGACAAGAACAATTTTCGGGTGGTCAAACCAAATTTCGGTTCTGAAACATTAATTAGAAAAACATATACTGCCTTATTCCAAAACGTGGTTTAAAGAAAGCCCGGTTTGTTAACGGAGAAAAACCTCATTTTTGTATGAACGTTAGACGTGTATCCTAGCAACCAATACTGAAACATCTTTAGTCCATGTTTTGTAATAAGGCCCATACTTATTTACTATCTGTGTCATTTCACATGTCATTTCCATCTTTATTCTTCTGTTTTAATCATTCAATAAACATAATTTTATCAATCGACAATTCCTACTTGATAAGGGATTAAACGATAAGCCTTTGGGGACATTGCTGTAAAACTTATCTTAGTTACAGCTTCTTAAATATAATATATATTATTCTTTAATCTCTCCTCGCTTCATCTGTTATAAATTTGCATACACAACTATGAAAGCTTAATACATATCTATAAAACTGGTAAGAAATTAAAATATTTTATAGTAATATTGGACTATTATCTCCAGACCTCAACGAATCTTTAACTACAATGAAAATAAATAATATTCGCCACCCACATAAATAGTATTCTGGGCACTAAAAATTAAAGTAATTACCATTAATCGCTGTCAATATAGGTATTATGTAGATATTTGAAGGCGAATGATTATGTCATTCAACAACTCGGTCTATGTATGAACATTGTAAATAATTGAGTTACAACTGGGTTATAGTAGTAAATTGTTACTTAAAGTTTATAATAGTGACAATAAACATTAGAGTTTAATTCTAAAATGCGAAAGCGACAGACGTAGGCAAAGTCGGTAACGGCCATTATACATGTTATTGTTTTGCAATCATAATACTACGAAGAACGTACCGACGTGCTAAGTTCAGTGACTCTTCCTCTGGCGCGGCAGGAAGCTGTGTTCGCATTGCGGAACCTGTTTGCGCACCCCAACATTACCTCTGTTTTGTTAAATTTTGGCCATAACAACTCCCAATCCTTTTTACCGTTCACTACTCATACTGCTAACCGAAAAATTTAATGACATCGAGGAACAAACATATTTTCTTTCAGAGACTTTCGTTGTAGCGTGTATAATAGGCTCCTAATTAGCTCATATGATTGTTGACGATGTTTTTTGGAATACACGACATACGACGGTAACAGAGTAAATATAACGGTTCAATGTCGAGGTGTATTGCAATTTTGGCCTTAGTTACGTAACAATTAGCGAAGGAGTTAGCCGGCAGGCGAGCGGCGGGCGCCGTGCGCGGGGTCAATGGCAAGCCGAGCGCGAGTTGCCACTTAGGTTCAAGGGTATCTTGGCCAGGCTTACATGCTATCGCATACCGTCCAAACCCATAAACACTCCTGACATCTCTAAACTCCCATTATTTAAAAGCGAAACAAATTTCTCACGATAATGCAATTCGGTTATATATTGAATCAACAATATTAATTCCCAGATAAATATAGGAACAACCCAATAAAAAAAGCTAAGCCAATGCTAAAATATCCAATGTGTTAGCGATGGAATTTTTAAAAATACTGAAATTTATACCTCTAAATACGTCATGTAAACGGAACGCGAAAAGGTAATTTCATGTCATTAGCATGTTCTCACGTTAACTATTTTCTTATCACAATTCTCTCACCTTTTTCAATTAAAATTCATTGCAATATTAAATGCAATAATACCTAGATAACAAGTACTTATTCGTATTGACTGACTGAATAGAAGGAAAACTTGTAAATTGTATTATTTTAACTTGCTTTAATTTATTTTACAACTTAATTTACATTTATTTTTACGATTAATTTTGTTCTGTGTATGAAAACCTAATGACGAGTATCACGATTCCGTTTAAAATATAGGTATAATTATTCAACAACAACAAAATATAACTTAAGTTCAAAAATTAGTTAACGATTTTATTAAAATTGCGTTACCTCAAATTATAGTCACGAAAATAGAAAAAACTACACAAACGTTGTTTAAACAAAAAAGATTTAGATTTTAGACGCTTCAAGGACAAGACGTTTTTATTTTGAGTCTGTAGTAAGCAATTAGGCACCTAAGTTCTCTCCGTTCTTTGGTCCAATCTCTATATGAATTCAGTTCTATGACAGTTCGTGAAAATTGCCATAATTTTAAAGTTACGCCATTACTTTTTAGTGATACTGCGCCATTATGGTCTTTTATAATCCCCTCCCCCTTGGAATGACTATTTTAGCCTTATTTTTGCATTTAATTTGTAAAAACTATTACATAGTTATCAAACCTTTCCGATAGTTTTAAATAGCTCAGTGAATAAAGTGTTCTATGAGTTGCAATTATGTTATAGTAATAAGTATAAAAAATAGGAAGATTGTAAAACTATCACGTACCTACATTGATTTAAAAACTCAAATATAGCGAAGGATAGACTGATGAAGCAAAGAATGGAACCCGTTTCATGTTTTTGTGTCCTGTTTGCACAGGCTACAGACCACCTTAGCACCCGACTGCACTGGGAATGAAATTATTTGTTTTTATAACGTATAACGGTTTATGTTATAGCGTTACATAACTTTTACCTTTAATACAAACTTATTATTTGTCTTGAAAAGCAAATTGATGTTAGCTGTTGCTCTATTAATTTATCATCACCATCATTTTCATGCTTAAAATAAATCTTAAAAGTCATGCGAGAATTATGAAGTTAATTCGTTCGCAACTTCTCTTCGTGTTTGCTCAGTTCAAGATAGTAAAAGGTCTGTGTCTGTACAAAATGTCATCAAAATCAGCTTTTCAGTGAAAGCGTAACCAAGTTACTTACGCAACCATTATCAAATAATATACGTGTTATAAGCATTTAAACATTCAAACATATCAATAAAGATTCAACTTGTATTATGATGTGATTCATCAAATCAATGCGTAACGCTTTACCATGATTCGAACTTAGCGTGGCATTGAAACTGCGATGGCACATCAGTTGTCTCAGTTTTGCCTATAAATAAATATTAATAGGCGCCGACCACGAAAAGCAATCTCAGAGGGTGGCAGTTAAGTGCCCTCGGGTTATTTTATAACGAAGTTCATTAATGAGTTGCAGCGAAGCTCTCGCAAGATTGTATCCAGCTTCTTTGCCCTAGAGTCAATAATCTATTGGCTCACATTTAATGTGCAACAACATTCTGTAATTATTATTACTTAATTGTGCGAAAGGTGTACATAGGGGCTACACTATCTCATTGTTATGTGTTGCACTTCTTCTAAATCTTAACGGAAACATAATTACTGGAGTGCTATGGTAATAATATGGAAAGTAATTCGTTGTACTTAATGAAAATTCGCGACGCAATGGCTGCTCTTCCTGCTAATTATTAATTAGCGACGTGCAGAAGCGTTGATGTCTAATGTAAAGCGTCTAACGCGCTTGCGCGTGACCGTTGCTTACTCCATGAATGAATACTGTGACGAAAACATTGTAAATGGAGGTCGAAACGCTGACATTTGTATATTGTGTTTGTAATAAAGTAAAAAGCTCATTTTACTGTCAATAGCTAATTATAGATGTATTTACGAGAACTTGCACAATTCTGTTTATATTATTGTAAATTTCGCAACGTAAGTAAATGTCAATTTTTAAAAAGGCTATTTGAAACCTTGGTTCTAATCGAGATAATCCCGGCGTGGTGTATTGTCCGTGCTTTTATAACACTTCTATGAAGAGCTCATCAGTTTAGATTATCTCATCACTCGTTTAAAATCGTGTTCACAAAGGCCTTCTTGACGTAGCATCTATCACAAAAACCACCCAAATGTCTGTCGGATGAGCTAAGCCGCCCCGATCTCGCGCACGATTCATTGATTATTGCTATCAGTAAAAAATTCAATCATCGACCGAAATTAATAATTCTTACGAAATCTACAAATTTTTCGACAAATTGTATTACTTCATCGGAGACATCCATTAAGCATGCTTAAACTCGCATTTTGTATAGAAAAGTGAAGTTGGAAAAGACCACTTCCACTTTACTGAAATATTTATAGGTAATATTTTCATAATGAACATTGACAATGAACATTTCAGTTCATTCGTAGAGTATGTAAACAACAAGAAAGTTAAATGGAATGACTAATTTAACATTACTTTTAAATCGAAACTTAAGTATTTCCATAATTTTAGTGCTAAACTCTTTCAGGTTTAAAAATAATTTTCCGGAAACATAAATACCTATTTCTATAATATTCATTTCGTGATTCGTTGTAACGATAACTATTAGCCGGATGTTTAACAAATAATGGCTGATGATGATATCAACACTACGCCACGAACATTACAAAGACCACAGGAAAAAAATTTAGCAACCTATAATAGATGGTCTGTTCGATCTAAAAGCTTAAAAAAATATATACTGTGACAATAATAATTATATTGTGGTTAAAATAGTAATGTTAAAGCTTTTTATTGTTTTTTTTTTTGTAAAGGTTTTTTATGAAATGAAATATAAGGACTTTTTTATTAACAAAAGATTTAAAAATAATTTCTTTTTCCGACGATCGTGCCGCATCCGTGCGTCACGGTGTAAATATGTCCTATCAAATGAATAAAGTCAAACGCTATTGTCGACAATTTGTGTATTATAATAGACTATGATAAAGTTAATCCATTTAACAATGTATTTCAATATTCAACGGATACCTATACACAAATAGGTATTTAAATTGCCATTACCTAAGATTATAAGATTTTATTATAAAAATTTTTTGCATTACAAAACAGAACTTCAACAAGAAAATTACGGTAGGAGAAGGTATTGTTTCTGCTTTAGTTATATTTTTCATAATATTATTTAATAGGAAAAATAGTTGCAATTTAAAATCTTAATTCTCTAAGGAGGATACATATGTAGGTACAGCAGCAAGAATATCTCTAATATACACAATTTACACTTATAGGAATTCGATCGGTATTAATTTTATTTTCTCAGAAACAAACTCATTCATTTCAGAGCAATTCTTAGATCATCCTCACGAGTTTTTTTTATTTCCAGAAGCGGAACTTGAATTTTGTCGGATTGAAGTCTAATAAAGTACTTAGTACGTTTATTATTTATTTAATTATATTTACACTACAAACAAATCACAAATAATGAATACGAACAGTTATAGTGGAGTCCCGTGTCCCCTAGTGGGGTATGGGGCAAATGCATTTCACATCTGTTTCACTGATCGATTTTTTCTTTAGGGGCAAGTAGGTGATCAGCCTTCTATGTCCTGCCAGACCGAGTTTTTTTTATCTCCGCCGGGAATCGAACCCAGGACCTCTCGGTTGTAACGCTTACGCGCTTACCACTAGACCAAGGAGGCGGTCACACAGGTACACGAACAGTTATATAATAATGTATTGCCTTATCATTATCAATCTATCTCTTCCAAGCAACCTGCTGGTTTATTAAAAAGGGATTGTGTTTGCTTTTATTACTTGGTATAGTTTAGTTTATTACTCCGTCACTCTTGCTGGAGGATGGGCAGATACATACCCCACTGCGTCTTAATTGATCCTTTCCGACCTTCAAACACCAAACAGAAGGTTATTAATTCAACGTGTTTTTTTTTCCGATGTTCCGCTCGTACGTCGCCATCCGTAGACCAATTTGTCTACGGATCTCAAAGCCTTTCAAAGGGTAACATTACAGTATTATGCACTTGTTAAATTTTACATGAATTTTATTTATAACACTATTTACGTCTTTTTATTTATAGTAAGTTCATTTATAATACAAATTTTTTTACTTTTCAGTGCGTTTTTTTAAATTAATTTATTCAACCCCTGATGTCTTTCGTGGCTCGTATCATGATGGATCTATGATAAATTTATGAATATCTGCTCATCCATATATGAGATATTCTTTACTTGTAGGTAGTTGCAACTTGCACCCTCGGCGCGACTCGACATGTGAACCACTTATTTGGCGATTATTATTCTATGTACTTTTATAAAAACTGAAAAATAAGAAGCAACTCTGTGATACATACAAATTATTTACAAATTATATCGCCATTTTCTCAAATACTTATTGTTTAGTTTCCTACTTTAGGATAACGATTAGGTACTAGATTAGGAGGCATCAATCACTCAGAGAAATCCCTAATTATAACGCATAATCGGGAAGTAGACACTAAACCAAATTATTACAATGCTAACGGGAGTTTGTTAGGTTAAAACTTGAAAGGTACTTAATTTGCTTAGCTGCAATTACGGGACACCTAACTCCATAAGTGCTATTCAGGCGTTTTATGTTTTATGACTAGTAAAGTTAAAGCTGTGTACTGTATTCGTCGTTATTCACAATTATTGTTATATAATAATAAATATAATAATGTTTTTTCTAAAGACAAAGTATAAACCGTTGAAAGTTAGAAGATGCGTTCTCTTAAAGGTCTATAAAACTACTTTGACAGATTTAGGATTCTCGTGTGGTTATTCTTTGGGTCAACCGAACAATTCCATTTAATCGGTCATTCAGGACATGTCCAGTTATGTGCATAGGTTTCTCACACGGACGGTTGCAACTAAGTTGTTAGAAGTTCCTGATAACTGTTGGTAATGTATTCAAATGTGATAATTACTTTGAAACACTCAGGTCGTGCTTAGTTTGAGTATTGAATCGATTACCAATGGGTTTGCGATGACCATAGCTGATGTAAATGGCAACCGAATAGCCACTATAAAGCTTATTATTAATTCCAACCTCTTCGAATGTCAAACTATAGCGAATATAAATATTACTAAAATTTTACAAAGAAATTTATTTATAATAAAGAACTTAAATATATTTAATAAATATAAAAGACTCATCAAAGCCGTTGGGGTGCGTACCCAAAATACTGGCTACATTACCGCGTTGTATTGCTATTCTAACGCGTTGGCCGAAATATGAGTAAGCTTTCGGGTTTCCTGTGGTCTTAACTAAGCGCGTATCTCTTTAAACAATCGACGCGCTTCTGGCCCCCCATGGATCCAAAGTCCAAAAGGAACGAAAATATAAGAAACTATGAGACTTTCATGTTTTCGTCTTTTGTTTCTTCTGCAATCAATTCCGCGCCACCAGCAGCTACAGGAGTAGCATGGAGATGCGAAGACGCCAATGTCGACGCAAGTAGCGTCCCACACAAGCGCCTTACCACGGCTCCAAGCAATTAGTGTCGCCTGCCATCACTGCGTATAATGGGATTCGGCTCTAAAATGACCGGCTCATTAACGAAATATTAAATTATAATTATTCTCATTTAATCAGCGCGGGGTGAAATATGCATTTTCACACGAAAAAGAAAGCTATGAACCCTATACGAATACATGCGTTACCAATTGGACTACGCTATTGCGTATAAAGAATTATATAATTAATATTAATGCATTAAATATCTGAACCCATTCTAAAAAAAAAATTGGTTTCCAACTCAAAATATAACATTAAAGTTTGTATTATGAGTTATGACAAAAAACAATGCATTTACATTTGTGCACTAACGTTCAAACTAGGCCGAGCCTGTGTCTTGAACATTAGTCTCTTCCGATGTCACAAATTGTGTTATATGTACATCAGTTAGTAATTTAAGTTGATAAAAAGTAGAAATGAAAAATTAACAGTTTACTTAATTTTTTTTATTATTATTAGTTAAAACAACTCCAACTAATATTAATTTACTTACTTAATTTACTAATCAATAAATACGTTTGATACGGTGATACAAACATTATTTTTTTTTAAACCCCTTTAAGTAATGCGATCGTGACCCTAATGTATCAGCGTGACAGTCTAATGGAATATATTTACTTTGAATCACTTAAGTAATTTATGGTCAATTCGTTTTTAATTCGCATTGTGAAAATCGAGTTCAAGTTCATGCATAAATTCTAATACGTTTAGAGGCTAAAATTTGTTATCGTATTATTTTTTTATTTCCCGTCTCATCCATATAAGTTTATCACGAAATCACAATTACATATTAAAACCATGAAACCAATAAAGTTGTGCATATAGAAATCAAAATGTGAAGATTATTTTCGAGTTCAAGGCAACTCAATGAGAAAAAAACTTAACTTCCAAATTTGCATATATTATGTGGTTACAGTAGATAGCTAATCTCTTAGAAAAGAATAGCTTGGCTATGTTTATTTTTATTCTAATCATCCACAAATAAATATTGGAAAAAATTTAACTCGATATTCAAATATTAAACACAAAATAAATCATTTAATGTACTGAATTTATTTGAATTGATCTAAGATTGAGTAATTGTATAATGAGAGGCCTACACCGCAGAAGCGTAATTATAAAAATAGAAGTACCTACTTATAGTTCATTTTCATTTTACCGTTTCACTATAAAGATTATTTTAAATATTTCATCAAAAAATCACATTTTAGTTCATAGCCGTGGAAAGAAATAAAGTTATTCTTATACAAAAACAATGAAGGCAAAGATACTCAAAATAAATTATACTAAAGATAAATATATTACTATACTGAGCAGTGTGAAGTGAGTCCGCATGTGAATTCGACTATCAAAATAAAGATATGGAGTCGCTAGTTAAAGCAAAACACCACAGTTAATTGTTTTTTTTCTGAATTTAACTCCATTTTATGAACCGTAAAAACAATATCTTAAACTTGTTAATTATTTAGGTATTTTATTTAAAATAAAAATATAAAATTACATTATAAAATCACTAAAAAACATTGAGTATTATATATGAGTTATTAAAAATTAAACAGAAAGTAGGTATCATACTTCACTAAATTTTAAAGACGGATATTAAAGTTCTCGTAACCGTTGATTAAATGTGCATAGAGCGTAAAGAGAACTGGGTTGACTATTAACATATTTCGTCTAATAGCTTAACGGAAACTTTTCAATATTAATCTGAGTGCATCGAATCTTTATAATGGTACAATTTTTCTGAATTTTAAAGAAAATCAAAGTTTTCTGTGTACGGTGTAGAGTTATGCTAATAACAATTATAAAATTTATTATCTAGTTATTTTTTCTACCCAAATGATCAGTGAAATTCTCATAACCCATTAACAATGTGATGAATAGTTTAATATTTTAAAGGAACTAGTGATCCTGATTTTTAAATTCGTAACTCATAGTATATGTGCCCATATGTGTAGAGAGAATTGTTAGGGAGAAAATCGACAGAAAGTGAAAATTCATCGAAATTGATCTTTGATCTCGGTTCTTGAACCGACACAGTTAGGAAGAACAACTTTTAAGGCTTGTGTGGCGTGTGATACGTAATGAAATGACAAGCTTCAAATGCCAATTGAATTTATTTGTGTCCCCACAATATTCCCCCCTTTTAAAAAAAAAGATATAATATTTGAAAAACAAAAAATAAAACTTATTACATACTATATGTAAATTGTATTGTATTGTATTGTGTATAGTATATAATATAGTATATATATACATATATATACACACATATATATATGTGTGTGTATATATATGTGAACTATACAAGTGTATATATATGTGTACTATACAAGTGTATATAATATATAATTACAACCTATTTAGGTACTCTAGTAACCTTTTTTTAAATATAGTGTATCGTTCATATGCATTATCAAAAAGCTGTTATTTTATTTTACAAATAGCCATATTAATTATATTTACCAGAGATTTGACTGAACATAAGTCCAGTTACAATCAATGTTTTAAGTTGTAAGTCAAATCAAAAGTAACAGTATAACATGGAAAATCAATAAATAAAACAATAAACATTGAATGTCGTAACCATCTTGCATCCATCTCGTGTATATTGTAAATAATCTAACGCAGTGTTTTCCAATCTGTGGGTCACTAAACTTTAATAGAACGACCGCTGGTTAGAAAAAAGGATGTATTTGTAAGACCGATGCTATAATAAAAACTTAAATTTCACAGTGAAGGGTCTATATAAAAAAAAATCCTCGCGATCTTACTAATAGTCTTCCATTGAAAATTTTCAACGCAGTTTAAACATATGAATTTAGGGTCGCCAGAACTTTTTAAGAGGTCGCGTATTGAAAAAGGTTTGAAAAGCACTGATCTAACGCATCGCCCAAAGCGAGATGCGCACAGTAAATAAGAACAACGGTACATTTACTACCTCGACACCGCTGTGCTCACCTAGAGTCGGAATTTTGCCAATTCTCAATGCTCGACCCTTAAACATTGGAATTTCTCACTTCCAGGCTTACCTTTGTCTAGTTACTAGTACATGACTTTAGAATTTGCCGTCATAAAAATAACTCTGCAATACTTTAGGATTAAGCAAACAGAAAACTGTTTCTGTAGTTTAGTTGGTCACGCGTCGGACATTCAATTGATGATGGCCCCATATTCATTTCTCGGATACAGCAAATGTTTTACTCTAAAAGTCTCTCTCTAATGGGGTAATTTCTTATCACCTGCAAGACCATAAAAGATTATGGGCACACTATTTTACTAATTTAATTAATATTTTTTACAATCAGCCTTTTCCAATGATGGTCATACTGGATTTTCCTGACTCGAAATCATGATGCGATAATGAGAAATATTGAAACTTGTTAAGATGATCATGAAATGAACACGGGATACCCTGTGTTACAGAAAATTTCGTGCTTGATTAGTATGTACAGAAAATTCTCCAAATATACTCACCAAAGTATTCTCAATCGATCAACAAGAAATTGCACTTAGGTATTATGTTTAGTTATCTATTTTTTATGTTTCGAATGTGCACTATGCATCTGCAACGTGTCTAGCACTGCACTTTACCTTAAACAGATCGTGACTTCCACCCAGTCAAAGACAAAAACCTTATTTGTCCTGCCTTTCCTATTATGGTATGGCCCGGTGATTACCTCATTGCACGAAACGAAGCTCCAACAGAAATGCTCATCATGACTTTCTTTATGCACGTTTGAAGGTAATTAATGTTATACGCAGATTATATTTAGATTCATATTAATAGATTTTACGTCCATCTTTCCTAGGAAAAGGTCAAATTATTCTGTTGCCCGAAGTTAAAAATTAACCAACGAATTCGCAATCGGTTTATAAATCGTAATTTTAGTTAAAAATTGTCATTCGTCTACCCTGAGTTTCTGCGATTTTGAATTATGTATTAAGTACCTAACTTATATACTAGCGGTTTGGTTGTTTTACATTATCTCATATATAATTAATATTTTTTTCTTATTTTTTGTAACATCCCTATGTATATACCATCCTACATAACCCTCGATAAATGTAACAAAAACAGAATTGAATCCGAATCAGTAGTTTCTGAGATTAGTGCGTTCAACCAAACAAACAAATACTTCAGAAATATTATTTCAGATGCAGTTCTAAAAGTACAATTCAGGCAGCATTTAAATAAAAGAGGATTGATATCATTAAACATTTAAACATTAATATTCGTTAAGCGTTGCCTTAGCATTGTTTTTTTAAAGTTAAAGTTTACTAATGCTATTGAAATCAATTATTCACAATGATCTAAAGCAAGTAAGGCAAGCAAGAATTATTTGAACATCAGCTGAGTTTCATCTTAACGTAAAGGCAGAATACGAAATTTCTGAGCGTTTTCTAAGGCATTTCCTGCCGCGCACCACCACTGTGGAACCAGGTGCCTTTGGAGGTATTTTCGAACCATTACAACTTAGGGACCTTCTAGAAAACAGCGTACCTCTCTCTAAAAGGCCGGCAACGCACTCGTGGCCCAACAGGTGTTGAGAGTGTCCATAGGCGGCGGAACGCTTATCCTAAGGCCCGCCCGTTGGTTTGCTCTCCCTATTTTAAAAAAAAACACATTTTTGAAATTTAAATTCTAAATTACAATTCATAAACCTGAATTATATTGTCTCTTCTCTTATAATATATATAAAATTCTTGTGTCACAATGTTAGTTACCTTACTCCTCCAAAATGGCTTTACTAATTTTTACCAAATTTTATATGCATATTCAGTAGGTCTGAGAATCGGCTACTATCTAGTTTTCATACCCCTAAGTGATAATTGTAGCCCACCTCAAAAATTAATATGGCAAAACAACGTTTACCGAGTCAGCTAGTATCACTCACTACATAGTATAAAACAAAGTCGCTTTTTCTATCCCTATATCCCGTTGTATGCTTAAATCTTTAAAACTACGCAACGGATTTTGATGCGGTTTTTTTATAGATAGAGTGATTGAAGAGGAAGCTTTTCACGGGTATATATGTTTTATACCCGTGAAAAGCCGGAGAAGGTCGCTAGTTTATTATAAAAGAGAGAGAGATAAGACTCACTACATTATATGAAAACTTAATTTTGTAAAATGCAATTTAAGAAATCACATCTCAAAGTTCACTTTTTTTTATCTTATTTAGAAATAAAAGACCGTTTTGTTGTGATCATTGTTTAATTAAACATGATTAGACAAAGAAAAAGGAAATAGTTTCAAAGTTTTTTTAAAAAAAATTAAAATGTATATTGATTCTCTATATAATTACGTCATTCAATAATCTGTTTTCATCATTACAATACTTTGTCTAGCTATAAAGAATTAACGAAATAACTCGTAATAAGTGTACATTTATTTCTCTAGCAAAAAATAATAGAAGAATATAGATTTAATGGAATAGAGTGGAAAATTGGCTATTAATAAGAATAAGTAGTAAATATTTATCAATATAACAAAAGTATATAAAGATAGTGAATTATCATTTGTATTCTCAATTTATTTTTGCTTAAACAATCATCTATCTGCAATCAGTTTGAACATTTTATAATTATTACTAAATTTTACGAATCCAATGGAATTGCAATTATATAAAGCATCGAAAATAAAAATTACACACTAAACGTTAATTCACCAACAAAGAAGCAACAAGTCACCTATCAACCTATCATTACAAGGCAATTATTTCTCTAGACATAACTCTAACAATTATGTACTTTGTGGTGATAAAAATATCGTTACGTATAATGTAAACTATGTAGAAAAACACGTCGATTAATAAAAATTATAGCAACATTTTAAATCTATATAAAATAAAGATAAGGGCAATTCTTACAAACATTTTTATACTACCTACTCTTGTTCTTGCCGCTGTATCTTAAGAAAAATCAAAATCATTACAATGCTAAGCAATTCCTAACAGACAAACACTATATTAATCATTCATTTTATTGTTTCTATTAGTGTACATTCCTTAATCTATTCAATTCCGATAAAACTAAAATGAAAACTCGAGCCGAACGGGCCCCGTCAAGTGGCATTTAGGTACCTAAACTAGTTTAGCTTGCAATTCGATACTCGAACTAAAACTAAATATATTCGTATTATTTAGAGTCACTCGAAGCAGAGTTCACTGTTGGTAAACTTTCAGCTTTCTGTAAAAAAAATGTATATTAGCTGTTTCACGACTTTCCAAGCCCTATATTATACGAGAAACTTGCTATTATAGATTAGCCAAAACCACATTTGAATCGGTTAAGCCGTTTGAAATTAATCGGAAGTAACCTGCAGATTCTTAAGGATTTTATTGTTACTTGTTGTATATCAGTGTAAATGCAACAACCGGTAGTACAAGTTATCACATAGAAATATTGTCACAACACAAAAAAAAATGTTTAAAAAATATAAAGACAGATTATGTATTGATTTATTTTGTTTTTGATTTGTATCAAGGTCAGTGTATATTATTTAAAACTCCGATAGATACATTTCGATCGTTTTATATTTTGAAAACTGTGTATTGCATTCCATTTAATTGCGCAGACGTTGTCGAGTCACTCGCAAACAGATGTACAACACTAAAGTCTTATTGGATACTCAATGCGTGGAACACAAATGAACTAAGTTCTATTCCAGTAGATATGGAATCGATCTAAAGGCACTTTACTTGCTGTAAGGAAAATTGGTCAATGAAATAAATTTCTACCCTTTTCCGCAATAAGGCCTTGGTTGCGGGACTTCACTGGCTCGCAGTGAACTAGTGAAGTTCCGAAACGACAAAGAACAGGCTCATACTGTAAAATGTATGGGTTTTACCAAAATTTCATTAGCAACTTGTATTATTGAAAATTCGGCAAAACGTAAACGGAAGCCGAAAAAAGTATATAAGGGCAATACGCTCTTTCTTGAATGATTTTTTACACTATAAATTAAGTAAAAAAATTGTCGTTTATCATGAATAAAATCTACAACTGTAGAACCGATTTTTTAAATTCTTCCACTGATAGGAAGTTAAACTCTAAAGTCGTAGTTTATAAATATTTTACCGTGTTAGAATCACAGACGATGCCGGCCCATTGCATGAAGGAGGGCAGGTCCCTGGCTGGAAGCTCGGCAGCCAACGCTTTCACTCGCAGGTTGCGGTCGTCCGTCAACAGCACCACTTCGAAAACTCGCCGAGGGTTTTTCGTTTCACAATTTTCTTTTGTATCTGCTTACGAAAATTCATACTAATATCAATATCATAAATACATAACATTTAACAGACGTATAGACAAACACGATGATACACACACACAAATGGGCAATAAAAGGACCTCTTCTTATCATCACACTGTCTCAATTTAATATATATAATTCAGTAAAACGTGACTTTTGTGATGTGGTCAAAATTCCCTATAAGCCACTAGTAAAATTTCCACGATTTTACTTGGCGCAAGAAATAAAGACATGGCTTAAAGGAAAAAACTTTAATTATAATTACCACAATGACACATAACATCTGTAACGTCTGTCGCCGGTAACCATATAGGCTATAAAGCACGCGAAACGCCGGAAAACTAATAAAACTAATAATAATCGTCAAGTCAATCGTGCGTAAAGAAATTTTAATTCAAAAACATCCTACCTTGTTCAGAAGCAAGATTCGCCTGTAGATTGATGGCCGTATCCAGCACTCTGTCATCGTTCGAATGTCCGGGTTTTTGGTTTTCAGCAGTAAAGGTGCGTGAATTGAGAAGCGATCCGCGCGCGGTCACAAGCCGCACGCCTCTTGTGCACGCTGTACCACCCACGCCCACCCAACCCAGTGCGTTACGGGCCGCCTCACCCAGACGCGAACATCGGCACAGACCCTCAAGCTCACTCATCACTTGGAGAAAAAGAAATTAAATATGGTTATTCCTGTTATTAGTAAGAACTATGTATTAAATGCGGTTGTTGTAGCGGTGTGTGCGTGCTTACAAAATTCGCCACTATATTACAGAAAAGTATCTACAGAAAGCTTAGGTACTTTTATTTTCCTCCTTCCGATCCTCATACTTAATAAAATCGTATGTTTTGTTAATAGTAATATTAATTGTTAAACAGCCTACTTCAGAAGCAACTCTCTAATCCAGCTTCGCACTCAGTATGGGTTAACTAGGTTTCTAATTGGCGTATCAAGATAAAACTATTTTCTTGTCTTAAGTTAGATTTATCAGAATTCAACACCGCATTTACAAAGCATCCTAAACATGTTTCACCCATAACATATTCCCGTGGTCATGTTATCCAGTATATTTTAAAAAGTAAACATAGGTACATACCGCAAACAATGCATATATTCTAAGCATCCTAAACGCGTTGACAGTATTTTAATGATGTTGACGGGCTGGCGTATTGCCAAACGTCCTTGTCAAGTACATTATCACATTAAAAAATACTTGATCCTTTTGAGAATAATTATAGTTTGTTGTTGTTTCTTTAGGGGAACATAATAAGCCTTACATAAACAATTATTATTTATTTCAACATCCGCACTATGGTCCGTATGAAAATTAAAGCAATTAATATAATATTATTTTTAATTATTATTATTAAAAAAAAATGAAATTGTCAAAATTATAACTTACAGGAGTCGTGAGAATACAAAAAAACACATCGAATTGATAACCTCCTTTTTAGTTTTTTTGAAGGTCGGTTAAAAATGGCAGAGGACTAATCACCCTTCACGAGCACTTGTAAAGAAGAATGATCGGTGCAACAGACGCAAAAACACCAAGGTTGCAGATGACGGAGTCTACTTACCGACAAGTGGGACAGCGATTTGGTAAGACTGGGTAGGTGCCACCACAGCCTGCAATTGTGGTAGATGGTCGATGAAACAATTAGTATCAGGTACCAACCACCGAGGCCGCACTTCCACTTCGCTACCCGCTGACCCACCACCCAGCATCTCCTGCAACAAATTACCGAAACGTCGTATTGTGGAATTATAAAGTGAAGTCTCGTGTCCCCTAGTGGGGTATGGGGCAGATGCATTTCACATCTGTTTCACTGATCGATTTTTTTCTTTTAGGGGCAAGTAGGTGATCAGCCTTCTATGTCCTGCCAGACCGAGTTTTTTTTTTTATCTCCGCCGGGAATCGAACCCAGGACCTCTCGGTTGTAACGCTTACGCGCTTACCACTAGACCAAGAAGGCGGTCGATTGTGGAATTATGGTAACGTATAATTAATTTGTAATTTGTTTGTAGAATACCTAAACCCATGGATATTAAAGTAAAAAGCAGTAAAAGTTATGATTTAATAAAATTATCTTGTATAACCAGTTTGAACCAGAAATCGATAAGACTATGGTATGACTTTTAAGTTGATAAGTCAAACATTTACGAGACGTTGTCTTTACCAGACTTATTTAGATCTTATTTTTTTTTAATGTATCGCTTCATCTACTTATTACATATATGTATACGAATTAACCGTTTTTTATTTGAACAAAAGACTAATAACGAAGTGACGTTTCATATTAGGCTTCGAGTGTTTACAATAACGGTGGAATCAACATTGTTAGATGATGTATATATAAACCCTGACATAAGGACGGAGGAATGGCCACAACAAGGAAAAAACACTTTGACTCATTAAATCACTATTTAAATATTTTACAATTCTAAAACACATACAAAAAAATCAGTAATTAATACGCATATGTATTTAAAATTGAAAATTCCTATTGAGTCATTTGTGAGTCATAAACAAAATTAAATTAAACGTTTTCCATACTTTAATTGACTATCAAATCTAGTTATGTTTGTTATTATATATAAACATTACAACACCCGCCTTCGCTTCGATATCGGTTTAAAGACATTTATTCTCGTAACAAATTTACATTTCACTTAAAATGAGATACAAAAAAATATATAGGTTAATAAATATTAAGTACAAACTAAGTTAGTCACTGATACTCATAGTGTTAATATATAACTTTAATTTTTTTCTTAAAACTATTCACACTCACTGTTTTTAATATTATTTGGTAATTTATTGAACAACATTGCCCCCTCATACATAATCGTCTTCTTTCCATAATTTGTCCTTGGCTTTATTACTTTAAGTTGGTATTTTTTCCTAAGATTCCATTTATTTTCTCGTATGTGTAATTGTATATTGGATTTAACGGTATTTGCGATAATTTTAAAACCCATTTAAACCAGTCAGGTTGTTTTCACCATTTATAACTCAAAAACGGATGAATCGATTTGGATAATCTCTAATATTTTGGATTCGTCTAATCTGAGAATATCAGAATAAACATTAAAAATATAGAAAACTTAACGAAAAAGTGTTAATGATGAAAATTCGTTTCCTCATATATTTTCTATGGAATGACGTTTTAGATGACACGTTAGTATTCGGAACTCTGAAGCGATACAAGTTCACGGGGTCAACTAGTTACATCTTAATGAAGCAAACAAAAATCAAGACGCATCAAAATGAATTTTGTTTTAAAGCTATTATTACATGAGAGAATCTTCTTAGGCGTAGTTTTCTGGATGAATCCTTTTTTAACACGCTTTTATTAATTCGATATGCCCTAAAACAGAAATAGCGGTGGGCGGGACATATAGCCAGAAGCTCAGACAAAAGATGGACATTAGAGACCAGGGGGAATAAAAAAAGGGGAAGCCCTAGAAAAAGGTGGATAGAAGACATAAATGCGATAGCAGGACGCGAATGGAGGAAGAATGCCATGGATAGAGAGGTCTGGAAACAGCAAGAGGAGGCCTTTACTCTTAGAAGGGGTTCCGATCAATGGTACTGAAGAAAACAAATCCATATCCATATGTACAATTATATTTAAAAGTTAAAACTTTAGTTTGGAAATACACGGGCTTTATCTTTTTATTTATTAGTTTGACCTGTACCTATGTATATAACTATTTTATATATGTAACGGAATTCTCTAGCGTGATTTTCGCCCAATTTCACGTCGGACATTGCTCATATATCAAAACCAGAAATAATACAACATTAAAAACATTAGTTAATTTTAGTTGTATCAGAAATTTGACTTTTCGACATTCATTTCTGTATAGGTTATTATATAAATAAATTAAAGTTTGTTTATCTAACCTGCATTCGTTGTCGGCGTTTCTCCATGGTCGCCTTCCGAGACTCGAGTTGCTCCTTCCGGCGCAAAAGACTTCTTGTGACCTCATCAGCACCTTCCACATCTAAACCTTCGCTGTGACTTGTCGGTCCACTGGTTGTACCACTTGCGCTATCATCCTCAGAGTCCTTAGTCTATCAAAATTATATATTTAAATACAAATTTAAAGTATCCAAGAAGAGGAAACAAGTTCAATGATAATATTTCTTGATATGTGATCTTGATGCTTCAAATTGAAAGAACGCTCCATCACATTAAAATAACCTCTATGCAATTTTTTTTCTGAATAACTTTGTTACCTGCTATATAACGCTAATATAACGAATGATGTTATTTTTAAAGGGTCTTTTTAATTTCCTTAAAATATGAAATTAAAACTTGCAAGTGAGATTAATTTAAACTTCAGAATTTTAACTTTAACAGAATAACATGGGAGACAGATAAGGTAAAGTAAATAAGGTCCATTGTTAATGAAAATTCATCAATAACTTGTTAACCTTCTTATATGCTCAACATTTCATACAAAACGTTATTAGTAAATTCTTATTAGGACGTAATTTAAGTTTTTGCCAATACGTAGGTTTATACCAATACTAAAACTTACCAAGTGCTGTAATTGAGGGTAGTTGACTTGGGTATAGTGAACAGCGCTAACGTACCGGGGCTGAGCGCCTGCTGGATATTCTAATTTCATAACCGGCGGTTCAACACCCACAAGATACCTGTAAAACAAACATTTTTCCTTTTTATACAATACTAATGTTTTTATAACCTAAAATCATATTTATGCTTAAAAGTTAAAATTGAACCGAAATTGACATAGTTAATGGAACCGGATTTATTCTTAAGTATTCTTTAAAAATCTATGCCGATTTCTAACATACTTGGACGGAAATATTTTTATAAATCAAAAACTACTAGTTACAAGATGCCAAGCCCAAGTCTTTCCAATGTTCTTGATAGCTATGGACATATCCGCTTTACGTTGCACACAGTCAACATATAAATAATTCAGCAATATCTGGTATATTGCTGTATCATTTATATGTTAGTTCGTATTTGATACGTAATGCTATATCAAATATATCTGTACGCTTCGCTCGCCATTTTCTTCCCCGCATCACCTGTCTATGGAACCAACTCCCTCACGGATACGACCTTGGGAATTTTAAACGTTTTGCGTACCAATATCACGACACGGTTATCCATGGGCCGCAGTGATCTCTTACCATCAGGGTTAAGAGCCAGAGCAGGGATAGCTGTTCTGTTGTCCTGAGTTATATAAAACCCTGTTAAAATAATCTACAGATTAAAATAGTATGTGATTATCATAACTTACTCAGTGCCGAAAAACAGGAGCTTTCGAGTACGTAGCACGTGTTCTGCGGCGTGTGGGGTGAAAGAAGGACTCGCACGCGCCCACGCCATCGCCGGCTCCATGTACATCAGGGGCGTGAACCCGGCCAATGATGTGTCCTCCGCTAACCTCACTGCCACGTGACCTACACAACAATTGTTTTTATATCATCAATCGAATAGTTATCATCAATTGGGCCTCCAAAAATTGACATTGACATTTTTTAAATTATTTGGTAACGAAAAAACAAACATTTTTCATTTTCATACAATACTAATGTTTTTATAACCTAAAATCATATTTATGCTATTTATGCTTCAAAAATAAAATAAACGTTTTATTTTATTTTTTTGAAAATAAAATGTTTATTTTGAAAAATGCAAGTGAATTCGCATACGGAAAGAATAAGGAAAAGAGAAGATGAATTTAAGTGTTTATTTCGGTGCCAATTTCACGAATCAATATTCATGGTAAGTAGAATGTCATTGAAGACTGCGGTAATCACAAGTACATTCTGTAAGACGCAGTTCTGAATGTGGAAACACTCTCACGTAATGGTAAATTAGATTTGTGTGAGAAATCCGATAATTTTATGCAACAAAAGAATATCATGGTGAGAATCCCATAATCACTCACGTGCTGTGAGATACAAGTTCTTTTATTAAAATAATTAAAAACTGAAGCAACTTCCAGTCGGCAGACACAGTTCTGCGTCCGATTCTATATATTTACTTAACTTTATATCATATACTTAACATTAAAGTACGTATATTAGTATATACAATATATATAAGTAGTTTTTTGTGCCTTTCATACAGACTTTTATATTTGTTAGCTATTGACGTGGTTAGTAAAATTTAAAAAAAAATTACCGTCTTTCATTTCGCTTTCGAGTTCAATTGATTTATCATCCAGCGATTCTAGAATGTTCATTAACTTAGCTAGCCAGTCCCAAGGATCATTTCCGCTCCTGTATAAAAGAAATTATAATGAAATTTATAAGGAATCAACAAATCCTTAACGAGATATTTGGTGACATTTTCTGAAAAAACCTGAAACCATTGAAACAGCAACAATTTACGATTCTCTTGAATAACTAAGAAAAACAACAATTATATTAAACTTCTGACAAAAAATTACTATTCAACCATGGATTAAGTATTGCTCAATTTGTCTATGGGGCCTGAAGACATTTGACCAAAAATAATTTGCAACGAAAATTGTTTCACATTTTTGAACTAGATTTAGTTTCGATCCCCATTCTCCATGGAATAAATTAAAATTTGCTAAAACATACTCACTCGATTCCAAAGTTGCTCAGCGCCGGTGGTGGATTCCATACGCTGCTATGACATAACATCCAGTCGGACCACACCTGAAATACGAAGAATTTAAAATTCTCAGAGAACATAATGTAATTTGCAACTCCTATGCACAATCCATACAAGTGGATAAACCACAAAATGTAACCTGGAACTGGAAAATGTATGTCGACTGGAAGCGTGACTTGATTTCCTAAATTGAATTTCAACATTTAATACTATAATAATCCTGCAAAAATTTTCGAATACAAAAAATATTATATTAGCAATTGCTTTAATGCATTTATTAAAAAAAACCTCAAAATTAAGACTAATTTACGCTTTTATGTTGTTACTAATTTTGATTGTGGGATATTAGCGATAAGGCCTCCCTATAAATGTGGTTTTTGAGACGGTACAGTCAGGTCAAAGGTACAGGAAAACGTTCCAAGGACCATCCATAACTTTTTAAAATATTCGGAACAGCATTAACAGCTTTTGGAAAAAGCTACAGTTAGCAAAAAAAAACTAAAATAACAAAAAATATTTTTTTTATGCCAATGGATTCCATTTCATGTAGGGATCAAGACTATGGGACCATTTGAGTCTTATGTCAATAAATAAAATAATGAAATAGCTACTTTCTTTCCTAATTATACGATGTGTTTATTCTGTATGTAATTTTTTGCTCCTACCGAGATTCGAACCCGGGACCTTTTGATGCAGAAGGCAGGAGCACTACCAATTGCGCCAATCGATCGTAAAAATGTATTTATTATGATAATATCTTACCTTGATCGCGGGTAGTAAAGACAATGCATCCGTATGCTGCTGCGAATGAGCCGGTTCAGGCAGCAGAGCACAACACCGCTCCAGCATTGCGCCGAACATCAAGAAAGAAACCCCCAACGCACAGTCTAACCATGCGCTTCGTTCTGCGCTTTCATTTCCTGAAACAATTCCAATTAATTAATACCCGAAAATGTGGCTCTTTGAAAGCTATCATGAACAAGGTAGATTTTGACCACAATTAAAGAGGATCCGATTCGAGATGTTTATAATTAACATGTCGGTTGATCAATTTAGTTTTACGATAACACTTAAAATTTGCTATCTTTACTATAAGGGCTACAACGCACTTGCGGCTGGCTGATGCCTCGTGCTTAGAGGCACGAAATGATAGCAGAGTTTAATATTTTTATTTCAGAATTAAAGCAATATTAAGATAAGTTCTTTAGATATACTAGGATGTCAGTAAAATCATCTGAAGAATTATTATGTGCGCCGCAACATTCAACCGAAGCGGCCCCCCGCAACTCCAAGTCAACCGTAGACGGCTGGCCGCAAATCAGTGCGTTGATATCTTAATATATATAAATTACGAAATAATTAATATATAAATTTGTCCACGATGGACTCCTAAACTACTTAACCGATTTTAATCAAATTTGCACATCGTGTGCAGTTTGATCCAACTTAAAAGATAGGATAGCTTACATTTGGAAAATTGTCAAAAAAATAAAAAAAACATTTTCCTCACACATTTTCTATGGAAGGACTTTTTGGGTGACACGTTATTATTCGGAACTTTGACGCGATACGGGTCCACTAGTCATTATATAAAAATTGAAGTGCGGCCTACCACAACGACACGCCGCATCATGGCTAGCCTATGCGTTTAGGCATTTACATTTAATAAACACATTCAACATTGGAAAGATCGAGACAAAAAGCGCCATATAAAATTAATTAATAGATTCCTATATTTCTTTGAATCAAACAGTAAGAGGTATGTAAGAGCTCTGAATTCCCATGCACATAATCGGCTAGCAACAACATTCTTACAATATGTAACAGGTCAACCGTAAAAGATCTATATATAGCATCAGAGAAAGATTCGATGACGGTGAACGCTAATCTTACGAAAACAGACCACGTCGGAAATTTAAATATACCCCTATTAAATGTTAATGCAATTTTGAATAATTCAACAAATTCTTACAAATAAATCTAATTAAGTGCACTTTACAGTTACGTATACTTCAATATGACATAACAGTCTCTCCAGCATCTCAGTGAATTGAAAAATTAGAATATATATGGACAAGCACATGAGCATTCAAAGATTTCTTGTAAAAACTTGTTCTCATGGGATAAACAAAGATGATAGACGACCGACTATTAGTTGAAGGTTCCTGAGGACCGGTATGTTAAAAATAGATTTAACTAAAAATAACTCAGCACGGATTGCACCTGCAGATTCAGCCCCATTACATGTTCTATAACGTCACAGTGAAGTCATACAAAACCATCAGAAAAAGCTTTTTTCAATTTAGTCCGCGTGACCATATAATATATTAGTCGCATTAATTTTTAAAACAGTTTCAGTTACTTTTGAGATTATTATGATTAAGACAAACGAAAATATAATTTTCTCCTCTTTATTGTAGATGTGAAAATTATTTAGCAATCTCTTACAGTAATTTTTCGTTAAATTTTAGAAAAAATTTAAAAAAAGACTTCATCAAATAAATATTAGTTTTTAGCAATTCTCCTAAGAATTGGCATGTATCTTGAAATAGGATATTAATTTTTAATTAAAATTTGCATAATCCTCAATCGTAGATCTCACTTAACTTCTATATATCATTGTTACGTTGTAATTATATAATAAAGTGTTTCTTTTTAAATAAGCATTACATTTATTTATGTCATGAGTCATGACGCAATCTGTTAGTTTGTTGAACCTGAAACATCGAAGGCATGCACAACACGGCCAATGAATACCCGGGGCGCCGCAGTGCATCAACCTTTAATAACATATAATTAGAAAACGTACAAGTATGGGAAGTCGATGTTGAAGTAATTTTTAACCCTTTTAAACTCATTTCCAATTATTTTGCAATATAAATACGGGACCCAATTTAGTGGAATAATATTTTATGGATCACAACAAATTTTGAAGCAATTTACATAAATAAATTACTACGTAACATAATTTAGAAGTGATGATTATCTCACTTTTTGTAGGTGATATCATTAGCATGCTGCACGCAACATGACAGAGCGATTTATGCTGACAAAAATAAATAACATAAATATCTGTCTAATTCGCCGTATATTATAAAATAATAATCACAGAACGATTTTTTCAAAAAATTCATATGTTGTATGCAAATTGTTCCAATTTTAAATGAAAAGCGGCGGCAGCGACACGAGGTGGCAGTTGAAATTCGGAAAGAGCACAACGAATTCTATAAAATAACCAATTTTCAATAGTACCATAACTTTTCCAGGTAACCCCCTTTTTTCGGACCAAATACTAGGAAGGAACTCAAGGGAGAGCATTTTTGGGTCGCTGTCAAAAAATGCGGATGGACAAAGTGCCGGAAGCAAATTTAAAATTTATCACTCAATTACAGAGTAACAAATTAACTGTATAATTATCGTTTGATAATAACAAAATAATATTCTGCATCAGCGAGCGCTGACTGAATAGAATTAGACATATTAATTAAAACCATGCATTGTATTGTAATTTTTAATTTTTGCACTCTCCTGACCTTTTACTTTTAATAGTTTTTTCATTGATTCGTTTCGTCGCGGTTGGCTTGTTGAGGAAAGTTGGAAAAAACGTATTTCCACGCACGGAATTTTTTATAAGGAAAAATATTGTTCTAAAGTACTTTAATTGGCAATCATGTAACGAGATAGCACTATATTAATTTATTTATTTATCAAAACACATCTATCTTTAAAGCTACAGCCAATGCGAGTGCCTTACTACAAATTAAAATTTAAAAAAAAATGGGACCACTTCGACGAGTTACCCTATCGTTTGACACCTCACTCATCCAAATCGGTCTACAGATGGCGACGTACGAGCGGAACATCGGAAAAAAAATACGCGTCGAATTGATAACCTCCTTTTTGGTTTTTTTGAAGGTCGGTTAAAAACTAAAAATTATTGCCGACTATCCACAATGTCCATTTTGTGGATTCGCTCTCAGAACAGACAAAAATATTAATTGTGTCCGGAGACTTTATTTAGAACTGTTACTGCCCGCGTCCACGGAGCCTTATGGACCATATCCGTCTTGCCCCTTGGCACCGCAAAGCATCCGTCTTCTACGACGCACAAAATCATTCAGTATCAAGAATCCGAACTGTCGTACAATACAACAATTGTGTTGCATAATATGATAACACAGTTTTTACTCGCGACTATCTGTCAGTGAAGAAACTTTTTGAGTTTATTTATTACAAACAGCATAGATACTTTCTTTATAAATATACAGAGGTATTTAGCGAAATTTAATTCAATAAGTCATCCAAATCTTTACTAATCTAAGACCGATTATCATCTCATTTAATAAAATATCACTCACCCTTGTTTTTAGATGCATTGGTTTCAACTGCAAACATATTAAGTGCTGTAAGTTGCAAGAGACGTGCTGCGGGCGTCGGCAAAGGCTGTCGATGGAGGAGGGCACGGAATTGTCCCAGCATTTGTGAAGCACTTTCGTAGAATGTCTCCATACTGGCAAACAAATCAGTATATTGCAGGGTTTATAAAACATATTTTAGAAATTCAAAAAAATACTATATTTTAATTTCAAATTACAGTCTTACTATATTTTTTTCATCAAGTCATCTACAAAGAAAAATGAGCACATTTTACTATTTTATCATTAATTTAATCAAATTACGTTTATTTATTATTTTAGATTAAAATTTCGTTAATGTTTAAACAAAAAATCTATAAAGGGATGCTAGTGTACTAACAAATGTAACAATCTAGACTTTTGTTTATGAAATCTTACCCAATTTTCGTTATTAATTTTCCATGGACATGCAGATAAGCGGTGATGAAATTTTTATTCAACTGTAACAAATATCATCATAAAGCAATGAATATAATCAAACATTGATTTTTTAAATAAATTATATTAAAAAAACTAAAAATAACCGCCTCCGTGGCGAATTTGTTTACGCGTATGCGTGATGTTTCGTTTGGGTAGGCACAGAAGGTTGATCACCTAAATGCCTTTAAAGAAAATGATCAATGAAACGGATACAGAAATGTGTCTGGCCTCTGGCCAGTGAGGGGTTAAGTAAAAACATCTAATTTACTGATAAGGATTCATAAATCACAAGCAAATAAGTACTATGCGGTCGCGTGAATTTCAGCCATTTCTCGCCCGATTGTGAAACTATTCTTTCAATATCCTGAAAACTATTGATCATAAATATTCTAAAAAAAAACGGGACCACTTCGACGAGTTACTCTATCGTTTGACACCTCACTCATCCGAATCTGTCCATGGATGGCGACGTATGAACGAAACATCGGATAAAAAATACACGTCGAATTGATAACCTCCTTTTTGGTTTGAAGGTCGGTTAAAAACCACTCTATGTTACAACACCTACTCTTGATTTTCTAAGTATGTATTTATATCAAATTAGTTCTCACTCCTGACCTCATCAAATTATAATTCAAATGAAGCTAGCATCCAATCAATCAAATAATTTTTAAATCGGTAGTTTTTGAGTTAATTTTACATATCAGATGTATGTAAAATAATTATTAAATATAGATAGAATGTGTTGTGTAATTAAATGTCAAAATGTCAACCTCGACAGGTGTCATGTCGTCATAGTCATGCACTGAGGTATTGTTAGATGAGGGCGCGCGCGCAGCCCCGGGTCGAACCCAAACTTCGCGCCGCTGCCCCGAACTGCTCTCACCGCCACTCTCGTTACCTAAAGATTATATATTTATAAGGTGAAATCCAATCCAATTGGTTTCAACAAGGTAATAGCGAATCATCTCTTGATTTCATTGTTAAGAACAGTTTCAATGTAACAAAGGGAAACATATTCCCTCCATAACTATTGGTTTTTATTTATAATATAAATTAAGAAAAAACATACAGAACTATCACTAAAAATATTAATTAAATTAAAAGTTATAAATAATAGTTTCACTAGGGCAATAATGACATAAAAGGCAGGCAGCGTCCACAGACTGCGACCTGCCACCATCCCTACATACCTCTTTCGCATCATCCACTTTCAATAAATACATTATATTATTGATGTAATGAGTATATTGTTCGCCGATTGCAGGTGTTTTTGAACTGCCCCTTCTCAAGTCTTGGAATTGGACCAAGTGCCCGATCCATCTCAACATCTCTTACTGTCATTGGATATATCTATTTGGATGTGGATAAGTAGTAATTCCAACTAACCTTTACATTCGAACTGAGCGCGTCGTTTTCGTTCTGCGGCTTCGTACTAAAAATAAATCATGTATCAGTATTTATTTATTTTGTAAAGAAATGAAAAATCTGAAATTAACAAACATCTAAGCATTACCTTTTTTCTGTTTTCCTCAAACAGTGAAAGCAGACTTTCTCGTGCCGATTGGAAGGGGTTCGATGACATCAAACTTCTCATATAATAATAAACTGCATCGAGTTTTCGTCTCTGAAAATAAACATCCCAGACATAAATAAATTCAATTAAAAATAGTTAATTTAAACTTATAGTCGAGAAAAAATAATATGCAATTGACGATAAACATATAGTTTTGTTTTCTAATAATAAGTTTAAGTAAGAAACTTGCACAAATTTCATACAAAAACGGGACCTCTGAATTCAGCTTATTCATTAAATGGATTAAAATGCACAATTTTAGTACTTACAGCATATATAGCTAATATCGCGAGCTGGTTATACGGTCTGCCATTCTTAGGATTAACTTGCTGAGCCTTCGTATACCAAATTTTACTCTTCAAATAATTGTTTGTCTCATTCACTTGCTCTTTATATCTCGCCAAGTCGCCAAGGAACACGTATAGTTTCTGGACCGAGACCATTGCTAACCCAACATACCCCAGACCTTTGGGAGGAAGCGCATTGTTATCATTTAAATAATCTTCAGTGTTAAATTTATATGTTTTCTCTAATAGTTGAATGAGATTCTCAAAAAACGCATTCCCTTCCTCGATAATGACGTTTATTAGTTTGACTATTTCTGTTTTTTCCTCTGCATTCGCCTGGGTTATGCTCTTTCTGAGTGTTTCAATGAAGTGGTAGTAAAGGATTTTCCAAAACTGCTGCTCTATGTTGTCCGCTTGGCAGAATTTCAGGTCGGACATTAAGAGCCTCTGTAGAGCACTTTGCAAGAATTTCCTGTAACAAACAATTGTCACTTGTTAATTATCTAATTATAGAGGCCTCATGGCTAAGCGGTCTTATAAGCGTACCGCGAAGCCTGAGGTACCGGGTTCGATCCCCGGTCCCGAATACAATTTATAAATTAATTTGTATTTGGTCTCTGATAAGGCTGCCACTTGACGGACGGGGTGTCATAAGTGGTACGGAGGAGTGATTGAATGAAAAAAAAAAACATTGTACACTATATTTAATGATACTTTTATCGTCCTCTAGGTTTCTTGTCTTTTCATAATTACCTTGTCTCGGCGACAACGGGCCAATTAGCTGCTAGTGCGTGCGCGCCTTGTACAGTATGCGTCTTGAGAATTGCATCGGCGCGGTCCACCTCTTTTAACAGCGCTATATGCCTCGCCGCCCGCGCCGCCTCTCCCGTCTCGTAGCTCGCTCCGCCTCGAGAACCACTTTCCCTTACACCTGTCAAATCTATACATGTCCATTTACGTAAAAGATACGGCATCTACGTGAAGGGTGTATATGAGTGATTTTATTATAGCTTGGTGCAATTTAATTGTTAAATATATATTATACATATTCATTTTTTACCATCCGAGTCTTTAAAGCAATTTAAAGGCTACATTTAAAATTAAAAATATCGAGTATTCATAAAAAAAATCAATACATCAAACGTGAATTGTTTCAAAAAGATTACGTTATTAGTCGCGAATTTCTTCATAAACTTTTAAAAGCTTAGATGGTTAGTGCATTTTGTAAAAAATTAAAAAATCTCAAAAATACATAAAGTAAACAAATAAAAATATTTTTTTAGAACAATACTGTGAGGCCATTCTCATATAACTTCTATAGGTAAATAGGTGGTCAAAATAGTGTCATTGGAAATTGATCCATTTCATATTATGATAATAAAGTTTATGTTCGCTCACAAAAAGGCAAGAGTTAGGAGTACGTCTGTAAAATCCCACAAGATTCTACAGACACGTGAAAAAGGGTAGATAGAGATATCGTTCTTACCTCTTTCCATTCTGATATCAGGTTTAGCAGAACTTGTCTGGACTATAATAGGCTTGGATGGATTGTGGTGGTCATATAAGGTTTTCTGTATGTCATTCGGAGCTCCACGCCTGGAAATATACAATGTTGACTATGGTGTTAACTATCAGCATTGTTTGAAAATGTTTTATGAAATTAATATTCGATTTATTTGGTATTTGATCTTTAAATAAGTATATTTGTTACATATTTACACTATTAAATGTCATGCTTACTTTTGATCTTTGTATAGTTGTGTAGATGTTCCTTGGGGCAAGACTAAGACACCAGGTTGTGAAGAAGACGCCTCATTCAAAGATTTGTCAGATAGAACACTGTTGCGTCGATTGCGTTGATGAGAATTTTCTGACATTCTGAAAGTGAGAGAGTTCAGGTGATTAACGACAAAACACTACACATATTAAAATAAGCGAGAATTTATAACATTATACATAACATAAGTAAGCGAAGTATGGTCTTTAACTGACTTTCATAGAGCATGACTAGCAAATTGCCAAAGGACAATGGAAAGAAGCATGCTCGGAATACTGCTAAGGGATAAGTTCAGAAATTCAATGATAAGACAGAAAACTAAAATTGTTAACATAATACAACGTATAGACCATTTGAAATGGGGATGGATGGGACATGTGTAAGATAGATAAATGGAACAAACAAACTGCTGTATGGCACACGAAGCAGGGTCGCCCCTAAATTAAGATGGAAAGACATGAGCCGAACCTTGGGGCCTCCCTGGAGCAGAGTGGCAGAGAATAGAGAGCAATGGAGAAAGCAGAAGGAGGCCTATTCCAATAGGCACACTGAACTCCAGGACCTGAACTACATACTTAATATTTTATTGTACCCAAATTTCGGCATTAAAAAGCTTTATAAATAAAAAAATAAAATTTGATATATATAAAATTTAATCAATATTAGAATGACTTTAGTAACCATCGCTAATAGCCTAAATTCATATAAGCACTATTATTTTTTAAAAATATTGTGTTTTCTACTAATTTCTTCATTTTTTTTTTTCATATTCTATTTGTAAAAGGTGCTAGCTCTCAAATGTAGAATGAGAGCAAATTTATTAGTTCGGAATTGCCACACAGTAGTTTATGCTATGTGGCATAAGTACTTGTAAAAGCCGTGGTGTGGAATTCTTTCCCCTATATATTTTTTGTTATTATTAATTAACTTAAATAACCTGTCAGGAGCTTGATGCTTTTTCGCTTCGAGGATTTCTTCACGCCAGTTGATATTAGTGGGTGCTGGCGTAGAGCCGGGCGGATGGGGCGAAGGTTGCACGTTCTCCGTATTACGTCCCCGTTTGCGTCCCGCTCGCTTGCGGGATCTGCGACCAGTCCCACTATTCGATTCAACCTCTGGCTCATTTTGTACTGGAGACTGACGTCTTCTCTCTACACTCGATGGACGATTATTCCAACCCTCGCGTTTCTATAAGAAGGTTTGTTCTAGTTTAATACATGAAAAATTATGATTTTATAACTGAAACCATTACTACCATCATTTCAAACTATGCTTTGAATGCCAAAGATTACATTGATTGATTTGTTGATTGACTTTCTTCATTGGTCTGTGGTGTGTGTCTTTGAGCTACTGCTGTGGAGTATGGCTCTTTATAAACCCATTTTTAAAATTACAAGTCTATATTCCCGAATTTTAATAATAAACTGAAAGTCAGTCAAAACGGTTTAATATAAATTATAAGATGCAATATCTTTACAAAAATAAGTTGAATGTGAGTTGTATTTTTATACCTACCACGTTTTTCGCAATTTTAATACGAAACAAACCTGGTTAGAAGGCCAATTTGCCGAACGAGATGCCATAGTAGGAACTCTAAAGCCATCGCTATCTCTTGGACTCATAGCCCGATTGACTGATGTATCCCTGCTGTTACATTGAGACACAATTCTTCTGTAAAAATCAATTTTATCTATATTAACTAAACTAATTCAAACTAAAACGTTTAATAAACCTTTTTTAGTTAAACTATTTTGTCTCCTTGCAACCTTAATTCATAATTATTTAACATACAAAGGAAGCATCTAACTAGCATAAAGGTACTGGGTTTAAAGCTCGTAGAACAAAAACATGCTAAAAAACTATTAAGCACTATCTAACATGAATAAAAATCTAATATTATTTGACACAAGAACTATGTTTCTTAGAAAGAGGCGACAGGAAATTTTAATTTCTTACCGTTCAGTACTCTGTTCCCGGCTGTATGAACGTAAAGATCTCCATCTGTCCAAATCATCCCTGCTATTTCCAATAGTTGACGATCGATTACTCCTATGACTATCTCTCCGTTCACGGTGCTTTGGTCCAGGCACATGATCATATTGTATACTTGCATTGCTGTCCTTGCGATTGTGCTCAAAATCATTCTGAATACTCACAGTACTATCTTTTCTGTTACGATCTTTTTTCTCTGAATTTCTGTGACCTCTGCTGCCACTTCTAAATTAAGTAATAAATTTATATATTAAACATTTAATTAATTAATATTATTTATTAATTATTTCACATTATTACAGATAAAACACCACCAAATTATTTGAAGTTTATGCAATATTTATAATAATAAAGAAATTCTGTTTTGTTAAGTGTAAAATAGTTATACCTTCTGTCTCTACGGCGTGATTTCTTTTTGGAGTCTTTCACTTCAACTGGTTTTGTATCTTGCATAGGTTTCACGCTTAAAGAAAAGCTGGTTGTTGTTTCTGATATTTCATCCAGTTTAATGTTTTTCTCCACTTCTTCAGTCCAATCCTACAATTTTTATCAAAAATTTGGCATTTTATTGCATATAATATAATTCTTCACACTGCAAAATGTTCATACTAGTGTCAACCGTGAGATTTATTTTAAAAATTAATCAATAAATAACTTACCAGGTTTATCATATCTGAAAGGCTAGTAAAGGTATCCTTTGATTGTATGCTTGCACTTTTACTGTCTTCTTTGTCGTCTTCAGCACAACTTGTCACACCATTTTTGATCTCTGAAAAGCAAAAACTACAATTAACTACAAATCAAAACTAAATTTCTCAATGCCAAATCATATAAGAGCAAGTCTAACTGCATATCAATAACTGTATTTTTGCATGGTAACAGGACAGTTAACATGTGAGAAAATTCATTTGCTTATAGCAGAAATGTCCTTCTGAATCAATTAATTTTTTCTTTGGTTCTATATAGAGAAAAATATCATGTCTCAATTATACCAATGGTACTAAAAATTCCATACATTTAATCTCATTCTAAAATATTATTTATAATAAATTAGTAAATTTATTTAACCTATATTTTTATGGGGCCCAGTAAACAACTTACCATTATCATGTGCATCCCTATCATTTTCAACATCACTGTATACTTGTTTAGTATTGTTTTTGTTATCAACATCATTAGCTTCATATAAATTAGAATTAGAGCTACTTGGTGTAGATCTGTGAGAGTTTTGAACATTATAATTTTTCAAGTAAGAAGTAATGAATTTTTCCCTATCAAAATGGTCATTGTCTCTAAGTCGACCCCTTCCTCGGGATGGTAAAGTTTGAGACCAATTTGAATTGAAAGCGTGACCTGGACCATACTCAGATTGAGAAATATCTTGCTGGCCTCTATTAAATTGATCTATACTTTCAATGCTGTGATAACCAGATTGTTCAAGATATTTTTTTCTGAATCTTGGAGGTATATTATCTAAATTTACCATGTGTTTATGTCTGGGCTCAGAAGTGAAGCCAGCAGAATTTCTACGACCAGAAGGAGGTTTTCCTCCAGAATGTGATTTGTATCTACCTGCCCAAGTCTCCATACTTCTACTGTCACGGTTACGCTCTAAGGAGTTCATTCCATGAACACTTCTAGCTGGTGATGTTGACCTTGACACTGAGTCTTGTTTATACTGTCTATTGAAATTTATATCACTATTTATATCTTTTGAATTACCTTCTTTTCTAGAACCACCTCTATAATATGACCCTGTATTGTTACCACTATAATTATCTGGCCTGTTTGATGATTGTCTATTATTATAATGACTAGAGTCACCACTTGCTGACTTTTTTACCATTCTGTCATCCTCAAAGTGACCATCTCTAGTTCTGGATTGATAAATCTGATGTTCAGATTTACGAAATCTATTGCTCACCATTGGTTCTTTTAACGAATCATTATCTCCATTTACTGAATTCACCGAGCCGTAATGACTCCGAATTTTGCCCCTTTGAGTTTCATCTCCATCATAAGAATCCATTTTAGCATCCAAACCATATCTTGACCTTCTAAGAGGGCCACTACCAGGCTTATAAAGTTTTTGTTGTGGTTTGTTCTTTCTATAATCTTTACTTTCATCATCCATAGTAAAATTATTTGAATATAATACAGTAACTCTAAAATAAAGTTGACAATTTAATCAACATAAAAGAGAACTTCAAAGTAATTACAAGAGCAATAGATACAATTTTTTTCAACTTACTGACATCTTAAAGGTTATGTTAGAATTATTAACCAACTTTCTGAGACAACGGTCAAATTAAATTTTCTCAAAATATAATAGTTTTCTTACTATTGCACAATTTAAATAAGAAAACACATTTAATAACTATGAAAACAAGTTAAATAATTAACTAGCTAACAAAATATTTTAGTGGGTAGATACCTACTTATTTTATTTTTTAATGTTTGAAGTCTAATAAGAAGCTAATTTTTGACATTTTGTATGTCCAAAATCCGATAATTATTATTACCTATTCTATAATAATGGGCAAATTCACAGAATAAGAAACAATAATATTTCACAAACATTAAATTCTATACACATTGCTTTTTGCCTTATGCCTACTAATTCTTTGTCTATGGTTTTATCATAAAAAATACTTGCCATTTTCGAAAATTATGTTTTATTATGTAATTCTGTGATAGGGTAACTTTAAAAAAATTATGTCAAATTTAGAAAGTTGTCTATTAATATAATGCGATTAACGTACTATGATCATTAAATTTATATTGAAATAATATATCTTAAAGTAGAATTGTATCCAGATTTTACAATTGCAGTATGTTTTCAAATTTTAACTAGCAAATTGCAATGGGTTTCTAACCCGAAGCTGACGTATTTTATATTTGTATGAATTAGGAAATTGTACAGATTTTTAGTGATAAGTGTACCATCTGTGTTTATTTTTGTCTAATTTTATTTATTTCTGTTCATGATTAAGAAATAATGTCCTTCGAGTATTTACCTGTAGCTGAAGATGAAAACGAAGAACCCATAGAACTTCCAGTCGAAGATGATGGGACTTTGATGTTAACAACTGTGTCTGCGCAATTTCCAGGCTGCTGTGGCTTAAAGTATCGCCATCCCGATATAAAAACATTTAGAGGAATAAGATTAAGAGACGGCAGATTGTATCCGCCGCCAGAAGGATGGGGCAATCATTTGTATATTTGCAGTTTTCCAAAGGAAAATAAAAGGAAATCGGGAGGCAGCACCGAAAATTCACTATTAAAAAATAAACGAAATGACAATTTATGTTCTGATTTAATCGTCTTAGGATTACCTTGGAAAGCAACGGAACAGACGGTACGTGAATATTTCGAAAAGTTTGGCGAAGTATTAATGGCACAGTTAAAGCGAGATCCAAAAACGGGTATGTCGAAAGGATTCGCTTTTATCCGTTTTTCATCATACACATCACAAATGAGAGTGCTAGCTCAAAGACATATGATTGATGGTCGCTGGTGTGATGTACGGATACCAAATTCTAAAGAAGGATCAGTCACCTCAATGCCTTGTAAAGTATTTGTTGGACGTTGCACTGAAGACTTAACAGCAAATGACTTGAGGGAATACTTTTCACAGTTTGGAGAAGTCACTGATGTGTTTATACCGAAGCCATTTCGTGCTTTCAGTTTTATAACATTTTTAGATCCAGAAGTTGCACAAAGTTTGTGTGGGCAAGATCACATTATAAAAGGAGTGTCTGTAAATGTATCTAATGCTTCACCAAAACAAAACAAGAGTAGTTCAAATCAACGAAATTTACCAAGTCGAAACTATGACGAAAGTCACCACAATGCATCAAACAACAATTCCTGGAGTAGTCGTAATATGGATATGGTTAATATGCAAGCTCTTGGTATATCTGGCCAACATGGTCAAACTGCTGTAGCTGCTAGTGCAGGTCAAGGTCAAGGTGGTAGCATGCCTCTGAGCATGGGAGGGTTACCAGTCAATCAAGCATTAGTAGCAGCTGCTTTAAACCAAGCAGCTGGTTGGGGACTCATCAATAATATGCCTTCCGGGGGATCTGAGCAAGGTGCATTTGCAGGTCCAGCATCATCTGCACCTCCTGCTCCACCAAATTTCTTATCCTGGATGCAACAAGGTAATTCTGCTCAGGGACCTTCTAGTCAGTGGGGACAAAGGCACCAATCCCAAGGCCACTCAGTTTGATCTAATGTTAAATAATAAGCTCACAATAATCTCTGTGATTGTAGCAAAAAATAGATTATATTATTTGAAATTAACTGCAACATAATATTATATGGGTTGTTTTTTGGTGTAGAGTGGTTTGCTACTGGTGTTATATTTACATTAATGAATTTGCTTTTTGTTGTTTTTTGATCATTAACTGTTATTTTATAAAATAAAATTAAAAGCTTTTTAAAATCACATTATATACTTATGTACATAAAATGTCATATACACTATGTCATATAAATATTTGGTCATTGGTGTACTACATTTATGATAATATCACACTAAGCAAGAAGAAATTGTGTAGATAGGTATGTTATGCATCTTCAGGTTTATTGATACTGGCACTACTGAAAATAATTTATTCATGAAAGTTATTTTACCTTTTATCATTGCCTTTTTAGCAAACAAGTATGTATTATTAAACTTATCAATTTTTTATCAGCTATTTGTATAATACGCTAATATAAAAATGAAATCTATTATTTCTAAAATATTTTTAATATTAACACTTCAATTATCACTTACCCTTTATTAGGAAATTAATATATTTGAAATGTTTTGATTTATTTACAAGAAGTGTATGAAGATTAAAAGTTGTTTTGTTTTTGTGTTGTAATATTTATTAATGGTGAGAAAGAACATCCTAGAAACATGTAACTGTACCTATGATAGATTAAGAATACTACCTTAGGGGCTGTCCATTAATCATGTGATGTGTTTTGAGCATTTTTTAATCCTCTCCTCCCCCTTGGTGATATGTGGTGAGGTTTAAGACTAACCCCCTCTCCCACCCAAAATCATGTGTATTACTAGTATCTACAAAGAATCTTGAAATTTTTAGAATGTTATCTTTAAATACAGGTTTAAAGTAGATTTAAAAAAAATAAGGAAAATAATAATATCTAGACAGAAAGGTTGCAGGTTGTTTAGAAAAAATAAATACACATGATATCTTACTACACCCCCCTCCCCTTGTGATATTTCGTGATTTTTGCCGAACCCCCTCTCTCCCTCCCTTCGAGCCTCACGTGATTAATGGTCGGCCCCATTATATTGTACAATAAATGGTATAATATGTTTTGTGACAGAGTGTTGGAAGTTCATTCTTGTGTATAAAAAAGATAGAGAATCTATTTATTGTTATCATTGTTTAACAAAGTAAATAATGTTGATTATTATTATTATAAATTTATTCTGTGTTTCCTCAGGACATGTGGCTTAAATCAAGGATAAATATATATTTTTGACAAAATAAATGGCTAGAATATTTTTGTGACTATGCTATATTTAATATTATTATGGAATTGTTTATTGAATGGGTACCTAGCTGTAGTTGTAAGAGTCCTGGCACATGAGAGACAAAATACTAGTGCGTCTAAGAGACAAAGCTGTTTGTACAAAATTCAAGACTGTAAATAAGTAGGTAAAGGTCAGATACAATGTATAGCTATGTTAAAATAATATTTAACATTTATAATGGCAATAGAAGTTATTAAGTAGCATAGGAGAAAAAGCGGGAAAACATAAAAAATAGATAATTGTAATATGTATGTTGGAAAATATATTTTGTATACATAACAGAACACACTCATTTAAATACAACCAAGAGCGACATGTTGTTGTTACATTCTAAATTCTACACATCTTTTCTTATTGAAATGAAATGTTTTATAAAAAACATAACACAATAAAAGGATAAAATTAGTGTTTTATTGATATTTTTTTATATATATGTAGTTTAAATTACTGATGCTTCACAAATCACGATGATTATAAATTGTAAAATATTTCGTATAATATATACTGTTAAGAAATGTAGGTATTATTATATATGATGTTAAAAATATTCAAAGGACATTTAACTATAAGTTTTGTCCTTTAATTATTTTTCACTTTGGAATATTTTCGTTGCTATACTTTAAATTAAGAAATCCCGTAGATTGTGCTAGTACGCACCAACGTTTGCAAAAGTTTTGGAAGTCGTACAAAAATAAAAACTTCCCTGGTTTTTGCTTGCTCTTGCTAAACGACAAATAATTCTGTTAATTATTATGCGCGTAATTAAGAACGCTTACTTCACACAAATTGAGTGTCGTAGGTACCTATTCATTTTTTTCTATCCAATGTGTACCTATAACGTTATGTTATAATTTAAAAAAAAGAATAATTTGGTTATTTATTGTATCTTATAAGTCGTAGTTTTCGCTTGGTTTTGTTTGTGTTATTAATTTATTTAATAAGATGGGATATCATCGGTTGATGTTATTTATCATTTTGTGTGAAATTGTTATTTTGTGTGTCAGGATAATGTCGGTAGAAGCAGGTGAGTACGAGCATAGCTTGAGAGAACGAATACGAACCAAACGACAAAAATAATGGAGATAATGTTTCAGAGTTATTGAAGAGAGTAGGTAGGTATGTCTACTAGCGATTTAACAAATTCGTTCCTACACCTAGTACTGTATACATAGTTATGGTGTCTTCTCTTTGTATAATAATATTGTTTGGTTTGTAAATTGATATTAAGACGTAAACTACTGCTACAGATCATGGTAGAAATTCTATAAAATGATAAAATCTTTTATTTCTCATGTGCAATATGTTACTTTCAATAACTAGATATATAACAATCTATTACAGTGAAATTAACAAAATTATTGCAATCTTATAAATTAATCGAGTCCGATGATCGTGTGTGCGCTTAGTCATTGCATATTTATTATTTACTTGTAACGATTTCTCACATACTTCAATAGGATCAAAGAAACAAGGTGCTAAATCGGATGATATTAATATCAATATATATATATATGTATTATGTAGTAATGAAATTATAATGAGTTCTTGATATCTAATCATCATTAAGTATCTCTATGGCTCTATAAAGAAAAAATCGATTTGTTTATGACTTATGTACCTAAAACTAATAAACACTTAAATACATAGTAAAAGCCGTACAAAATGTATGATTAGATCATTCTTTAATCAACGTACCATCCGTCTCTCAACAGTTTAACCGAAAGCTTAATATTATGATACCTACCTACTTTTTAGTTCATAGAGATACTTATTTGCTAAATTTAACGTGTATCAGTGTATAGTAGGTAACCTAAATACAACATGCGCCAATCTCACCATATACCGTGCCTATAAAATAGTTACATATTGAGGACTTGCAATGTTTGAATATTATCTGGGCTAGTGTTTCTTAAAACTAACAAATACTTGTAAAACTTAATTTTTATTACACTCAATTTCATTGTATATTATTTAACGTAATCAATTGTTTTTAAATCCACTTCGCTAGTTTATTCCTTTGTTATTTATTAACAAAACATTGTTTATTTTTATGCCTGTTTTATTGATTCTATTGATTTTTATTTTTGTGTCCGCATTGATTGAATAAAGTACTTAAAATAAAAACTATATTGCCACGACTTTAATTTTGCCAAGCATTTTTTTATAATTAACCTATTCATTCTCAATATTATGAGGTGATATTATGTAGTGAGGAATGATGCGATGCGGGTAACATTTAAAGTTAATGTTATTTATAGTCAGAGCCACAGAAATCCATACTAATATTATAAATTCGAAAGTACCTCTTTCTGTCTATCTGTTACGCTTTCACGCCTAAACCACTGAACCGATTTTAATGAAATTTGGAACAAACATAGATAATAAGTTGAGAAAGGACATAGGATACTCTTTACCGCGGGAAAACTTCTCATTCAAACGGGAAACAAAGTAAATCAGAAGAAAAGCACTGCTGCGTCGCTTTCTTCGGCTGCGCTACCATGAATGTACGAGATTCCATACTTTTAATATTATAAATTTGAAAGTAACTGTCTGCTACGCTTTCACGCCTAAACCACTGAACCGATTTTAATGAAATTTTGCACATAGTTAATAAGTTGAGAATCCATGCTAATATTATAAATTCGAAAGTATGTAACTGTCTGTCTGCTACGCTTTCACACTTAAACCACTGAACCGATTTTAATGAAATTTGGCACAACGTAGATAATAAGTTGAGAATCCATACTCTATATATTATATATATTAATTATAAATTCGAAAGTAACTATGTGTGTCTGTCTGTCTGCCACGCTGTCACGCTTAAACCACTGAACCGATTTTAATGAAATTTGGTACAAACAGATAATAAGTTGAGAAAGGACATAGGGGACGCAGGGTACTATCTAATTTCACTAAGTGGGGACATAATAAATTTATTGTGACCATTTCAATGTGCTCAAACACGGTAACTAATAACTATTGTATTATTATGTTTATTGATCAGTCATGTCAGGTCACCGGATACCAAATTATGAATTGACACAACCAATAAAAATGGTTCTTAATGCCTTTACCGTCAGAAGCGAGCAGGTCGTCTTCAAACAAAAGAGATATAAAACTATTCTAATATCCAGTCACTTTTACTATAAGTACCTATAAAGGTACTTGCCGTAAAAAATAAAACTCCTGTCCAAAAAACTGTCTAATGCGGACGAAGTCGCGGGTACAGCTAGCAAGAAAATAAAAGAAATTTTAGGAGTTGAAGGTTGTAGTTTGTAGAACTCCTTAACTTGCAGAGAAGTGTTGAGAAATAATGAAGAGTTTTGAATGTTGAATGTATAATGTATAATTGTATAATGAATTATTCTCTAAAACACAAGTATTTGTACAAAAAACTTAGTCTAAACTTAGCACTAGGGTTAATAAGATTGCAGCGTGGGTGTAGCCAATCACGTCCATGCACTTTAGAGCGAGAGGGTGTGCGCTTCTATAAATATGCTGCGCGGCTAGGCGTGGGCCCATTTGCGCGCGCGCCGTCGACGATTCAAGACGTGTTCTTCTCAGAACACATCGACTATATCAAACGAAAGCGTCACCTACAGGATTCCCCCTCTAGCGAAAGCGTACCGGCAGGCGTATAGTGCGACCTTGGCGAGTTGTTTTTGTAGGTGTTGAGTCCTTTTCGATGTTCCTTTGTTTCAGCGTATTGTCATTGGGTCGTTCATCGCTCGCACTTGATGTTTTTTGCTCGTTGCAGGTACTCGGTGTTGTAACAATAGGCATGTCTTGCTCGGCGATAGTGTAGGCAGGTTTGAGTCTGTCAATAGAGATATTCATCTCGCGGTTAGGTAACTGCAATGTGAATATCTTGCTGTCTCGTTTCAGCACGCGATAGGGTCCGTCGTAAGGTGCTTGTAGTGGCTTCTTTACGGCGTCTATGCGTACGAATACATATTCACATGTTTGCAGGTCGCGATGCACGAATATTGGTTTTGTGTTGCTGTGTGATTGGCTCGGCATTGGTTGTAGATTACGTATTGCGTCGCGTAGTCGATCGATGTAGGCAGAGTCCATGATGACGTTATCGCGGGTCGTTGCTAAGAAATCACCGGGTAAGCGTATGTTGCATCCATAAGTAAGCTGGGCGGCGCTTACACCGGTATCACTTCGCATGGCGGCGCGTACTCCGAGTAGGACGGTTGGTAACTCGTCGATCCAGCTTCTTGCGGTCTGTAGTCTTGCCTTTAATGCTGTCTTCAGAAAGCGATGCCATCGTTCGATGATACCGTTGCATTGCGCATGATATGGAGTCGTGCGTGTTTTTTCGATCCCGAGTAGGCGAGAAAGAGATGCAAATACTCTGCTTTCGAATTGGCGTCCTTGATCCGTTGTTATTGTTATAGGACAACCGAAACGGGAAATCCAACCTTCGTACACTGCTTTGGCGACGTTCTCAGCTGATATTTCGCATAAAGGGTATGCTTCAGGCCATCTCGTTGCTCGGTCGATCATTGTTACCAGGTATCGATGACCGCTGGCTGAGGTAGGTAGCGGACCAACGATATCGATGTGTACGTGTTGAAATCGCTCGGTTGGCGGAAAGATTGATAATTGACTTGATGAGTGGCGCTGTATTTTGGCGCGCTGACACTGTAGGCATACTTTTGCCCACTTGCCGACGTCCGCGTTCATTGAGGGCCAGAAATAACGTTGCGTTATTAATTTTCTTGTAGTTTTGATCCCAGGGTGGCTAACGTTATGAACTGTGTCGAATGCGATACGTCGGTATTCTTCAGGCAAGTACGGACGTAAGTAAGGTGTTGAAACTTCGCAATGCAATTTGATGTTTGATGCAGGCAGGCTGACTTGCTTGAAGGATAAGTTGCTCTGTAGGCTGAGTGCTTGGATAGTGTCGCTGTCTCGCTCTTGAGCTTCTGCAAGTAGTTTGTAGTCGATCGGCGATGGACAGGTAATTGCATCAACGCGTGACAGTGCGTCTGCGGCTGCATTTTGCGATCCACTGACATGTCGTAAATCAGTGGTGAATTCGCTGATGTAGAGTAGTTGGCGAGTGCGTCGCGGTGATTCGCTGTTTGTGTTGGTCTTCGTGAAGGCGAAAGTTAGCGGCTTGTGGTCGGTGAATATTATTAATTCTCGTCCTTCGAACATTTTGCGGAAGTGTTTGACAGCCATGTAGATGGCGAGTAGCTCTCGATCGTAGGTACTGTAGCGAGTCTGTGCGTCAGTGAATTTCTTCGAGAAGTAGCCTAGTGGTTGCCATGAATTGTTGACGAACTGATTGAGTGCAGCACCGGCTGTTTTGTCGCTCGCGTCGCTAAATATTGCAAGTGTCGCATGGTGAGACGGATGAGCGAGTAAAGCGGCGTTTTTGATGCTCTCTTTACATGCTTCATAAGCTTGCGTTGATTCAGCGGTCCAGTCGATCTTAGTTTTGTCTCGCTTCTTAACGTTGTGTAAGTACGTATTCAGCGGCGCTTGTATGGTGGCGGCGTCCTTGATATTTTCACGGTAGAAGTTTATCATACCAAGGAAGCGTCGCAGCTCTTCAACGGTTTGCGGTTTTGGGAAATCGGTGATGGCTTGTACTTTCTCTTGAGGTGGCTGTATCCCTTCCGCCGTAACTTGGTGACCGAGGAATTTGACGATTGGCTGGCCGAAAACACATTTTGACGGGTTGATAGTGATGCCGTATTCTTCAAGTCGCTGTAATACGGTGCGTAGATGTTTTCGGTGCTCTTCCTCGTCTGTTGATGCAATAAGTAGGTCATCAACGAAAGGGAATACGAAGTCGAGTTCGCGCAGTACTTCGTGAATGAAGCGTTGAAAGGTTTGGCCGGCGTTCTTTAGGCCAGGACACATGCGCGGGAACTCGAAAAGGCCAAATGGTGTGATGATAGCGGTTTTTTCCACGTCTTGTTCGCTGACTGGTAATTGTTGATAAGCGCGGTTAAGATCGAGTGTGGAGAAAATTTTCTTTCCGGCGAGTTGGTAGGTGAAGTCGCGAATGCGTGGTATGGGGTAACGATCGGGCTTGGTTATGGCGTTGAGCCTTCGGTAATCACCACACACGCGTAATTCTCCATTTTTTTTCGGCACGACGTGGAGAGGTGATGCCCAAGGGCTTTTGCTTGGTCTGCATAACCCTTGTTCAATCATGTTTTGAAACTCCTTCCTGACCGTTTCGTAGCGATGTGGTGCGATGGGGCGTGGCCTGCAGTGTAAGGGCGGTCCATTTGTTTCAATGAAGTGTTCCACTGAATGTTTTGGACTGAGCTTCATTGAAGTGATTCTGGTTGTGCCAGGGAAATCTGCGAGAACATTGTGATAATTTTGCTCAATATCTATGCTGCGAACTGTAGGTATATTTGCAGTGCTGAGTTGAGCGTTAGTTACCAGCTGCGTTTTCCCGTCGATCAATCGTCGGTGTTTTACGTCGACAATGAGATGGTGGTGTTGCAGGAAATCTGCTCCCAAGATTGGCCTTGACACATCTGCTACGATGAATTTCCATGTGAATGGTCTTCGAAGGTTGAGGTCGAGTTGAAGTGATTTCTCTCCGTACGTTGGGATCACAGTGTTGTTGGCGGCGTAGAGTTGAAACGGCAGTGGTTTTTCGTGTGAGCCTTTTTTCTTTGGTAGGACGGAGATATTGGCTCCTGTGTCAACCAAAAAAGTAAGTTTCGTTACCCTGTCGGTAACGAAAAGGCGGTGTGAAGATTCGGTAACGCCGGTTCCCGCCGCGTCCAGCGTTACTTTTAGTTTTCCGACTGGTTGATGGGCTTGAAATTGCATGGTGGTGCGCATTTCATCGCGTCCATACCATATCGATGATGGTAATAGCAGTACGGCATTGGAGTTTTTTTCGGCTTCGGTCTTCCTGCGACTCTCGTCGGTTTTCATTGCGATGGTTTGATGCGTTCCGCGAGCGTGGTTGAAAACGGTGGCGAGGGCGACTGTTGCGGTAGTTGTCTCGCGGTTGTGCTCGTAGTTCTGAAACTTCCAAAGACAGCCTTCTGATTTCACCGATGAGGGTGTCGATGGCTGCTTGTGATGAGGCTTGACGTTTCTCTGCGCCGGAATTTTCTACGTTGGACATCTTGTGTTTTCTTCTTGCGTCGGGGCGTATTTTCTTTTGTAGGGCGTATTTTCTTTTGTAGGGCGTATTTTCTTTTGTAGGGGTCACCACTTTAGGAGTTGAAGGTTGTAGTTTGTAGAACTCCTTAACTTGCAGAGAAGTGTTGAGAAATAATGAAGAGTTTTGAATGTTGAATGTATAATGTATAATTGTATAATGAATTATTGACGATGATAGTATGTGGTCACAGGCCCCGCGGGGCCCGTGCTCTATTTTGATCGGCCCTGAGGCCCTTCAAAAAGACTGTGGTCCGCGCCCTGTTGATACAGGGCGGTTATTTGGGCGGGCCTAATATAGCCCTGGGTAGAGGGCCGAGGAGATCACTCACTCGGCCCGAGATGTAAGTCCAAGAATGTGAGGGGCGGGCCCGCAGCTCGCGGTCAAGCCCCGCCAGGTGAGACTCCCGGGTAATCCGGGAGAGGCCCAGTGAGGCGACCAGCGGACGAAGCTGAGGTGTCCGCCCTAGTCAAGATGGGGAGGGGCCGAGGAGTAATCTCACTCGACCCTGGTGCCAAATCCGGGGTGTCAAGTCCGGGGGGGGGCCGGCGGTTGCTCGGCCCCGGTGTCAAATCCAAAGTACCCGCGCTCAAGAGCTCACGCGGGTACGGTCGTCTCTGGTCAGGTGGCCTGGAGTGCCACGGCGCTATGCGATGGAGGTGGGGGAATCGAGAGGCGTCCGCCCTCTCAAACATCCGTTTCGCGAGCCGTGTGACGAACTCGTCGATGCACTCCATCCGCAGGTCCCTCGCAATTGTGGCGTTCCTCACGTAGCGCGGCGCACCGACGATGCGCCGGAGCGTCTGGCTCTGCACAGCGCGCAATCGTCGGCGGTGGGTTTCAGCAGCAAGAGCGAACCACGCTGGCGCCGCATATGTGAGGTGGGGGCGCACGTACGTCTTATACAGTGCGAGTTTCGTGCGGAGCGGAAGGCGCGACTTGAAGAGCGGGCGAAGAGCACCCGCAACATACTTAGCTCTCCCCGTGATCCGACCGACGTGCTGCCGCATGGTGAGGCCCGAGTCGATAGTCACCCCCAAGTAGGTGACGGCACTCAACCACGGCAGGTCTCGGTCCAGAAAGCGGAGAGGAGCGGTCGGCAGCCTTCTGCGGCCAAAGGCTATCGCCTGGGTCTTATCAGGGTTAGCTGCGAGTCTCCAATTCTGCAACCAGGCTGGCAGGAGGTCCAGGCAGCGCTGAAGTTTGACACCCGCGTGTCGCGCCGTGAGCGATGTGGCGACATACGCCGTGTCGTCGGCGTAAAGAGCCACGGAGCAGCCCTCGGCGCATGGAACATCGTCAGTGTAGAGAGTGTACAAGGCGGGTGACAAAACGCTGCCTTGCGGGACACCCGCCGTGATGGGTCGCAGGCTTGACGCTTCCTTACCGACAGAGACAAAGAACTGTCGGTTCTCCAGGAAGGAGCGTAGCACCGCGACGATCCGGCGGGGGAGTGGAGACTCGGCGAGCTTCAGCACGAGGCCGGCATGCCAGACACGGTCGAAGGCCTTAGCCATGTCCAACAGCACGGCCGCCGCGCCCTCCTTCTTGTTGAGGGCCGCGGTCACTGTGTGCAGCACGTGCGTTAACTGCAGTGTCGTGCTGTGTTCCGCCCTGAAGCCAAACTGCTCTCGCCTGGGCTGTACGTACGCGACAAAGTGTCGCAGCAGCAGGGTCTCGAACAGCTTGGACTGGGTCGACAGCAAGGTGATGGGCCGGTAGCTCTCGGGCTTCAAAGGGTCCTTGCCGGGCTTTGGTAATACGATCACCTTGCCGGTCTTCCATGAAGTCGGGAAGTGGCCGAACCGGAGTACCGCCGTGAAGAGACGCGTCAACGCCACGATCCAACGCATAGGGAGGTGGCGGAGCGCTCTGTTGGGGATTCCATCTGGTCCGGGCGCCTTCTTCAGTTTCAGGGCGGATATATTCTTCCGCACTTGGGATGGCGAGAAGAATATCGGGTCGAGGTCGGGAAATATCGGGCCGGAGGGCTGCGCAGCAAGCGCGTTTTCAACCTCTACCACGCGGCTAGGGGACGCCGCGGGGTTTGGTGTGAACTGCTGCTCCAGGTGCGCAGCGAATAGTTCAGCCCGATCCTTGTCGTCGTAAATAAGGGTGCCATGCTGGTCACGAAGAGGCCGCGTTGGCTCCCGGGTCTTATAGAGGCTCCTGCAAATGCGGTGAAGGCGAACCGGGTCCGTGGTGGCGTCGCCTAGAGTGTACTCCCATGTCCGCTTCTCGTGGTTCGCGAGCTCGTCCTTTACACGGGAAGCGAGGCGATTCAGCTGAGCTTTGAGCACCGGGCAGCGATTGTGCTGCCAGCGCCTCCTGAGGCTCCGCTTCAGCTGGATCATCCTCTTGACATGGGGTGGGAGGTCGGAGATAACAACCTCCGGTGGACGCTCTGCGGTGGCCTCGGACAAGGCCCGTTGGAGCTCTGCCGTGATGTGCGCGGCCGTGGAGTCAATGGCACTCGGTGATGCAGGTGCGGGAGGTGGAGGGGCGTCCGCGAGGAGACGCGAAAACGCCGTCCAGTCGGTCATCCGAGCGGAACGCGTCGGCGCGGAGGGACGGTCATCCGCTATGACGCAGAGCACCGGTAGATGATCCGAAAGGAACTCATCCACAACTACCTCCTGCAGAATGGGGAGGTCGATCCCGCGGTGCACCACTAGGTCGAGGATATCAGGTATGTGATTGGCCTGTGCTGGATAGTGCGTGGGGGAGTCGGGACCCTCGACTGAGTACCCCAGCATCTCGGCGTGGTGGAGAAGTAAGCGGCCACGTGGATTGGTGGAAGCGGAGTGCCATGCAGTATGCTTGGCATTCCAATCACCAGCGGCTATCGTCGGCTGGCCCGAGCAGACGATCGCTTCCACCTCGGAAAAACTGAGTCGTTCATTGGGAGGGGCGTAGATGGCATAGAGATTTGTAGGCCGCCCTCCAACAGTAATCTCTACCCCGAGAGAGTGGAGGCCAATGGAGTCACGGGCTGCGATGGTCCTGTGCGGGATGGAGCGGCGTATAAAAACCGCTAACCCCCGATAGGCGTGCCCTTGAGGCGAGATGTGGTCCACCCGGTAGACACAATAGCCCGCAGCGCTGAGGCGGAAGTCGGGGCGAAGTTGTGTTTCCGAGAGCAGGGCGACATCGATGTTCTGCGCTCGGAGGAGGTGACGTAGATAGGCGGCCTTCCCCTTGAGGCCATTGACGTTCCAGTGAATGAGGCGTAAAATCATTGTGAGAATTTTACGCCTCGACTGCGCGACCTACGTCCACCCTCCCCAGGGGGACCGGCCGGGTAGAGAGCTCCCAAAAGCTCTCGGACTGCTCTATCGACAGCTGCGCCGATCGCCACATCTGACAGGAGGGTATTCCTGGCAGGGCCCCCCCGGCTAGAGGGGCGACTGGCGTCGCGACGAACAACTGGTGTTGGTTTTGGTTTTGCTGCTGCTTTGGCTGCAGCAGAGGGCGCCTTGCGGCGGCCGCCGCGTTTACCGCGTCGCACCGTTGTGGTGGGCGCAGCTTGCGCGGTGTCAGCGGCAGAGTTAGCAGCGACAGCGGCAGATGGTGCGGATGGTGCGGAGGAGGCAGCAGGAGCAGCAGGAGCAGCAGGTCGCGGAGCCGGAGTCGACCTGGCAATGGTCCCGGCGCGTTTATTCCGCGCCTCGTCGCGAAACACCGGACACGAGGTGTTGTTCGCGGAGTGCGCCCCCTGGCAGTTGACGCAGTGGGGGGTGCCCTCCTTGGGCATGGTGCAGTCAGCTGCGCGGTGTCCTTGGCCACAGCGTACACAGGCAACAGGACGATGGCACAGGTGAGAGGAGTGCCTGAACCCCTGGCACCTGTGACATTGGGCGGGGCCCCTCTTGCCCCGCCAGGCCTCGATCTTGACACCCGGCATACAGAGTAACTCCGTGATATTATAGATGGCAGGTGTCAAATCTGGAGTGCGGCGAAGGATAGCCAGGAAAAGGCAACCTGGTTTGCCCTTCCTGGCGCGGATGGGCTGGGCGTGCTCTGGTTCAAAGCCCAGCTCACGCAGCTCGGCGACAATCAATTCCGGGTCGGTGTCGACCGGAATGCCGCGGATAGCGACCTTCAGCTGACGCTCGGCGGGCAGGGAATACGAAAACCAGGTAACCTGGACTCCTGACCGCTCGAGTTCAGAGAGGTACCGCTGGACCACACGGTACTCCTCCTCGTCAGTGGGTGTTATCTTGAGACCCTGACCAAAGGCCCTGGCGTTGATTGTGCGCCCAAGGCGCGCCCGCATCTCCCGCACGTGGTTGAGCCAGTTAGGCAAAGACTCAATCACGAAGGGCGGGTACTTGGGCTTGGGCGGCTCGGAGGGCGGATTTGGCAGAGGCGCCAGACGAGGGCGACAAGGTACCGTCGGGGCGGCAGCCATCTGCGCGAAGGTAGGCGGCGGAGAGATGGGGTGAGCAAGCGGTGGAGGCGCAGGTTGCTGCGCGGGCTGCGAAAGTTCTGCAGGAAACGATTGTTGCTGCGCGTGAGGCGCAGGAGAAATGTGAGACGGCTGCGCGGCCGCACGATCAGGCAGCGGAGACTGCTCGGAGGGCTGAAGCGGCGCAGCTGAAGAAAGCGCAACGCTTGGGGCAAGGTTGCGCGGCGAAGGCGTAGGCGCTGCGGAGCGCAGCACGAGCGACGAAGCAGTGGAGATTGGAGCTGTGGCAGAGGCGGCAGCGGCCAGCGCGCGAGTGCGGCGTGGGTCACGTTGCGCCAGAGGGCGCTGCTGAAGCAGTGGAGGTGTAGGCAGTGGCGGCGGTGGCGGTAGCGGCGAGGCCGCAGTGCACGGCCGCTTGGTTGCACGGGCGTTGTCAGCGGAGTCATCGGCTGGGCGGCGAACAGCCAAGCGTCGGGTGTGCTGCTCGACAAAGCTGTGTTCAGCCAGTGACAGCGGGGACGTCAAGGCGCCATCACGGTGGAGGCGGCCTCTGACCGAACTTAAGTAATCGATCATGGCCCGCGCGAGGCCAGCAGACGCGAATCGGTTGATGAGCGTCTGCGCTACAAAGAGCGCATCCGCCTCATACTCCGACCGCGGAGAAACCGGCTCAAGCGGGCGCAAGTCCCCCTCGAGGAACGTCAGCAACTCATTGGGGTCTTTGGAGAGATCACCAGGTGCGACGGTACGAATGAAAAAAGATGGCTCTCCCGCGCTAAAAGCGAAACTCGCGGTGTCCGCTGGTACATTAGTCGCGGGAAAGGGCGGAGGGGTAGCGCGCAGGGAAGATGCGCGGTGCGGTGTGGAGGAGGCGAAGTGAGGGTAGCCCCCGCCCCCTGGCGTAGTAGTGGTAACCGCGGCGCGGGGGGTTGGGGGGTGCATCTCTTCGCGGCTAGAATGCCTCGGCGAAGAATGCGCCCTTGCGCGGCTTTTCGCATCACTGACACTAGCACTAGGACGCGGCGAAGAAGAGCGCGGATGGGATCGCGACGAGCCAGCTCGGGCCAGCATGCCTCGACCGCTAGGGCGGGAGTCACCAGCGCGCGGGCTGGTTTCGCGAGAGCGTTGCTTCATTTCGAAGCAGGGAGTCTGCCAGGCACAGCCGAGACGTGTTCAGCGTCCTCCGCACATGAGCATCACCCGGTGAGACCCGCTGGTGGGAGGCCGGGGTAGGCACAGCACGGAATCAGCCTAGCACGCCGGCGATAAATAGACACAGGCGGCTCCCGCTAACGGCGATCTTGCACAACTTTACAATTAAAGTAGTAAAAGACTCGGAACGTAGGACGGCTCGTGTGCACACTGGTGTGAACATTAAGTACCTACCTAATTCGTTAGAAATTTTTGTGTTTAGCCGAAACGGTTGTAACTAATATGATTCGTATTTATTTCTCTTACAATGCAATATAGAAATGGAACCGCAAAGAAAAAAAGAGGCTGGGCCAGTAGCACCAAGCAGTGTTAAATCAGCACGAAAGAGTTTTGCTGTTACAAATACTTATGTAAAGAATGTTACGCCGCAAAAGGAAATAGTTACGGTTCACACTAGTTCACCGCATATTGAACACCGATCATTTCACAGCGAACAAAATCAGATATACCAAGGTGAAGTGAATGTTCTTTCTATAATGTAAGTACCTGCTACTCTTTTAAAGCCAGGCTTTCGGTCCCTTGTTGGCGATTTAAACACCTAACGCATTGAAAGGCGTAGACCGTGGTAGACGTCTGCGAATAATCACTGGAAGATACCTACTATTGCATGTAGGTTTTAGGTTACCTGCAATAATGACACTAATAGGTACTAAATCTTGTCTTGTCTTGGGCCACTTTTACTGTCGCTGAGTGTATTATAAAATTTATATATAATGCAGATGTTTGTTTAGTTTTCATGCTCAACATTTTGTTTTTTTTTTTCTTTGCAAACCGTACCATAGTTTCAGATATCAGCCATTTCTTTCATAAATATCCTATATTTATCAGAATATTATTACATCCATAAAAATATAATTTAAAACAATTGAACACCTTTAAATCCTGCATAATCTTATATATTTCAACCATTAAGTATGTTCTGTCGTCTCGCACAGAGATACGAATAAGGATATTGTGTGCTGCAAGTATACTGAGGATACAAAAGATATTGCCACTGGCTTCATTGACGGAACGGTCAGATTATTTGATTGCAATACTGGAAACTGCACGCACACACTCGTAGACGATGAATGTCGTGCATATCCTGGCCCAGTCACAGCGATCAAACATAGACCCGTTAGCAAAGCGCATCCTATCACAAACATGCTATTGTCATCTTGTTAGTATATTTTTGTCTACATTCAAAACTCGTTTGAGAACTTGTATTCACTGTTAGCGTCTTATTGGCATGAATATCAGTAATTAAAATACGGCCAACGAGACGAGAATATAAACAATGTATACAACCCGACCTGTATCGAGTTACATTGCGACAGCGAACGGTTATTAGCTGTCCTTTCAAATGGAATAAAGAAGTCAGTTGTTTCATCGCTATGACCTGTCGGTCGATGGGTGATTACGTGGTACTGGCCCTCCACCCAAAAAGTACTCCTAGTTGTGAATGACGATGAAGATTTACAATTATCATTAAATATTAGACCAATATCTTCTAATAAAAATATTATGATCCCTAAAAATTTGTTAATATTATGTCTCGTTGGCGACGTTACTAAATTTGCGTCTATATTATTTCTATCTATCTATAATATCGTCTAAAATTTGACAGATTAAATGCTTTTTATTGTTTATAAAATTACGTTAGACAGTTCAATAAAATCGTTTTAGATGTAAACGGGTGCATAAAATGTTGGAAATATAAATACGATCAATGTATTTACACTATCAGAGAGAAACGTCAGACTTTAGGTATATGTTACCATCCACGTTTCAGCAAGTTTGTTACTTATGGGGACGATGCCAAACTTAATATGTATGATGAAGAAGCACAAACGCAGGAGAGGACATTTTACTCCAGGCAATACTTCTCTCTTATATGTGTTTCGTAACTCACACTGGCGCCACATGCCTGCGTAGCTTAAAACTAATTCCTTTTAAATTAATGTTTAAATTAGCCCCTATGTTTGTGTAGGTACGTTTTAAAATGACATTTTTTCTGAGATTTCCCGCCTTACAGCTGATCGTGCACGGCCAACTGATGCTGTGGATCTTTTAAACAATTTGAGTTAATAAAATGTACTTTTAGTAGGTACATTAGCAGTAGTAGTAATTGTTTCCTGGTGTAATATTTTTCATTTTGTTTCTTTCACAAAAATTCATAATTCTTTCAGCATATTATTCGATAATTGTTTCCAACAATTTATAAAATCATAACCTTTTACCTAACTTTTTAAGTTCATAGATACATATGAAATTTTTGTAATATCTAGTCAAAGGAAAAATATCATCGATGGGCATACATCTAGAATTTTTGCGTGTGCGTTTAATCCTAAGTCGCAGCACGAGTTGATATCAGGCGGTTGGGATGACACAGTCATGTGCTGGGATGACCGTCAACCTTACGCAACAAAACATTTCCTTGGAGTCCACATGTGTGGTGAAGGGCTCGATTTCGATAAGCCCGGCAAGCAGGTAATTATTAAGTCATAGGTTCTTCACGAATTGTAGGAAATAAGAAGCCTAGAGAATATTTGAATTTGGTTCAATAGTGCTATTACAAAAACTATACTTTTTTATAACATTGTAGATTCTCACGTGCTCTTGGCAAGAAAATGACACTATTCAAATTTGGGACTACGGCTCTTGTAAACTGATAGAAACGATCGTTCCCGATAACCACCAATCGAAGCTGTATTGTGGAAAATTTGTACCTGAAACCAATTTGGCCGTCTGTGGTGGTTCGGAATCTAACATGTTGCGTGTTGTCGACATTAATATGAAGATTGTAAGTTAACGATTTTTTCTTAACTTTTCCTAGTTTGCCTTTTTGTTTTATTAAACAATTTTCAGACGGAATGCTTAATCAGAAACAACCCGGGAGCAATTTACGCGTTCGACTTTGGGACAGTAAGACGGAAAGCCACAAAAATTCCTGATACTTATAAGAAAATAAGCGAAATTCAAAACATACCTAAAGTAGCATTTGTAACTGGAAAGAGATTACAAATAGTAGATTTCGGATAAGTGCTGGTAAAACGTCTTATTTTAAAAAAAGATGGTATAAAAGTTGCACATCATTTATATCAATTTTTACATTTTCTCTACAAACAAACAGAATATTATGTTTAATATACAATTTTATGTGATAGACACAATACACTGTGATTTCATTTGTAAATAGTATAAACTCTAGAAAGATAAAATTTCGAGTTTGGCAAGAATTATATTTATATATAATAATTTAAATAAAAGAATGTTTCTACATAGTATTGTACACAGGATTCGAACATCTATTGTTCGATCGATTCAAGTTGAGCCTGGTCAACGGATGCGTTTTCCCATGCTGCATTTGTTTCTTAGTTTGAGCTTTCGACAAGACAGTCGAGACCACGAGGTCCGTGTAATGCAGCGGGGCCAGTGCGAGCACCGTTGGCGCGACGGGCGGCCGCCGCGCCCCGCCACCTCCACCGCCCGACTCGGAACGCGCGCGTGTTGGAGCGTCATAGCGGTCCACGAGCACGCGCACTGACACATCCTCTAGTCCCCGCGATCGCGCCTCAAACTCCTTCTTCAGGTTGCTGACTAGGCCCGGAGGGGCGGGCATGACGCGCGGCAGATCCCCGTGTGAGGCGGCCGCTAAGCGACGGCGGCGCGGCCCAGCCCGCAACCACGTGTCAGGTGGCGCGGAGGCGGACAGCCGCCCACCCCAAGTTGCCGCGCCGCGATCGCGCACCCGTTCCTCACCCGCCTCGGCCGACGCCAGCTCTTTCAGTATGGCACACGTTTCGTTGAATTTGCGTTCGTTTTCTGAAATATCGACAGGCGAGCGGCACGCGACGCGACCCCGCCGCGGCTCCGTGTGTTCATTTATAATGCTGAGATCGGAGGGAGGTTTGGGGGCGGGCGAATCCGGCCGCTCCTTGGGGCGCTTGTCTTCCCTCGGAGGCAGCTGCGGTCGAGCAGAGCGCGTGTCATAGGAGCCCCAGGAGGAGTGTCGCGACAGATCCGGCACTACGGCACTGTCAAACGAGCTCCAAGAACTTTGCCGGCTGGGCGGAGGCGCGTCGTCATCGACGACTCTTCTTTCGTCACAGTCTAAAGTACGGTCAACGGACCCGTATATAACGTCATTTTGCTTTAATTTCACGTCCATAATACCACTATCACTCTTCACTATATTGTCACTATCACTAGGATTCCGTGTTTCCTCACTGTTTATCCACTGCGCTTCCCCCGGATCCCACGTATGTATTCTATCAGACTCGTTATCTAACTGTGAATATTTGTGACCTACGTTGCGTAGAGGGGACGATTGAAGCTTACTTGTCTGCTCACTCACATTACTTAAGGACATGTTATCAGAGACATTGTTAAAATTGAGTCTTTGATTTCTGCGAGGAATATCCTTTTTATCACCGGATGCGGCATTTTCAATTTCATTAACGATATGCTTAACTGAGAGAGCTCCTTCTTCTTTAAGCCTAATTATTTGATTTGGAGAAACACTGTAACTACCACTAGCGCACGGCATCAACATATGTCGAGTCTCTGACGAAGCCAAGTTTTCAAGAGACACTGAAGTCGGGGGAAGCAATTCTGACGCTAGTTTAGTATCAGGAGACCAAGATCGTGGACGACCAGTGTACGACCCCGTCATAGCGAGAGTCAAAGGCGTGGGATCAGTTATTTTGTTGTCCATTTTCGATGAATTCTTTGGAGACTTTAGATTTGTTTCTGACTTAGACCTTTGCAGCTTCTCTTTATTTTTCATAGCATCAAGTATCCCTTGGTAAGTCTCTAATTGGTTTAAGAAATTTGTATTCGGTTTAATACAGCTTCTTTTAGCTTTGACATGTTTGAGAGCTTTATCGAAACGCCAGTTGAACGCCTTCATGGCATATGCGATCACGACAGAGGCGGATCTGCTGATCCCCATTTTACAATGAACGAGAACTTTTGAGCCATCATTTCTGGCCTTATTTATATATTTATATGTGTTATCCCAATGTTTTAAAAGGTCAGTCTTATCGTCGTCATATACTCTTATGTTTAGGTAATCAAACATACCAGGGAAGAAATTGTCTATTTCTCTCGTCACATTCAAAATATGTCGAACTCTGAAAGGAAATAAAACAGATTGCTGTAATATTTGGAGAAGAAAAACAATATCTTTGAAATTGATATAATAAATTGTTTCGGCAATCCTTAATTATTATTTATTGAGTGTACTTTTTGGTCAAAAAGCTGATCTGATAAACAAACACTGTGGACTGTAAGGACATATATGGATACTTAATTAATTAAAATTAACTGTTATGATATCTCACCCATTCCTCTGCAACTCTTCCAGATTGCTGGCATTCCATTCGGATCCTAAGTAGACATGATCAAATATTTCAGTGGGGGCGTCCATTTGTCCTAGAATCGTGAGCATTTCCTGGTCTATGAATGACTTGTACTCTGCCAAATCCATATCCAACTCGTCTTCAAGGCGGCCGCGGATTGCTTTACTTGTAACCTCGTCTAGGTCGACGCTCATCATTATTTCCTTGAGTGTGCATCTTATCACCTGCTCCGTCTCGTCTCTTTGTCGAGGCCTGAAAATGTATAAATTATTTAAAGTAACGGGACCCGATACAAAGTGTTTAAACACGAGCGATTGGGAACATACGACAAGCTACCATTATAATATAAACTCATTCACCCTTATAAAAATATTATTTTTATATAGGAAGACGAACTACTCTCTATCTGTAGTTTGCAGATCTGAGGACAGTACTGTATTTATAGCATTCAAAGCACCCTATTACCTGCAGAGGTATTTGTAAGTAGTCATAAAGTGCCGCCTTAAAAGGGCAACACGTTTATAGGTGTATTTTATAATCAATGCGCGACACGTCTTGATACAATTGATATTATAATAATTGCATATTATTTATACATTACATTTCATATTATAAAATTTATATTTCTACCTTCCACTATGACATATGTGTACACTTTGTGGATATATCACATAGGCTATATTATATTATATGAACACGCGAACGAAGTCGCAAGTAAAACGCTAATATATAAAATATGTAATAAATATTATATTTGTTTTTTGTGTTGCGGATTATACATGGTTATATGTAATAAATAAAAATAAGGCATTCAAAATTATCCTCACGTTATTAGATTTTATTAATAGATCAGTTTCTTTAAACTTTAAAAATAACTGAAATAATTTGGGTGAATGATTGACTGATTTGATAATATAATCTTGGAAAAAAAATTTAAGTGTAATTAATACCTAGTCATTTATGATATGTAGAATTGTTGTGCACGCAATGCTCAAGGGATCTAATATATTTTCTTTCCGTTACATAAACTTAGCATATAATATATTTGATGAAATATGCATAGAATGTGTATGCAAATTTAGCATCGATTACTAATTGAAGTGCGCAATGCCATTTTGAGATAATACAAAATTGTTTCGTTGAGCATTTTGCACGCAGCAAATGTGTTTAATTAACGTATTTACCAACGTCCGATCCTTTCCGAGGTCGAGAAATGAGGTCTAGGTACCGTAACCGTTTTATATCGTAACAAGATTTATATCCAAACAAAATTGCTGACTTAACATAATTCATTAACTAATAATTATTAGTAACTTCCAGGAACGACTCTAATTTTAATGAGACTTAGTTTACACTACATCGCGAGTGAAAGAAATCGGCTACTTAAGCAAGCTTAAAGGTCCGGTCTTTGAATCTCATGGGAAATATATTAGCGTCTGTATTCAGAGCGTTTATATTAGTCCCTTACTTAAACTCCCCATTACATAAGTCACGTTCAAAACGTGGATTGTTACGATGAGGATGATGGCAATAAGGAAACCGTTCAATTAACGTAATTAAAGTACACATTGATAACATTAGTAGTCAGCTTGCTCTAAGATAACTCAATAACAAATGAACACGCACGCTAGAATAATTTGAAGTACTGACAGTTGTAAAAGCTTTTTTATTATTAATTACATATCTAAAGATTTGATTGGACTATTTCAATTATTACTTATTAAATTTTTTCCATACTTACTTATGTCTAAGGGAGTCTGGTGAGGGTGGGCGGCGTGACTCTATACAGTCCATAGCGTGCCATTCGTTGAGGCATGATCGATCTGAGTCTATATGGCTCTCGTAGTAAGCGCACCACGCGTGGGATGTCCCACCTGCGAAATGGTTCAACTCGCGCGCTCTTCCACTTGCCCTGTGTAGAGTCTGTAGTGCCGACCTGGGAAGAACAATCAGGAATTACAAAAAACCTGAAGAACTAATGAAATAATTATACTTTCGAAAATTTATGTTTCTAAATTATATGAAAAATTTAATACAGAGAAAAGAGGGCGTAATACAACAAAATGAGTACTTAAAATCATAAAAGGCAACACTGCAAATAGTAGCGTTCAATGTCAATTATACTACAATAATATGTTATGACAAAAAATAATTGTACATAATAAGTACATACCACATGGCTTGCACAGACACCGGTTTGAATATATGCTGTCGATTGCACACACACACGCTAAACCCGCTGCGGACAATGAATCTTCAATTAGTTATTGTTCCTTTCACATAGGGTGTCAAACAGATGACATTTTTATCAATAAATAGCTGCTTTACTTCCAATATATTGAATAACCGTGACATTGAAAACACATCTGTATGAAGAACGTTATGAGTTAGCCATAATTCAATTTTTAAAGGATTATTCAGCTGTTTTTCAAAATCACCGTCTGCTAACCCTACACGAATACAAACTCTTGGAGCTAGCTGATAGCTTCTTGTAATTATTGCTTGCTATTTGCGATCGTATATGATCGCATGTTCAAATAATTTAAGCAAATTTACGTATACGAGACCCACAAATTAGTTCTGCTAAATAACGTGTTACCTAGATTACATTCAGGACAAGTAACGTTGAACTCGTTGTAGCATTTTGTTACAATTGTACTTTTTCAATAAGTTTGAGTCATGGCCTAGTTTTCTGAAAACATGTTTGTCCTTTAATGATCTCGTAATTTGGAGAATTGAACATTTTCCTTCAATAAGTGTGCAACGAGGACCAGACTTCGAATTCAGGAGACTATATTGGGTTAGGGGTCTGCAAAGATGCTGATCAATACCAACATTAAAGTATTTCTATTTTTATTTCTATTATTCAGCAGCAATAAGTCAACAGCTAATAATATTCATTTGAGCAGGTGCAACGAATCGGTAAGGTTCAGACGATTCACAGCATAATGGATGTTGAAAGGTCACACTAAGTTAATGTCTCAACCAAGGGCGTTCCTATCACTTACATTCACATTACCGGATTTATTAATATTTCGACTAAGTACTAGAAAACTTTACATTTGCAAATTAATGATTAGGTACCTATATCATGTCAAAACCCACGCATTCAGGTGTCCTCGAAGAGAATAGTACATTCTACATTCGTAAGTTGAGTGATCTAAGTAGAAATATCTTAAAACACAATGAACGGTCAAGGTCGCTTGTCCGTTTTATTTGTAGGTCGAATAAAAACATTATTTCAAAACTCAGCTGCAACTGCCTTGTTTTTTGTATAAATTTTTATCAACAAAATGTTGCGATTCAAAATCAGTTACTGAATAGATACTTTTCGGTTGCACTTTCAATTCAAAATTTAGAATCTAAAAGATCAATTTTTTTATATCATGTACCATATCACATCTATTTGCTAAAACTCCGCTTCTATCAAGAATGTGGCTTGAGTGTTCGATCGTTTGATGAAGAATGCATACATATTATATTAGGTTAATAAAAATTTGTTAAAAATACTTGCCCATCCCCGTCTAATTTGATAGATGTATCGGCGAGCACTCGCAGCACAAGGCCCACTGTCGTGCCCTCATTACAGTCGATACCCAGTAGGGCGGCCTCGTCATGCCGACAGACCACTACCAGGTAGCGCGTTCGACCGGCGTGAGCACTCTCCAATTTCACCGCCTAGTATCAACAAAATTGACTAATATATATATGATAAACTACTTGAGTTGACTATAGAACATAGATACTCCTTTCTAGTTGAAACTCTTATCAAAATACAAAATTACCATTTTGAGCGTCTCCTCCGGGCGCACCAAGTAAAACATGGACTGTAAGTGGTGATGTATGTCTGGCTGAGGCTGGACACGAGTCGGAGACCGTCGGCGGTCGGCACAGCCGTTCTCCGTGCTGCCCAGCACCAGCGCCGCGCCCTTGTTCGCAAAGTAGCACTCATTGAGGCTAGAACAACATCAAATTATCTTTAGCCCTTTACCATTTCAGGTGCCATCGCAAGGAAAGATTAAGCACTCGCATTACTCTACCAAAATCCTGCCTTTGAAAAACTGCAAAATTACAACTATATCACGATATTGAAACTTAAATATCTCGCAATAATTGACAGATTTTTAAAACAATTAATCGCAAAGCGTATGAATGACGCCATTTTTAGCGTGTTGTCGCAATCGGTACTGGCGTAGCAATTACCTCCCTTTCACCAATGTCGAGTTCGGTTCTTGGGCTCAGACGAAACAAGACTCGGCTCGTTTGCAGAGCCATCAGACGACGCGCTGGCTGGCCCTCGAGCCTTGGCTTTGACGTAACACATATTTAGTCATGATTTCGATTAGTCACTCATTTCGATTGAAGATTTATTTAGTTCAGTAATTTTGTGCCAACACTGATGAGTCGAGGCTTAAAAATGTTTTGTTGTTGTATTTCCTTATGTAAAATTATAACTAATATCTCTTAAAATTAATTACTTAAAATGCCTGTTATGATAAATTCTGAGTGTCAATATTTCTAAACTACAATGGTATTCAAATTATAACACGTTTAGGTGTCATTTCCATTATAGCAGCAAGGGCGGGTGCTCTCAAGGTTTGTTAAAAATAGAGCAGCGGCTCGTTGCCAAAGAAGCGTTGCGACCATACATGCGCGTACGCAGCATCTGTGTTGCTCCTCAGAGCTTTACCACATATGGATAACGTTGCTTTACCTTCTTTAATTGCAATACTAGATTAGTAAAACTAAAACACAATCACAAACTTATCAACTCACTTTTTATCTTTACCTAAACCGGCTTAAAATTTGGCTAAACGATAAACAATAATTGAAAAAGTTATTTAATCGTCAGGTATTTGTTTATCTACCTCGTTATCGTCATTGTTAACGATGTACTGTTCAATTAGTGAACGTTACAAGAAATTTTCAAAATGAACATTTTTACCAAAACGTGCACAACAGAACTAAAGTACGTTTTTTGTAATACCGTTTTTTACTATTTACTTTTCGAATAATAATAATAATTTTTGTTTAAAATGATCATGAAATAAATGTACATATGTATATCGAAATACAGTTAACTGAATAATGGTACAGAGGCGTTCTGATAACAGAGGAAAAACCTCACGAAAAAGTGAATTGTATATACCTAGGTACATATATTTCCAATGAGTTCAGTATCATACCTAGACATTTTATTGTACGTGTTTATGTGATAATCCAGAACCCTAGTTGTAATAGGCTCAGGGTAAATTTTTAAACTTTTAGATGAATCATTCGTGTCCCTTCACAGCCTTTAGAAATTATAGTATTAAAAAAGGACGACTCACGAAAATATATTTATTTAATCGACATAACATACAGATAATTTAAATGAACTGTTGCCATAAAAATAAGATTAAGTATACCGATGAAACATCCATTCGGGAAATTATGTACACTAACAATTACTTATTTGGAATAATGTAGGTACCTAATATTTACAAACATAGGTCACTGTTATCAGTTTGTAAACAAACGCCGATTTATTTATCGGATAGCAACATCACTTTACCTAAATGCAACCATGACGACGATTAAGGAACACTGAATTGCACTATATTTTATATCGCTATAATATGGCACTTATAGTAAATAGCACAATGGCGCGATGGTGATTTCGCGACGGCGGATATAGTTTGAGTTACTGCGCGGGCGCACGACCGGTGCGCACCTCACGGTGCACCATCCGCCTTCAAAGCCGAACAACAATACATTGCCATTTGCTAGGCGTAAACGCAAACATTACGCCGGGATCCATCCGCCACGCGTTGTCAGACGTCACGGCTTTCCTCTCGAGACTAAACCGAGCGTGTATTGGTAGCATAAATATAGACACACGACGCAAAACAGGAACATAAGGTGGGAAGCGTTACGCGTAACTCACTTCAACCCAACAAAGATTGCTTTAAAAATATTTTCAAAGAACATAATAATATAACCACAAACCATTTATTTATATATAGTTTAAAAGTATGTCATTGATAAAAGGAAACTCCGGTATTTCTAATTTTCCTTCATTATAATAAAAATTTCTATCCCATAATGGAGTGTTATAAATTACAAACAGGTTTTTCTTAATACAACAGTTTTTTTTATTTGAGAAAGTCCCACCAACTATGGCTATAATCTATAATTAATCTTACTTTAAATCTTTACTATGTAGGCACTGTAACCGTAAATTATAGGTAGATGTGATTTTGCACAAAATAGAATAGTGAGCTATACAACATCACGATTATGCGAAAACTGTGGCCATGCAGAACAATATTTACTAATTTAATCAATTGTTTCCTTTTTAATCAATAAGAAGTGGCGCGTTAAAGATAATTCTCCAGCGTCAATGTAATAGATAGATAGGGCGGAATACGACAGAAGAGATAAAATAATATAAAGAAACTGTACTTGGTGCAAAAGATGTACCCCATGCTAAATCTGGGCGCGTCGCTAGTTACGTAGTATTGAATAGGATAACATTAACAGGTCCTGTAGTGCAGGCTTGAGAAGGCGGATGGCCTCGACATTCACGTCATGAAAGTGAAGTAGGTAGGTTCTCTATGAGAATAAACAAAATTTTATAAATACTCACAGTATATTAAAACTTCAGTCAAACATTACATTGATTAAATATAATTTTATATATATGTTATATTATTAATTTTGATTAATATTATGTTATATTATTGATTTAACAATTCAATTTAATTATGATTTAAAAATTATTCAAGCTATATACAGCAGCAAGGTAGTTGTAAAGGGAAACTGGCACTTATGTTTTTCTACAGCATAATAATGTAGTAAATGATATAAATAAATCTAAGATATTTTGTACAAATTTTATGCAATTGACCAATGTCTCTGTAGGTAAAAAGCTATCTTCAATATTAGGATTTTTTATCTTGATGATATAATATGTGTTATTTTCATTACCAACAGACAAAAATATGCGAGTGAAATTTTAATGTATTTTTATAAAAATATAAACATTTTTATAAAAATACTGACATTGGCAAACTTATTAGAAGTTTTTATTTACTGACAATGATTTAAATAATATTGAAGTTTCTTGTAATTCTAGTGAGTGAATTTATTGAATTTTTTACTGTAGTTTAAACACAAATGTTAGTACATATAGACATAGATCCCAACTCAGTTCAAATGCAACAGGCTAAGAGACAGCCATGGCAAAATGCAACTGAATTTTTTAGACAAACAGTTGTTCAGAATGTGACGATTTACAAATCATTTCTTTTATGTAATTTTGTAATGTTACGTATTTAACAGTTCTTTTATGTAATTCTCAATGAGAAATCACAAAAAAAAATTACCCACTTAATATGAGATGCTAAAAAACAGATTTAAATTATTAGTAAATTTTATCCTACCTTTTATTGGTACGAGTGATGACATCTTCATCAATGACTTCACAAGATTTTTCTTCCTCATCCTACAAAGGAATATTTGACAAGTAAATAAAAATTTATAATATGTTATATTACTTATTATTTAAAGACACATTTTTCATGAAATCAAAATCTTAACTGCTTTGTTTTTTATTATTATCTATGATGTTTATATATTCTATTTATTGACAAATAAATAGTTTTGTGGGATACAATAACAAATCTATTTAAATTATTATACCTATGATCATATTATAACAGTAATTGTCCATCAAAACCGTTTGTTTAATTAATTCTCAGCTAAATGTGTAATCTCAGTACATCCAGTCAAATTTGGATTTACTGAGAACATAATCAGAAATTAACATAAAATAGGACCTATCGTACTTACTAAAGAGTCAAGAGTCAACTATTAAGATCTGACTATCAAGTTTATAGTGATATCCTTTCAGAGTCAACATACAGAACTCACCGTTTTTCTAGGCGTTTGGACACTCGGAGTACGACGAATTGTTACCAATGCCATACCACATAAGTCCTAACCAATCATTATTAAAGTAATACACAATCACGAACATAAGCGATTAAATATAAACTTATCATTAATCTGGAGATGAATCACTCTAAAATTGGAAAATCAGAAAAGAATAACCGTATTCCTAAGATATTATATTCACCCATAACACAATACAAATAAGTATAGCACCGATAATTTTTTAACCTTTATACGCAGGACCTTTATTAAAACTACGACTTAGTATTCAGTTATTGAATTCATCACAAAATCTTTAGCATTTGCAGTGAAATAATTTTGTAGTTGCAAAAAGCAACACATATTTCCTAATTAGTACTTATAGGTAGATACTAGACGTAGAGTGTAGACTGTAGACAGTAGATAGCACTTAGCAGTAGATACTAGATACTGTACCAACCACCAGTGTTGTCACATACAATTTTAGCAGTGGTAGAACTGGATGAAAATATTTGGTATAAATTGGTAGATTGGAAATGAAAAATACACACACAAAATACATACACATAGTATAAAACAAAGTCGCTCTCTCTGTCCATATATCCCTTCGTATGCTTAAATCTTTAAAACTACGCAACGGATTTTGATGCGGTTTTTTAATAAATAGAGTGATTGGAAAGGAAGGTTTTTATGTATGTTTTATACCCATGCGAAGCCGAGGCGGGTCGCTAGTAGATAATAATCTACCGCTCTATTTCATTACCCACATTTTTAATGATTAAAAATGCGTTTAAAGTAGGTTTTGAATATTTATTGTAAAACTGTGTACATAAGGTGTTATAAAATAAAAAACTGTTGTCATCTTCGGACATACAATAAAGTTACAATAGATATATATTTAATACCAGTTAATTATTATAAAATTGTTACATTTCGTTAAACACGATGAGAATTGTTTACGATCGTAATATTTTGAAAAATATTAAGGTTGATTGTGGTAGACAGGTAGATCTACTAAAAAGTTGGTAGATGTGCCAACCACAAAATACCAACCGAGCAAGATTATAGATAATAGAAAGAAAGAATTAAAGACCAGAGGCAAGAATAGAAGAAAGGATCTGTGATGAAGTAAGGCTTTCTAATCTGTGGATAAACTAAAGTGTAGGTATATATTATTCTATGAATAATAAAATAAAAAACCTCGCGAAAAAAAATTGGAACTTATTTCTTCAAGTAGCAACCATTATCAATCTTTAAGATTGTGTGGCGTCAAGTGTCCGAGACGCCACATATGTATAGATACAATTTATGCATGTATGCATTAAGAAACCTCAGTTTATAATTGTATTCTAATCGTCACTAGTCAGTCAGTTATTAAACTCCAAACAATTGACACGCCTTTAATTTGCCAACCTTCTGATTCAACATACCACTATACTAGTAAATAGTTAAACTATATGTATAAGCATACAAAGTGGTTAAGTGATTTATAGTAAATTCATTTAGGTGCACCAACACATGCGCGCCTTACCGCTATATGGCGGTGACCATCCCAGTGACGTCACAGCTACCGCGGCGGCCACTAAGTAAACTTCGTTAGTAATTTGGTCATAACTTCGTCATTTATTATCATAGAGCAAAATTTTTTGCACTGTATGGGATTTTTTAGTTCTATAAATCTGCATTCTCAACTAAAAATGGTACGGATCCTCATTATAAATACGGTAGATAGGTGGTATCTACTTGTTCTGTGGTAAAAGGAAACCAAGCCAAAAACCTTTTAAAAAAATTAAAAAATCAATCTACATACTACATAGGGTTATTAGTCTTTAATAATTGATTTCACTTTCAGTTAGACGAAATTGTTTGATGTAAATATCTACTTAATAAATGTGTTGATAAATTAAACGTAAATAAACATCATTCAAAATATAATTTTAGTTACAGTTCCCAAATGCTGTATCGTTTGGTGAGACAATTATCTAACGTCAAAAGCTGTGTTATGACATCATTGCAGTTATACAAACACTTATTACGCCACTGTGAAAAATTACCGCCAGACGCGTGTAAACATTACAAGTTTGCTGTAAAGCAGGTATTATCATAATTTCCCTAAATTGAAACAACTTCAATAATATTAATTATAAAATTGTAATCCCATAAAGTGATTGTCTTTACAGACGAGTAGGTGATTGGCTTTATGTGCCTTGTCAACTGAAACATTTGTTTACTCTGTTTATTCGAACTCAAAGACTTCGGCACAGCTCTAAACCATTCCACTCCAGAAAGGGTTTAGTTAATATGTACGAAATATTAGTTATTAAATGTAGTTATGAAATATTATAAATAAAATACCACATATTTATTTGTTACTAATACAGATTTATGTTCTAGAGTTTTAAGCAACATAAGACAGAATCTGATCCAGAAAGGATAAAAGAAATAATCACGAAGAGTAAAGAAGATGCTAAGTGGATACTAAATAAGGTAAAAATAATAATAAATATTGGTTCTCAATTAGATATTGAACTTTCTTATTTATCAAATTTCATTAGTTTATTTTAATATTAGTGGTTTCAGTAATAATATTTAATAATAAATTTATTTACAGTATACAAAGTAATGATGGAGCTAGCCTGCTGTAACTTAACTTCAATAAAAAAGAAAATTCATATATTATTTAGAAGTTATATTCTTATCATAGTGTAAGGAATATGTTTGGAGAAAAAATAGAAGACTATGAAATTTTGGAACATCTAGGTAAAGGCGGGTTTGCACATGTTTATAGAGCAAAATGCAGAAAGACGGGCTTCTTTGTTGCTATCAAAATGATAGACAAAGCTTTAATGGCCAGAGCTGGAATGATAGAAAGAGTAAGACAAGAGGTCACAATACACTCTCGCTTAAAACATCCAGCAATCTTAGAATTATTCACATTTTTTGAAGATGCACACTATGTTTATTTAGTTTTAGAATTAGCACATAATGGAGAGTTAGCTAAGCATTTTAAATTGGGCACTCGAGGCCTCTCTGAAAAAGCAGCTGCTGATATTTTTAGACAAGTTGTGAGTGGAGTACTATATCTCCATACTCATAACATTATACATAGAGATCTATCTCTTAATAATTTATTATTGACTAAGGATTTAAATGTGAAAATTGCTGATTTTGGCTTGGCTACTCAGTTAAATGGACCTGATGAAAAGCATGTTACAATGTGTGGTACCCCCAATTATATATCACCTGAAGTTGCATCTCGAGAACTTCATGGATTACCAGCAGATGTGTGGGGCTTAGGATGCATGCTTTATACATTATTGGTTGGTAGTCCACCTTTTCATACTCAACATATTAAAACCACTCTTAACAAAGTTATTAATGCTGATTATAAAATACCCTGTGAATTGTCATTTCAAGCTCAGGACCTATTACAGAAACTTTTGTGTAAAAATCCATCACAAAGAATTACCTTAAAAGGTATAATGGAGCACCCTTTTATTAATAATGTATTTGATGTAATTGGAGCATCAAAACAAGACATATCTAAAGACTCAGGATTTCTTACTACTTTACATAGTACTCAGCATAGTAACAAATTAAGTTGTTCTAGAAAAAGTAGTACTGAATATAGTAACAATATATTGAATCTTTGTCATTTACCATCAGAAAATTTTAATTATATTGATAGAGAGTCCAAACAACATGTCAATAATATACACCACAATATTTTAGGGCAACATCTTGATAATGATTGTATTTCCAGTAGTAGCAGCTCTTTTAAAATATTTCATACAAACAATAAAAACCATCAGGGAGTTGAAACATTTCCACTCAAGTCAAATGCTAATATTGCTAGCATTACTGACAATGTAAATAAACTTGTAATTAGTGAGAAACCTGAAGTATTGTTTTCCAATGATTGCAACAAAGAAAACCTACCAAAGCAAAGTTCAAGTACTTCAAATACAATAGGGGTACCACCTTTGTGTGCAGATCGTTTATCATCAATATCACACAGGACAAGAAATGCTATCCTCAAAATTGATTCAACTGGAGTTTGTGTCGAATTTATTAAAAAGAAGGGTAAAGATAGGGAAGAGAAAGTAGTAGAAATTTGCAATATATCTAAAGATGGAATGAAGATTGTAATATCTATACCTGACAAGTTAATAGATTTACCAAATAAAATGGAACAAAGACCTAAACCTGATGAGATATTTTCCTATCACAATTTGCCTCAAAAACATTGGAAAAAATATTTATATGCTGCCCGTTTTGTTGATCTTGTGAAGGCTAAAACTCCAAAAATAACCCTCTATTCTCCTTTAGCAAAGTGTCAGCTTATGGAAAATGGAACAGACATTGAAATGTTTTTTTATAATGGTGAAAAAATAACATACACTTCAGCTGAAGGTTTAAAAGTCATTGATAAACAATTAAAAACTCATCATAATGTTACTACACCAGACTTAAAATATTTATGTGATCATTACGAAGAATGTTCCACTAGAATGAAGAGAATTGAAAGTGCCTTGTCCTGTATTTCAGATGAATGCTATCCATTAATTATTGGTAAAAGACCAGTACCACAATTAATAAACTCCGAAGCTGGATTACCACATAATATTAATAGAAACAATACTCCACTTATAAATTATGGTTCTTTTCATCGTGCTACACCATGTTCTAGTCAAGCCCATAGTGAAAAACACCACTATTAGTAAACAATTTCCCCTCAGAACGAATCTGTGTATTATAGTTACAATTTCTTTCAGAATATGATTTAAATATTCTATCTCTTGGTTTCTTGTGTGAGAATTAAATGTTATCTTAAAATATACATATTATTAAATATTCAAATGATTCTATACAAGTAGCTATTAAATAAAAATAGATAAAAAATTATTTTGCTAGGTATTATTGATTGATAATAAAAATCCTAAATTTATTATGTCATCTACAGTCTACACTGGTATACCTACACTATAAACTGATGTACACTAGCTAGAGTAGGTAATGATTATATTATTATAGAATAAAAATACTCTATAGAGTCATAATTATCATTTTGCTTATTAATTACTAGCTTTTGCCCCGACTCCGTTGGCGGATATCTTTTCTATAATATCTTCGACAGTGACGCACTTTCATACCAACTCAATTTTTTTCGCAATAAAGATAGCCTAAATATGTCCTTTCTCAAGCTTTTGTCTATTTTTAGTTAGTTTAGTGGTTTTGACGTGAAAGCGTAACATACACACTGATGACCAGAGTACTTTCGCATTTATTAGTAGGGATTTTGTTCAATAATTGGATGAGAATTGAGAAGTATTATGAATAAATCTACTATACATAGACTGAGGTTTCCACTACCCACAGATTAAGCAGATTTCGGTACCTTATTGAAAGATAGTCTGTATATACATATATATATTTATAGTATATATTATTAAAAGATCCATTTTTTAAATGTAGTAATAAAGCGGCACATTTTAAGGTGAGACCTTCGATCGGGTCAAGATGACTTCCATTTTCAGAATTCACCAATGAGGATCTAAGGGTCATAATTCGAGATCATTACAAACATTCATAAATACTCTGGAGGAAGTCAACAAGCAAAATTGAAGACAATTGAAAAAACCGACTGATTGATTTCTAAAATGAATTTCTCATAAATAGATGGACATAATACTAGCTAAGATCCATCTCGACAGTCGACTCGTCACACGTGTGTCAGAGACACTCGTCAAACTTATAACACCCCTCTTTTATCTAATAGAGTGCAACAAAAATGACAATGTATTCATAGCCTTATTATAGAAAATGTACGCTATGGATAATTTAAATCTTTTTGTAGTCTATGGGTTTCTTTTGAGTGTTGCTATTTTAAATGATTTTTTTACCCAATATATAGGTAAATACTTATAACGAAAAAACGAACAGAGTGAGAAATCTACACCTACATAATATTGTGTTTCTTTCTTATCTGGTGACCATAAGATTTATTTAAAGTAGGCTAATTTTGAATTTTAATTAGTAATTTATAAACTCAAAATGTACATCAGAGAAAAAAAGTTGAATTTGAATAAATTTTATTTTTAAAAAGATTTAACAGAGTTAATATTATTTTTAGTCTGGAATTTTACGCAACCAGAATTAATAATTACATACATTTATTGAAGTTTTCATAACCGCTTGTTGCTTTATTAACAACTAATACAGAGAGATATAGTGCAAAAAATAAACATTAGGCATCGATACTTGTTAATTGTACTTGAAAACAATAAATTTATAGATACACAAAATAATATTTAAAAAATTGCAATACAATTTTTTTTAACTTGACACTACTTCATGATGCTAGAAAGAAACAATTGTCGGAATAGAGTTGGCTTTCAATAACTGCTGCGAATTGACTAGTTTAGCTTTCGTCGTGACTTTATTATATTTTTATCGCCTTCATCCTTTGGGAATCTGTAATAAAAATTAAATAATTATGTTCTGTTGCGTATATGCGTAATTGTGTTGTGCTACCTAGGTACTTTTATTTTTGACATGTTCACACTGACTCCATCTTTTTGTCACCATGCCTCCTAAGAAGCAACCAGAGAAATCAGGTATGTTTTATATTTTGTTAAAAATACTAAGATAGAGTAATTTTTTTCTATTTCTTATATTAGTTAGCACACTAACTATTATTTAATTAAAGTAATTAGTTTAATCAATCCTGTATTAAAAGTATCTTCTTAAACAACACATCATTCCTTGAAGGTGCGCCTACATGTTCGCCACGCGGTTAGTGTATTTAATTTACTTAAATATTTTATTGACAGACCAACCGAACGTCTTTCTTATGAAAAGTTATCACATATAGGTACCCAGTTAAAATCTCAATATAAGTATTTGTCAGTAACATACTTGGCATGTTTTGTTGAGGTTAGTTTGCATTTGTATGTCAAATATTTTTATTAGTGATAAATACTACTCTATTCACATTTCTAATTACTAATGTTCTAAACAGGCTCTAAGCCGACTGAAAAGAAGCCTGCTTCAGCCAAGACTCCTGCCGCTGCGCCTAAAGTAGCGACGGCATCAGCAAGCGCTGCTAAACCGGCTTCATCTAAAACACCGGCACCAGCACCTAAAGCTGCTGCTCCGAAATCTGCTCCTGCTGCAGCTAAACCAGCGCCAGCAAAGGCTGCTGCTGCTGCCAAGCCTGCGGAAAAGAAATCTGCTTCAGTACCTTCAGCGAAACCGGGTTCTGCTAAGGCTGCAGCATTAAAAACCAAGTCGAGTGCTAAACCTTCAGTTAAAAAAGCAGCAGCTGCTTCTAAGCCTAAGCCTAAACCTGCGGCGGCAAAACTAAAGATTGCACCTAAGCCCAAAAAGACTGGGATCAAGGGACAAAAGAAAGTAGTGAAGCCTGTTGTTAAAGCACTTAAAGTTCAAAGGAAGGTATGTTCTTTGAAATTTATATTTTAACTGTGTATGAAACATTTATTAACATGGAGGCAGATTTTTATATAAAATTACACTAGCCTAAATTGCAGCTTTTCAATCACATTAGATCTGGAAAAGTTAACCTGTGTTATAAATGAGTATTAAGTTTGCTTTTATTTTTTAAGTATGGTTTTTAGATAAATTAACTAGCTTAAATAGGCAACTTCTCTATTACACTAGATCTGTAGAAGCTTATTAAGATCAACACCGATTCATTTATTTGCAAAGATATATTATTTTATGATTGGTGATCGAATTGTTGTGAAGGTGAGGCCAGAATTACTACATCTATCATAGCCCTACTCAATTATTAATGATATTTAAGGATTTATGTTCTTAGCCAGCATATACATTCATTGTAATTCTTTGGCACTCGGTCTTAAATCAAATAATGAAATAACAGAATTTTAAGAGATGGAATCCTATATATATCTTGTCAAGTGGCTACTATATCTTTATAAAATGTTCCTGTCAATGTTTGACTTGGAATAGTTCAACTTTCTTTTCTTGTGTATTTCATAAATATATCTGTAAATTTATAATTTGTTTATTCTAGTTTGACGCTAAAAAGTGTACATCAAACTTTACCCTTCATTGAGCTGCATTTATTCATATTTTTCTGTATTGTCTTTAACAGGTTGTCAAAGGAGAACATGGAAAGAGGGTCCGTAAAATCCGCACTTCCGTGCATTTCCGAAGGCCAAAGACCTTTGAACCTCCCAGACAACCTAAATACCCTAGGAAATCACTTCCATCTAGGAATCGGTGAGTAAATTTTTATATGCTTGTTCTTCACACATAATATTGCTGATAATGTTATATGGCTTACAAATACAATAAATAATTCATTTTAAATTTTAACTCAACTTCTGATATCCATGAAATGGCGATGCTTGCCCACTTTCATTTCCTGTCCTGGGTTCGAAATCCAGGGAAACACATGAATGTTTCGGTTGGATAGGCCAGAAGACTGCTCACCTACTTGCCTAAAATGACCATTGTAACATACATAAATGTGTCTGCCCCATGCCCCACTAAGGGTTATGGGAATTTACTTTTAAATAATGGGATATTTTTTTAAATTGATGTAAGTGCCCTCTAAGACAAAGTATGGGATCCAACTTATTTTTTCTTTTGGAAATGATTTTTTGACTAATAGTGCATTGAAAATGTAGGCTTTTAGTGTAGTCAAAGTAAAATTGTAGCCATTTTTAAGAATTTAATTAAGTTATATATGTAGAAGTGTTAATTTTGTTTCTTTTATTTTCAGTATGGATGCCTACAACATCATCAAGTATCCGTTGACGTCTGAAGCAGCAATGAAAAAAATTGAAGATAACAATACCTTGGTATTTATTGTGCACACCAGCTCAAACAAACACCATATTAAGGCTGCGGTCAAGAAACTATATGACATCAATGTAGCTAAAGTGAACACTTTAATCAGGTTTGTATCAACAATATCAAATATTTTAACTTCTTTTTTCAGCTTATGATGAGATATTTAGTGGGAATCTCTTTGACAAAGGATGAAAAAGAAAATACACAATTCTGATTTACAAAATAGAATATAACTAAACACAAATAACTTTTGTGTGCTAAACATTTTGTTTTTCTTTTCAGGCCTGATGGTAAAAAAAAGGCGTACGTCCGGCTAGCACGCGACTATGACGCTTTGGATGTGGCCAACAAGATTGGAATCATATAAACATACATATTTATAAGAATACAAACATAAAATTTTTTGCTGTTTTATTCATATCTTAATAATAATAATTATTTCTTTCACGTCAGACCGCTAACAATACACAACACTAAAGCACAAGCAGCAACGCACTGTTGCGGCGTTAGGACACTGACGCCAGGCGATGTATTTTTTACAGATTTTATAATAGTCTTGCACTATAGACGCGTTCTATTTGTCGATGCCTTTCATAAGGCATCGACAAATAGAACGTCTATAATAATAGGGCTCTTGCCATAAAGAATTGCGTTGACACATCAAAAAACAGTTGCACATTTTATTAAAATCATACTGCTGAATATTTTTTTATAGTATAGGAGGCACACTGATGAGCGGTTCGCCGCTCATGGACATCCTCGACGCCAGTTTGATCTCGGCTGCGTTGCCGGCTTATTAAGTACTTCGCGCGAAATAGTTTTTTTATTGCACTGGAGTGCAACGGGCGGCCTTATCGCTAATCAGCGATCTCTTCCAGGCAACCCACAATTTTTTGTTGGTTTTGGTTGAATTTCTGGAGGCAAGCCTGTAGAAATTCAACCACTTATGACACCCTGTCCGGCATGTGGCAGCCTTACCAGAGACCGAATACAAATTAAATTATAAATTGTAGGTATTCGGGACCGGGGATCGAACCTGGTACCGCTTTGCCATGAGGCCTCAGTAGATAGTTATTTTTTGTATTTATATTAATTTTTAAAATAAAAGTAGGTAGCCTAAGTTACTCCTTACCTATTACATCGGCTATTTGCCAGTGAGTCCCGTTAAAATCGGTCCTACCGTTTCAGATATTAGCCGGAACAAACGACAAAAAATGTTATTTTGGTATAAGTATGTACCTACCCTGTATAATATTCATAACTAGCGAACCGCCCCGGCTTTGCACGGGTATAAAACATTCCTCCTCAATGACTTATCTATTTAAAAAAACCGCATCAAATCCGTTGCGTAGTTTTAATGATTTAAGTATACAAAGAGATATAGGGGATGAAAAAGCGACTGTTTTATACTATTTTATTTATCAACACTATTTACCTACGTCTTTTATTTATAGTAAGTTCATTTATAATACAAAATTTATTTTTTACTTTTTAATGCGTTGTGAGGTCGGTTTAATTTTTTGGTTTAAAATTAATTTGTTTTATACTTTTGAGTGGCTCTTCTAAGCCGTATAGTTGGTTATCATACCTACCATCAAAACGAAACTAACATGGACGCTCTGACTTTACGCTTACCTTATACACTAAAAACTAATTTAATTAATTTTATTTAATAATTAAAAAAAATAAGAAGACGCAATACCGAATATTACATCGACATATAGAGATCTAAATTGGACGCGTAAACAATAACGCATGACATGTTTTTCTCTGTTGACAAGTTTTGCTCCATAACATCAAATATGGCTTAGATTTTCATAAAATTCCGTCAAAAGCTTGACAATATGACTCTTAATAAAATGAATTTATTATAATTAGTATATATTTAATATAACATGGACATCTCTATTGCTAAAGCGAACTAATTGAAGATTTTTCAATTTTTTATTTTATAACCTCGATATCTCTAAAACTATAAATCAAATTATCTTGATTCTTATTTTCTCTTGTTGCAAATTTAATACTAAATCGAATAATTCATTGATATGGATTCATAAACCATAGAGTTATAAGCAAAGAAGCACGACATGGTCGCGCGGAATTCAACGATTTCTCGCCCGATTGTGAAACTATTATTTCAATCGAAAAGATCGTAAAAATTCTAAAAAAAAATGGGACCACTTCGACGAGTTACCCTATCGTTTGACACCTCACTCATCCATATGCGTGAGCGTTTACATATGGCGACGTACGAGCGGAACATCGAAAAAAAAAAATACGCGTCGAATTGATAACCTCCTTTTTGATTTTTTTGAAAGTCGGTTAAAAATAAGGTTAAAATGTAATAGGCTTCTTACGCTTCCGCAAGACGGTAGCCACATGTTCTGGGATTGTTTGATTCATTTTTTCCCTCGACCTTCTTTAAATAGGTAAATTAAATTATCTCCCTGCAGATTCCGATGTGAAGCTATCTCTCGCTGCGCCGAGTGAGATGAATATGAAGTTTGCTCCTTGCCATGATGCAATGAACAAACATAATATGAATATCGTGCAAGTATTTCTGATTTATTGGCAGAAATATTTTCACTCCAAATTAAAAACGTTAGTATTCAATATGTTATATTAATAATCTTTAAATTACGATGTTTAATAGGTACTGACATTCTGTTTGATCCTGACGAAACTTAAAAGTTAGGGACAAAACGAAAGCCTTTTTCTTTGTGGCTTTGACAAAGCGTAATTACCTATGTATCTGTAAAAATATTACGCGAACTAACGAGACGTACATAGGTTAACGTTTTTTGAAAACTAGTTATGTTATTCGGTTTCACCGGCGTTACTTTGTTGTATCGTGATGTTAGGTACCTATATAGCTTAGTCTTCCTCGTTAGATGAAACATAGGTAATTTATTTACGTAGGTAACCATTTATACATACGTAATAAAGGTTGAGAATGTTGTTGAAATTATAATTTAGTAAATTTTTGCTAAATAAACGGTGCGGCGTATCAATTTTATCAATATTGCTAACGCAATCAACATTCTTACGACATAGGACAAAGGTATGTTACCTATATTGTTCTAGTATTAATAATTAAAACGTTAGATTTAGCGCTCCATACCTATACAGCTTATAAGGGAATGGTTGTTTTAGCCAGTTATCGTGTTTTTTATGTTCTGAACATATTGTTATTAATTTAATCTATAAAATCAAACTATGTTTATATAATATAGGTAATATATCTTCTTATTTGTTTGTCTATTCAATAAAAAACAAGTGAGACGTCTTATTAAATTGCCACGACTTGGTATGACAGTTAATTGTAATTCAGATTTGATTTAAAATAAAGCAACCTCAACGGAAAATTACTTTTAATAATAACTTGTAATCCATGAAACGTTATAACTAACTTATAGGTAGGTACATAAATACCTAATATATACCCATAATACCTTTTAAGGATAGCTGACTATACCCATTCTATCTTTTATTAGCTATACGAAGTTCACCGAGTCAGTTAGTTAGCTTGAATTTTTGTACCTACAAGGCAATGTTTTTGAAATTATGATATCCCCTAAAAAAATCTAGCATTATTTAAATAACCCACAACTATAGGTAAGTGATAAAAAAACGTGACGTAAGTAGATAGGTAAATAATTCACGAGTTCTTGCAAGGTTTATGTTAGACCACTGAGCAGGCTGTCCCTCACCTTGAGTGGCTGACCCCCATTGCGTCATCTCATATTATGTACATAATAATGCGGAGGGCGACGTGTTTTTTCTTTTTGTTTTACCTACTTACTAAATATTTTACAGGCGACTACGCTCACGAGGACACGCTAAATGTTATTATATTATACTTAGCTCAAGCCTCGAATTTAACTTTCCGTCAGTAAAAGAATTTTTATCGGCCCAGTAATATACTTAGTTTGTTAGTAGGTATTTATTAAAGTAAATAAAAAATAGGTAAATACCATTTTTTGCACTAACGGAAGCAATTTTTAAACAGTTTTAGCTTACAGGCAAAATAGATTTTAAATAGAATATAGGTTGATAAGTGTTACACTACGGTGTTACATACGGATTTTCAGTTTTCACCGATAGATAATGACTCTCGGGAAGTCTTTGTGTATACACACACTTAGTTTTTAGAAAATATATTACAAAATTGCGTTGCACAATAAACATTATACAACTGCCCTATCACAGAACTGACAAGCACCATTTATGTAATATTTACCACTTGTAGTTTCGTTTGTTATATAATTTAGTATAATTAAATTTTTTAAAAAACAATTTGTAATATTTCTCCGTTATGAACTAACAAACATTTAGATGTAAATTTTACGTAAAAATACCTAAGCATTAAAGTGAAAATGTCAGTTAAATTTAAGCGTTTTCTCTTAATTTTATGGTATGATTGGGATTTTATTTTTCAAAATTTCATAAGTATTTAAAAATTTGGGACCACTATGGACCTAAATACTATCTAATGGACATTAGACTAGTGAGTGTGATTATAGCTTACATTTAATTTTATTTACTTTCTCCATTAATTCAGTTCACAATCTCAAAAAACAGTTGTCGCGCATTTTATGCAAATCTCACTGCTGAATTTCGGATATGTTTAAATTTACTTATTGCAAAAAGCGAGGCCCATATGGACAGTAATAATAACTATTTTATACTATTGTTTAAGTTAAATTTGTCAAAAGCTTTCAGTTTTAGAGAATAAGAGCGTCAAAATTGACCATTTTATGCAAAAAAAGTAGGGTTAAAATATATCTACCTAATAGACCTCTTGATTGAAAAATAAACAATTCTTGTTACCTTTGACTTAATAAAAAAAATTACAAAGATGGAATATATAGGAACTTTCTATTTTTCATATTATTCCGAACATTCGTACAAATTTAACGCAGAGAGTTTTCAGCTGTAGCCTGTAACCTTACAATAAGTATGTCTTCTTTGATTGCTAGTAGGTAGCTATTATTAAAAACTATATCGTACATTAAATTTCATTCCTACCCCTATATTTTCATAAAAGTCTGTCAATAGTACTTTGGTGTTCATATTTTTTATGTCTGCTCACTGCTGACAGCAACATTTAACTGAAGTTGTTTTTTTTATGGTATCCCCAAATTTTCATTCGGCACTCTTCATTCACAAACAATATGTCACGTCAGTACTGACGTACGTCACGTACATTTATTACGAATTTACCATCATTCCGCAGTTCGCACTGTAGTCTGTACATTACGACTTGTCGGCTATCGCCCACAACACGTACGGTATAATCTGCAATACGTCAGCGCTGTTCAGTGTCTGATTTGTCATGTGCAATTATACAATTTACCAGTGGTAGCTGATTAACACGAGCACGACATCGGACAGTGACCACTGACCACTGACCAGTGATACAAAGAGTATTGAGGGACGCGTCACGACTCACGAGAGACGTCAGTCGTCACTTGCTAATCGCCAGTTTTATTTAGTTGATGGAAACGAAAAGTCGTGGATGTGATTATAGTACCTATTTGGTATCTACGTTGCGTACTTGTTTCGTGTTAAGTTAGCGTCAACAGGTGACCTTGTGTGCTGACAAGTGAAATTGAGTTTAGAAACATAAGCAAACTTTTTAAAATGTCGGAGAACACACAGGATATTTTAATTAAAGAAGCCGCAGCTGCCGCTGCAGTGAGTGGGTCGCTATTTAGCACATTTGACATAATAATGCTCGTCGTCTTATTTGGGGCGGCTATTTGGTGGCTATATAGTTCTAGAAAAGATAATAAGAAGGACGACTTGTTACTAAGCAAATATTCAATTCAGTAAGTACCCATAAAAATTATACTATTACACAATATTATAAGTTAGTTCTCGAATTCTTCGATTTCAAAGTAGCACTGAGTAGTATTATATATATATATAAGTATTTTATCTTTAAAAAAAAGTGATATGAAGTGGTTCTCGAAAGGACCCAACTATAGCAAGCTTAAAAAATTAACCTACTGTATTAATATAGTAACCTACGTAGGTACTTACTTAAACATATTTCATTCTTACATCCATAACTGGAAAGTTTATCATGTAAAAAGATGTACTTATGAACCTATTACTTTTAATATATTATATGTGTAAATGCACGTTAAAATTATAACAGTAGGTGTTGTAATCGATGATGATACTTAACTTGAGTGAATGATTAAGCAATTTTAGTATTAAGTTTCGTGTAACATAATAGATATCAATATTGTAATATATAATTATAATAATATAGAAAAAGTAGATACGTACCTAAATTCGTAAAAATTTAATGTTTAAAACAATAAAAAAATACAACAATAAATATTTTAAATAAATTTATTAAAATATAATTCATCATGAAGTCGGTTGACGGTTCCTACCACAGAAATAGGAATAGAGGTTCCTACCTACATATTTGTTAATATACACACCTACGTTCTGCGCTATAGCGTTCAAGTTCAAAAAGTCAAATGACCTTTTTTATCATTTTAGAGCTGATATTATTTCTAATGAATTCACAATTCATATATATATAAATATTATATATCTGATAATAGAAAATTAGTTGAGTTTTAATGGAATAATAGAACTGTGATCTTGATGAGGTTGGATACAAATCGAAGTAGGGTCGTTGCGCCGGTAAGCGACCAGTTCGGTTGCCTACTTCAAATGAGTAAAATATTTTTATCTTAATGCATCAAAGTACGTGTTGAATGTAGTGATAAGCCAAAATAACGTCTTCGTCGTCCGACTGCATTCTCACAAATGATTGACAATGTACGCTTGCAATACGCCTCATGGATAGAGATCAGTACGCTGGGCTGCTTGAGCTGCACGGCGTATTTTGAAGCGTCTATGAAGCTACGCCTCCGTGGACAGTGTGCCTTAGTGTACATGTAACTTGATTTCATGTAGTTTGTTTGTGGTTGTTTCAAGAAGTAATTTGAATATATACCTAACATAAAATATAATACTTATATGATATATCCATAAATAATTATACCCGATTATTATGGGTAATGTATTCATATTAGATTCAGGAGCACGTAAGCACATAACGCACTGTAGAAATTCATTCTCATATTTTCAAGAGTTGTCTAGTTAATATGTACCTAACAGCACGTACGTAAAGTAGTTCGAAGTAAAAGCCATAAGAAATATTGATTCGTTGTCCTTTAATGGAGATAATGCATACCCACAACCCTCAACCATGTGTTGTATGTACCTAAATTAACTATCAATTTGTTTTCACTTAGATGTGCGTTAGACAGAGGTCACAATATGATGGTATCTACTGACACTGGATGTAAATTGTCAAAAGCAGGGAGAGTAGTTGCATTAGCTGATCATGTCGATAAGATTTATATCATGAATTTTAATACAAATCATGTTACTTTGACTACATTGTCAGAATAGTATGAACGCACGGCTTATCAAAAGTTTAAATATGTTAAACAATGTTTAAATTTAAATAATGTCAAGTATGAAGGACAGACTTGAACAGTGTCACTCTTGTATTCAGGGAAAACAGCATAGGAACCCTTTCAGTGCCAGTGACGATAGAGTAGAGTCCGTGCAAGTTACTTCATATGGATCTTTGTGGCGAGGTGACATCTGCTACACTAGGAAGTTCGTTGTATTTCCTATTAATAAAAGACGATTGTAGTAGTTACAGATTTCTTTATTTTATGAAATACAAATCTGAAACAAAAAACAAGATAGCAGAATTTATAAATAATTTTGAAAATAAGTTTAACTGTAAAATCAAGAAAGCGCGGTCAGATAATGGAGAAGTATTTATAAATCGAGATGTTGAGAAAAAATTTCAAGTCTAAAGGGCATCACACATGAAACCACGGTTAGAGCTACATACCAAAGCCGGAAGGATTGAATGAGAATTGAGAACAATTATACTGAAGTCCACAAGAATAATGATTATGCATTCAGAAAAAGTTAGGAGCAGAGCAGCAGCAAGTTGAAGCAGTTAACCAAGCTATCTTCACAATAAACCGAACTGGTGTGGGCAAGGTAGAAGAGAAAACACCATATGAGCTTCTGTACAATAAGAATTATGACATACAAAAACTAATACTTCTGGTACTGAGGTGTACATTTATATACTTAAAGAGAGACGAACCAAATGGGACCTAAAAAGGATATGGAAATATTGCAAAGGATATGGTTTCCAAATAAAAAGAGAGTTGAAACTTATAGATGTAGTATTTATTGAAAATACATGGGAATAAATATTGTAAAAAATGGCGAAAGTATACAGTTAGATAATCTAATGGATATATTAAAACGCTATAAACGCAAAATGGGATAAAGTAAGACTGTAAAAACACGATATCAGAGTCATTATCAGAAGATAAAGTATTGATTACACACTGCAGAAGTTTGATTGGGAGTTTGATATACGCAATGTTGGGAAGTAGATTTGATTTATGTTTTACGCTAAGTTATTTAAGCAGCTTTTTTTTTATATAAGAGGAAGTATAGATCTAGAATTGATTTATGAGCAAACTGAGGAGGTACCTTTACTTGATTATTGTAATGCAGATTGGGGAGGTGACCAACAGGATAGAAACACTTATCCGATCAGTTTTTTTGCCTGAAACCGGACGCCGGACGTGGGAGTACACATTATATCCGATCAGTCTGTTTTGCCGGCAGGTCGGTGGTTCGACTCGCCGCCAGTTTACGTTTGTATTTCGTACGCGATGGACGGCGACGATGATGTTCTTATATTGTGGTAGTATTTGAGACGAATGAGACGAAAAAGAAGTAGAAAACGAAGAAAACATTGGGTGCATCTATACTTCGAAGATTTTTACTGATCGACGCAGTGGCAAAACGTCCGTGAAATAACTCGGATCAGTCTTTTTTCCCGGATCAGTCATAATGTGAACAGTTCCATACAAATTGTACTGCCACTGGCACATCCGTCTATTTAGACTGACCGAGAAAAAAGACTGATCGGATAAATGGGAACAGGCTCTAAGCGTCAGAAGCGTCATGGGTCAAAAATTTGTTAAACGAGATTTGTATAAAATGCAGTGAGATTTATATTTTAGAGGATAATAATCAGTCATTCATACAACAAAAAATTCTAAAATCACAAGAGGCTAAAATACAGATATTATTATAGTTTTACAATTGTTGCAGTCTTGTAAGAACCATTAAGATCATACTAAACAAAACAAAATAATACTGTATTCGATGGATAGTGACCACGTGGTCGCACTTTAAGTACTCCCTCGTAAACAAAACTAAAACGTTTTGTTTACTATGGAATAATGCTCTTATCTTGATTCAAAGAAAATTACTCCGTCAACTGGTGGCGAAACCGGCGCAACGACTACGATATTTCAAATACATATTTAATATATTGTCTATATTTTACTATGCCAAAAATTATTATTATATTATTAATTCATATAAAAGTATAATTCTTTTAAATATTAATTATTATTTTTAACACTTATTTGTCATTCGGCGAATCAAATGTTGATCCATATTTCTATGATTAAGTATTTAAATGTAATCAAACCATTCACTCATTATTTGAAGAAGTTTTTTATTAATATTTTCAAGTTTAAAGATGCAATAAATACTTAGTAATGCGTCACACTTGAGGAAACATGCAATAAGTATTTTGCGGTAAATACCATGTAGGTATAAGCAGGTAGGTATGATATCAACGAAATGCAATATTCAATTTATGGTTATGTTATATTTTCGACCAAATTAATAATATTTCAATGGTATACTTTAAAAATATATTTCATTTTAATGATTAAAATTTAAAATACTTATAATTCCTTTGCGATTGACCTTCAAAGCTAAATCGTTTATCAAAACGATTGAACTTTGAAGTTTGAAGAAGATTGTAGTTCTCAAACACATACCTACAAACAAAATTTATTTTTGTAAAAGATTTTGCTTTTTAATATTATCGCGAGGGGAACATAGTACAGATAAGGCATAATGTAAACACCAATAAAACATTCAAATTATACAGCTATACTATAATGAAAACACTGGTGATTGCTGGTATTGTACAATAGTAATTAATTATTTGAATTATAATTGAGTTAAAAAATCATTTGAATTTTCAAGTTAACACCCATTCGCTTACGTACAATTCACAACACACTTTGCTTTAATGTTTTTGATTGTTTCAACTTGTCCTAATCTATTATGACTTAATTAGATTTGGCTAAGATTTTTATTTACATTTTTTTTTAATTTATAAAATAATGTTCCTATAGGTAGTCTGAAATAATGTACAACGAACCACTGTATATCGTTTGGGCGAGGGTAGGTAGCTGCGACAGTTTTTAACTTGCAGCTATCATCAATACCTTTGTCTAATTATAGGTACTTGCACATTGTAATGATTTTGAATAAATTTGAAAAAGAATAATCTTAGCTTAATCTTTTATATTCCAATATTTAAACAAACATTGAGAAATTGCAAATCTTTGAATTACTCTCGCGTATCTGTCATTATCTTAGAAATATTAATGATTATGATACTATTATAGTTAATCCGATAAGCATTTTCTATACGATAGTTGTCTAGAAATTCAGAAACAGACGAAGTCCTAGACAATACCCATGTAGGTAAGAAGTATTTCATGTTATAACTTCCTGGAAAGATACGTTTAACGATCATAATTTTATTATAACTTTTTAACTGGTTATTCCTGCGATTTGGCTTACCCACCAATTATTCTATTAATGAAGTGAAAATTCTTGTAGTCAAAAGCAAAAATTATTCTAAAAAATATTTTTAGAATTAATTATAGATTCCTCATTAATTATAGATATAAATAATTCTTATGCATAGGTATTAGATAAACCCAAGCTCTCATTTACTCGCCTAGTATTCCAAACTTATGTTTCGGTTCCTTTTATTATTTATTTTCATATACCTAATATGGATACATTAAACAGTAAAAACGCAGAGGTAAAATAAACAGCTTGTGAGAATTCAGCTTACATACCTGATATCAGTTGAATTACATATTAACGTATATGATAAGTTAATATGTATTCTGTATTTATGTATGTGTTGTTATTATATTTGTTATTCTTTAATACGCAATTAGGAAAAGATATTTTATTTTTTAAATATTTTACATCATGAAAGTCTCTAAATCAATTAGGTTATACTGGATGATGTTACATATTAAAGATAATAGAGGATAGATATTACGAAGAAACGAATATTTAATATCGATAGCATTTAATAGAATTAGTAAGTTTTTTTGTATCATACTATCTTGCAAAATCAAATTCGGTGGAAAAAAGTAAATATATTATAGCCAAAACAGCATTCAGATGAAGAGTTCAACGGATCCTGTTTGCTTTGCTTCACAGACGTAATGGAATATTTTAATTCTAACTTCATTCAAATCACAATTTATTTTACCTAACTTTTTATTATACCTAAATAATTAGCTACTTATTGTCTATTATAGTTTTTTTATAACGATTATATTATCATGATTATATAGATTTAGTAATAATATATAAATTATTGTATAATTCTATAAGAATTCAGAGAGACAACTTCGGCTGTTTTAGGCCAGCCTAAGATAAATAACGTCGTAGACTAATTTATAAAAAAAAACATGCTTTGAATCAATATATTTTTATACCTACGTATATGTACATTGGTATATCGTACATGAAAAAGCAAGAACAAACTCATAGGACGAGATGGCAACGCTGGTGTCTGGATATATCAGAACCGGTTTAATTACAGGGGGTTTTAAAGTGACATATTTAGAGCCTTTAAGTTGAGAGCCATCTCAATTATATAGGAATTAGTTGAACGTTGAAATCATATTAAGATACAAAGATTTGCACTTATTTAACTGGTTTCAAGGTCTTTTGAATTTATCAATAGGTATCAACGGCTTCGTCCATCGCTATTTGCGAAATACGTCTTGTTTTATTAGATGATACTTTATTATCTGTAAAATACCTCACAACCTAACTATAAACTACCTAATGGGAATTTTGTGAAACGTTTGAATATGTTGGTAGAACATAAAAATCGTGCAATTATTATGAGTATTTAATAACATCGCGGGCATTAAATATTACATTTACATAAACTATTTGGCTGAATGTAAGTTTAAATACGGCCTAAGTACCTATGTAAACATTTAATGCTGTTTCCAATAAATAATTAAGAAAATCCTGACTGAAAAATCAGATGTTAGAGAACCCGTATTATACTCATGTTTAAATATTTTTTTTTTTAAATCTCCTTTTTTTCTTGCGATCTGCCCAGTGGGCATTAAGCGAGAGTTTGGTGGTGGACGAAACGCGTCACAAGTCATGAGTGGTATGTGCCCAGTGGCCCAACCAGCTAATAATATATAGTTCTTTCTCCTAATCTTTGATGATGTCTTGAGGAGCTCTTCTCCTAATTCTCTGTTTAAATATATAAAATCTTTCACATGTCGGCTATATTTGGATCTTGTTCACATGAAACTTACTCATAAGTTACTCAAACAAACAAAACTCATAAGTTGTCATATCATTCATAATACTATGTTTCTCAAAGCTTTGGATGCTGTAATATTCCTTACAAAAAATTTATGGTAATTTTAAGAAGAAAAAAATTCTGCATCATAATGCTATAAGTACTGTAAAGCCTATCCAATTTGCATTTGTTTAAAATACCTAGTAATTACAAGGAGGAATAATAATTCAAGTGTAATGTTACACAACTGGAAACCAAGTGAAACAAAGTATTCACTATATTGTCTATGTACGTTACAATAAAGATGTTATATATTTTAAATAACGAACACGCGTATAGTATCATGTTACGACTGTAAATTTTATAGCTAAGATAATATTGTTATTTTAATAAAATATTATGTTTTTCCTTGTTGCAGACCGGCAGCAACGATAGAAGTTACTGAAAATTCCTTTATCACCAAGCTGCAGTGTTCTGGAAGAAGTCTTGTAGTTTTTTATGGATCCCAAACTGGTACTGGCGAAGAGTTTGCGGGTAGACTGGCGAAAGAAGGAATAAGATACAAAATGAAAGGCATGGTTGCAGATCCGGAAGAGTGCGATATGGTTTGTATCCATTTTGGTGAAAATCATTTTGTTTTATATTACAAATGTACCTATTAAATAAAAATCGTGTTAACTTCAGGAAGAGCTGACAAAATTAAAGGAAATAGAAAACTCTCTCGCTGTGTTCTGTATGGCAACATACGGTGAAGGGGATCCTACCGACAATGCAATGGAGTTTTACGAATGGTTAAAGAATGGAGAGCCAGATCTTACTGGATTAAATTATGCTGTAAGTATAAACCATTCAAAACATGTTTAAAAAAACATATAGACTTGAGATAACTTCGAAAAGAAATCATTACTGTTTTACTCATTTAGTTTGTTAAGTAAATAACACAAAAAATTACCTAGTTGTTTATTATACCTACGTCATAATTATCTTGGATTACACACTCCATAGCATTAATATATCAAATACAATTATTTTAAGTATGCTTGTCTCCTTTTCAATGTCTTAAGTAGGTACTATTATTATCTAGTAGGTAATACTTAAATTAGGTACCTAAATTATATTGTTATTTTTAAATAGATATATAAAATTAGAGGGCCCTGGGCTAATACTACTTAGGGGCCCACCTAATTACTCAAAGTATAGAAAAAATTAAGACAATATACTTTTGACTTCCACGGGGCTGAAGTCCATTAAGCCATATGGTAGATCCGGCCCTGTAAAATAATATCAATAAGTAGATTATAATATAAAATGAAATGAAATGCAATTTTTTATATTAAAATTGCATTAGTTTATTGTTTTAAGGCAGTTTAGACATGTAAAAAATAAAAGATGTGATCACGTACGCCACTCGCGGCTCGCCTTGTTCCTAGTATAATTTCCATAATAGCTATTAAACATTTAATGAATAACGTAGGTAAATAATACTTGCAAAACGAGTTTTCCAACAGTTGTAGATATCGTATGATATTGTACGTAAGTATGTACTTAAAAGTTGAGTGTTAAGTCCAAAATTAGTAGGTAACTATTTAAATGGGCCCAGCATGCTTCCACTGCGCCTCCGTGGCTAAGTGGTTTACGCGTCTGCGTGTTGCGCCGGAGGTTCTGCGTTCGCATCCCGGGGGAACACATGAATGTTTCGGTTGGGTAGGCACCGAAGGCTGATCACCTACTTGCCTGTAAAAGAAAATGATTAGTGAAATAGATACAGCAATGTATCTGCCCCACTTGGGGTTACGGGAATTCACTTTTACACACCTATTTAAATATGTAAACTAATAATCATTATTGTAATGATGTAACCACGTGGGTACTGCTGTACCACCCCTCTTGGTAACTGCATCTTGGTAACCATGAATACCTAATGCCAAAGGTGAAAAGTAATAAAAAAATTAATCAACTAAACAAGTTACAAATTAGTAATAACCTATGGTTATTACCTATTATGAATAGTTAAGAATAAGGGCAGTACCATGTGCAATTTCGTATTTGAGAATTGAGGCTATAATGACAGATCAAGAAAATTAGCGGCGCCATTCTAATTTCTAAACAATAATGAATAAAGTTCAATACAGTTTTATAAAAAACCTACATTTTATTAGTTACACTAGTTAGTAGAACTACCGTTCATTCGTTCAGTAAAACGTCATCTGTCAATGTCATTTCGACTACAGAGTGCGTCAATAGTCATTAGCCAATTACAATTAAATAATTCCATTTACGTTACGAAAACAACGCTTGATATCAATTTTATTTCATTTAGCGTTTTAAAATCACTTCTATTTTTACGTAAATTTTTAAATTAGAAATTATGTTCTATTGGAGGATTTAAGGTTAATTTTTATTTCCTGTTCGGTTCTTAAAATGTTAGCCTCTTACGCAAAAATTTACAAACATAGTTTGAAAATTCCTTGGTACATTTTAAATAGAATACAAGTAAAAAGAAAAACTGTACTTCCGAAACTAAAGCACATGGTACGAAGTCCATTATAATTGGTAATTGTTTTAATAATATCAAATTTATTTTAATCTAACCTTCGAGGATGTTTATTGTCTAAATTGTGATATTTTAGGTATTTGGACTTGGAAACAAAACATATGAACACTTCAATTCAGTTGCAATTTATATAGACAAGCGGCTTGAAGAACTTGGTGCAAAAAGAGTATATGAGTTAGGATTGGGTGACGACGACGCAAAGTAAGCTTCAATTATGCATTTATTACTCATTAAATATTGTTTGTTACAATATAAATAATTTCAATTTACTTTCACTGATTATAAATTTTATATCTAATCTTGTTTTTAATATGTAATTGTTTGGTTAAAGTTGTTGAAACTCTATTTTTAGCATTGAAGATGACTTTATTACTTGGAAAGAAAAGTTTTGGCCAGCAGTATGTGAGAAATTCAATATTGAAAGCACAGGAGAAGAAGAGTTAACAAGACAATTTAGTTTGGTCACACATTCACCTGAAGATATTGCACCCAATGATATCTTTAAAGGAGAAATCTCACGGCTGCATTCATTGGAGATACAAAGGCCGTAAGTTTTTTAAATCTAAAACTAATTTATTGAAATTTATAATTCCTTTGCCCTTACTTGTAACAATGAACATACATTGCTCATAATTGACCTTTATAATTAAAGTAAATTGTGAACAAAATGTGTTGATACTCGTTTGGTAAATATATAATTTTTAACAATTAATATTTAATTTGGTATATATATAAATATTTTAAAGATAATATATTTTTCAGACCATATGATGCTAAAAATCCATTCTTGGCTCAGATTAAGGTTAACCGGGAATTACACAGAGGTGGAGATAGATCATGTTTACATGTTGAGTTAGACATTTCTGAATCCAAAATGAGATATGAAGCTGGTATGTAGTCACAGAAACAAGAATTTTTTTATTAGAACAAAACTCAAAATTATTATATAATATTAATAAAATGTCTTAATTTTCTTTCTTTAGCTCTGCTCTGTTGTTAGTCTTATACAAAATTAAATTTCATATTTTTTAATACACTAATTTCTTTAAATTATTTAATAATTTTTACATCAAAGATAATTCTTTGAGGTTTATCTTTTATTATATTTCAATTTAGTGAATTTTGAACATCAAATATTGTCATGATTTTTATACAGGTGATCATGTGGCTGTGTATCCTACAAATGACATAAACTTGGTGAATAGGCTGGGAGAATTGACTGGTGCTAATTTAGATGAGATCTTCTCTCTGATCAATACAGATCAAGAGAGCACTAAGAAACATCCATTCCCTTGTCCTACTTCATACCGCACAGCACTTTCACACTATTTAGAAATAACAGCTCTACCGCGTACACACATTCTCAGAGAACTTGTGGAGTACTGTTCGGATGAAGAGGTAAGTTGTTATATAATTTTTTTAATAGAGAAAGGGAGAAGAATTCATCTGTCGATTTAAAAATTGTGGAGTTTTGCTATTCCACTATATGTTTTGATAGTGGAATAGCAAAACTTAATTTTGTTTATTACATTACATTGAAGTTGGTATATAATTTTTAGGAGATTTCATATTTCTTTAACCATCAGTTTGGTTCTCGACTTTGTGGAGCTTCAGCTAGTATATATATATGGTTTGTTTTAATTTTTTTAGGACAAGAAAAAACTTCTTCTTATGGCTACCAACTCTCAAGAAGGCAAGGCACTGTATCAGTCATTCATAGCAGATGCATGCAGACATATAGTACACATATTGGAAGATATAAAATCTTGCAAACCACCATTAGACCACATCTGTGAATTATTACCTCGCTTACAACCAAGATATTATTCAATATCTTCAAGCCCAAAAGTAAATACATTTCTTTTTATGTTGTATAAGCAAAATGTTGACTACAAATTAAGTGTTCCCTTGCTTAAGTGTTTTACAGTAAAATCTTAAATGTAATTGCAAGGAATTTTACTATAACCCAGTAACAAAATCAAATGAAAAGTACTTACAGTTTAAGGTTCTATTTCCAGTCCAGATTAGTTTCAGACTGTTTTTGAATACGATTAAGACATCATACCACAATATAAATTTGATAGCATGCAATAAATGTTGTGTTACTTGCAGCTGCACCCAGAGACAGTGCACATAACGGCTGTAGTGGTTCAGTACAAAACAGCTACCGGACGGTTGAACAAAGGTGTGGCAACCACTTGGCTAGCAGAGCACAAGCCCTTACCAGGACAACAACTTCCAAGAGTGCCTGTCTACATCAGAAAGTCACAATTCCGGTAAGACAAGACTTTTTCTGGCAATCGAATCTAGGACTTTTCTTTCTATACTCTTATGTCTGAATGTTATTAGATTAATAGGAAACTAAAGTATCAATCTTTTCTCTTCCTAATATTTTAAAATCGCACGTGTTAGTGAAATAAAACTATAAATTATTGAAAATTTGTTGTCTAAACGACTAGTGGTTAGTTAGTTTTTCTCGTTTTCAAGGATGTTTATCATCTATGGCAAAAAAGATGGCGTGTTGAGTAGAAACACAATTGTTTTACAAAATCTATTTAAAAGTTCTTAGTTGTTATGTTGATATGATTGAATATAATTTTATTACATAAGATTTAGTATTTTTAAACTTGGGCAAGTTGGAAACTGTATTTCTATTTGAAAATGTTTAAGCATATTACGATACCTATTAAAGTGTAGCTGTTATAATATATACCTACCATCTGCGAGTCCCTTTCTGACTTGGCTGTAAATGGAGAATGTTACTAGGTACGCAAAATCGCTTGAAACTGTCACAATAGAGTTTTTATGTATGCAAATACACTAGTTTTTGTTTTATTTTGATGCAAGATTTTACATGCATTTAAATTTTGTTAGCTCGTGTTAGCAGCGTGACGTCCCAATACAACTCTCCCCCCTCTGTCTCTTCTCGAGCAGCCACGCGACGGACTGTGCGAGCTGTTGTAAAATGACGTCACGTCGTCCTACTTTAAAAATTCTGTATCTCGGGAAGTAATTGACGTATCAAATACTTTTTTCACACGATTTTTCCATTTTCAATAGAGAATACGGTGGGCTTAAATCAAAATTTGTGAACATTCTTCATTATGAGAACTATCTTTCGCACGATAAACAGCTTCCTGGGCGGATGTGAGGCCGACACACCTCTCGCAACCATGACTACATTGGATCCATATAGTTTATTAGATTCCTGTTGCTATTCGTTAGGTACTGAGTAATCGTCGCGTATATCATCGATACGAAGTCCTTGCCTGCTTGCATAGTAATTTAGCTGTTATATTTTTAAGTTCGACAATAAAGATAATACGTATCATGATAAAAATTATTAATTATTGTAACGAAAACTTAATATTATCAATGTATTGTAAATGTATGTTATTTAATTTTTAAAAGTTCCAAGGTTTTCCTTATTTATTTTATTCTTCAATCATAATACTGTCCGTTATGTAAGTTTTGTTTTCCGGATTTGATTAGAGATTTTGTAACATTTTTTATTATTTTATTTTGTGCCATAGCGTGACAAACATATTTCTAATAAAATTATTAGACAATATCAGTCGTTTAAGGTATTAAGGTGTATCATACATCCATCGTAGCATCGTTATTTGTTTATTGTAAATGATAAAGTATTCGCAGTTAAATTAAAATGTATAAAAATATAAAAGAAAACAATTTTATCATTAACTAACTCCTGTAATGTACAGTCATCCACTTAATATTTAACAACATAGGCTATTGCCTACTATTGTGTAAAAATATACAATTTAATGACTTGATGAATCCTTGTACAAGATACTCTAGGATCCATTGATTTGCCTTAATACAATTATGAGTAATTGACACACTTTATAAATGTATGTAGCAATAGCCACATTAAATGTCAGTCGAGCTCATGACTCCTAATATGCAATAAAAATGGTTTTCACGTTACAAGACTCGTTATGAAGTTCAGTAATTGCGTTTGGGTAAGGCCGTTTCGTATTACCTTAAGGAAAGTACATTGATGTGACGTATTTATAGGAAGAAGGTTATACAGCAAAATGTTATATCTGTCTGTATATTTATAGATTACCGCTACAAAGTCAAACCCCGGTCTTGATGGTTGGGCCCGGGACTGGTTTGGCGCCGTTCCGCGGATTCCTCCAAGAGCGGGCATTCGCTCGTCAGAACGGCAAAGAAGTTGGCGACACCATTCTTTACTTTGGATGCCGGAATCGTGACCATGACTATATCTATAGAGAGGTAAAACACAAATACATACATACATGAACATAGAATAAGGTTCTAAAAAAATGGCAAGAATCTGGCTGTGCTAATTTTGTTGAGTTGCCAAGGAAGAAACTGTATCAAAATCCATTTATTGGTTTAGGCTTCTTTTTTGGTTAATAAACATGCTTAAGTAACCCATTTAACACTAATGTAGTGTAAATATTGCACTTTTGTTTCTATCGTTCTATGAATTAAAATTCGTAAAATCATGTTTTAATTTGCATCGATTAGTGATGATTATAATAGGTGTATAAAATTAATAATAATAAAAAAACAGTTCATTTGTTAATAGTGAAATTCCATAACCTCTAGTGGGGCATGGGGCAGACACATTTGTGTATCTGTTTCACTGATCATTTTCTTTTACAGGCAAGTAGGTGATCAGCCTTCTGTGCTTACCTAACATAAACATTCATTTTTTCCCCTGGTATTCGAACCCAGGACCTCCGGCGCAACACGCAGCCGCGTAAACCATTTAGCCACGGAGGCGGTATTATTTTGTTAATGTTTTACAGGAATTGGAGGAGTATGAAAAAAACGGTACTGTTAAACTTCACGTGGCTTTCTCACGGGACCAAGCCAAGAAGGTTTACGTAACACATTTGTTAGAGAACAATCTGGAACAAATTTGGGACGTTATCGGGAAGCGAAATGGACATTTCTATATTTGCGGGTAAATATTACATATACTTTCTATACATTGAACATAAATCCGTTAATTTAGTTCGTAATATTAATGTATTCCTAATCGCTAAATGCGTAAATTTAAATGTAAATGCGAGTTTATGCCAAATCATGCCGATTACGCGAACACATATTATTCATATTTATCGTTTAGTAGATTAAACCCGCGATTAGTTGCGTCTTTTTAATTTTTACATGAACATCCATTTTAAAGCTATAGCGTAAGTTACGAAGGGCTGCCTCACATTATAAATAGCAATATTTCAATGGCATCTGTAAGCAACACAACTTTGATCTGTTTTCTACCACAGTGCATTCAGCAAGGAGATGTTTGAGCCTTGAATTTTTTCTAAAGACTTTAATTAGTATTATTGTTTTTTTTTTCTACTTCTATATAATATTTCACAAATTTGTACCCAGCCCTGTATGGTTGTTATACTGTTGATGCTTGTGTGAACAGTTTTAATATAATAGTTTATTAATTTTGTAACCAGTATCTATACGTGAAGACTTGTAATTGGCTTTCAAATTGCTACACAACTGTTACATTATCATTTTAAAGCTGTTAGTCTTCCATGAAAAATATATATATATATATATATATATATATATATATTTAACCCTAATCAATTTTATTTTTTGTGACTGAGCCTCTTGATAAATAATTTCTTATACGCAATTCAAATCGGTCTTTAGAGACTAGAAGCTCTAGTAATTAGCTTTAGCTTTAGTAATTTAATTCGTGTTCAATTACACAAGAAATTCTCATATTTAATTAAATGAATGGATGTCCGAGACAATTATTTTAAACAAAAGTGATATTTCTTATTGAGATATAAGCATACCGTCTCTGTGGCTAAAGGGTTCACGCGTCTGGGATCGTATCGCGAGACTATTTCATCTACTTGTCTGTCAAGTAAAACTGAAATGCAAAGATGTGTCTACCACATGCACATTGCATAGAATAGCATAATATAGACTGGCAGCAGCTTGTCAATACTGTCTGTATTTGTTTTACAATTAAGAGTTAAAATTGTTTATTTTAACTAGGGATGCATCCGATACCGTCACCGATATATCGGCGCTACTTTGGGTTTACCGATAAATCGGCATAAATTTTTTTGCCGATACACCGATACATCTGAGAGATTATTTTCCACCGCAGGTCTTGTTATACAGACAGACTTCCGAATTCGACTTTCTTCGCAAAACTTGAGAATGCTGTTTTTTAAAACAAAAATCTTGTTAATTTTAATTATTAACAGTTATTGCTTTTATTTTAATTATTACACTTTATTCTTAATTTTAATAGCTAAATCTTGAATCTCATTCAGTCTATAACTGTTTTTATTTTTTAATAGAAATCAAAAACTTTAACCAAACTTATGCTTCATATAATATTTTAGCTTAATTTAATTTTAATTCACAAAGAGTTTGTATCGGTATCGGTATCGACGATATTTTTATAAGAGTATCGGTATCGGTATCGTATCGGCAAAAAGGCATATCGATGCATCCCTAATTTTAACTCTTATCTGTGTAATCTTTGAATCTAAATGGTTCAAAATCCATTCACTTATCGAACCGATAATCTTCAGCTATATGAGACGAGGAGTTCGAGGCCGAAGTCGCAAGTATAAGCTATTAATTAATTAATATTTAATTTTAGTGACGCTAAGAATATGGCTGTGGACGTACGTAATATTGTGACGAAGGCCATCGTCGAGAAGGGAGGTCGGAGCGTGTCTGAGGCCGCGCAGTTCCTCAAGAAACTCGAGTCTATGAAGAAATATTCTGCTGACGTATGGAGTTAAAACAGGAAACGTGGTTTTTAGCTAATTCCTAACAAAGTTCGAGGACTGAACCGCAAACGCCAACATACGGTGGGGTTTAGAACGTTTTCGTTGATTATTTATGATTAGATTAAGTTACGCCCATGATTTTTACGTATTATCCATAAGTTTTTACTTTAACCGGGTATACTCGGATTTACACAGGTTCTAGGAGTTATTTCTCACGAGTTATTAAAAATAGTTTTTATACATTTTTTACAATGCAATTCTGTTATCATATCCGCTTGAAATACACGCATAAACTTAGGACCTTGATTAGATGTATCTGATTGCTAGATTGTTGATGACGTGATATTGTATATGTCGAATTTTTCGTTTATATAAATTTGAAATGATCTTAATTATTATGCAATATTATTTTAATCTTGAGACCAAGGTAATATACACAATATAATATGTATATATCAGTAAAAAAATATCTGCGTCATTAGATTTGTACCTACCTAATTATATAGTTTTATCTTAAAGCCCGTATATAATAGGTATGGTAATTACATTACCATTTCTTTGTTTGTTATAATTAAAATGTATATAACGATCAAGTGCTCAGCATATTTCGATGATTGAAAATGGGGTTTTTAAAGTGATTAAAAAAAACAACATAATATATATGATATATATATATATATATATATATATAGTCAAAATCTCTTACAACGACATCGAAAGGTCTATTCGTTAGAACCCATAGTCGTAACAATCGGTGATGTTTTCGATATACAAAATCGTTAGCTTTTCGTTGAAGAATTCTTCCTTTGATATTTAAATCGCATCAACAAAGCTTCCTTAAACTTCGTATGCTTCATTTTTCTGGCTCGTGTTATTTTAAAAAAAAATGCTGTTGCGTTTGAATTTTTCCTCGCTCTTTCCAAATGGTTGAAATTGTTGAGTGATACATCATATTCCTTTGCTAAGTCTTTGTTTAGTATTCGTTCTAACAGATCTAATTCTCCAAAAATATTAGTTAAATGTAGTCCTTTAATGAGGTATGTCGTAAAAAGAAATGTTTTTGATAAGGCGTTCACATATAGTATTCAATCGGGACCTTTTTTCTAGGTCAATATAAAAACGGTATGTTGTTCTAAACGATGTCGCCATAAACGGTTTTGACTGTGTATATGTAAAGCTAGGCGTCCACCAGGCGGGCCGCATCGGGTCGCAACGCAAAAATCCGCTTGTTATACATTTTGTATGAAACTGCGTCCACTAGAGGCGGGGCGGGCCGGACCGCAACGGAATCCGTCGGAGGATCGCTTAGCGAGCGTATTTTTCCGTCGATCGCAGTTCGCTTGTTATACGTACGACTAACTGTTAAAAATCCGCCGATGCGGCTCGGATTGCCTGTATAGTGGACGTAGTACGCAAAAATGCGCGTCGTACCGTTGCGGCCCGACTCGCCCCAAGTGGACGTCTAGCTTAATAATGACGAAAGGTCAATACTTAGTGATCTAATTAAAAATCTATTTTTATATTTAAAGGATTATTTGTTAATGTTGCGTGTTGAATGATTGATGTTTTATATACATAAGTGGACGGGGTAATAATAGTTTATAAGGTTCCAATATTGATTGAATATTGCTAATAAATTACCATTTTAAATCTTGTTTATTTATTATTAGTAAGTAGACCCCGCAAGTTTTAGTTTCAGGAATTCAGTCTGGTGTCAACAAAAACTTCATTACATAATTTAAAAATGTGAGAAATCGTTTTTCATGTTTTATACCACGCCACGATAGCATTTGCTTTATGTTATGTATAATAAGCACGATGCTTTATTAACCACCACTAAGTGCAACCATGTCTCGATGTCAATACAAGCATAGCGTCCTTAAACGTTATTTAGAATGACTAAACCACTTTAAATAATATTTATGCTAGGTACACCTGCTTGGAAAATACGACAGGTTTTTATAATGAGGCGGAACAGACGTCATTGTAGTCGTCGCCGAGAGCAGGTCACAGTTGTGATGTCAATTAATAGCTATGTAGTGTTCTTACTTGCATTCATGCGCACGAATAAAGGTCTCACGTTCGCACTCACATGGGAAACTAAGGCTTCTGGGAGAATGATTGGCCCATCGGATTGGATCTGGCTGCTTACGAAGGGTCTTGAAATAGTACCTAATATATGTAAAATGTAGGATTGCTAGTATAAAGTAGTTTACCTAATTTTTAAATGATCTTTATAACGTCTGGCTGCACACGAAAATGGTCTGGCAATAATAAATATCGATATTTGATAATATTCAAACTTAAATATGAGCGTTGCTACTTTAACGTAGGTGAGTAAGGCTTTTATACACCTTTAGTTAGCGCTACCTGTGAAAGGGCTCGTAAGTACGCATACTGTCATAACTATATAGTAGACTAGAAATCCTAAAATTTCATCTTTGCTAAAATGACGTAGGTCTGGGGGCTCTGTGATCTTACTCAACATAGTGGATTCGCGATTTTGCGATAAACCTCGTTTTGTAATAAGCTTTCTTACAATTCATGGTTTTTCTCTGGTAACAACTAACAAACCCGGCCTATCTTTAAACCGCGTTTTGGAATAATGCAGATTATGTAACGTAGCAACAGGAGGAGGCCTTTGCCAATAATGGCAAACAGACGGGATCATTAGGGGAGGATAGGAAGGGTTGATATTGTTTCAATTCAATATTTAATGTCAAAAGGCTGTTATTGTTATTATGTAATGTAGGTACAGCACAAAACGTAGGAGACATAGTTCATGGAAGAATTAAACAAGAGTATAATTTTTAAAACGATAATTTATTGATTTAACCGCAAATATATTAGTTTATATACAAAAAGGGCTTCAACAAAACGCAAACAATAGCCTGCTGAACGTACATCAACCAATTCACACTCCAAGGGGTACTACGTCATTTTGGGAAGTGAATGCGGTCGATTTTGTTTTCATTTGCATTATAGCAAGTAATACACTAAGTTTTAATTGTCGACATAAAACTACGATTGTCGTCGAATTCCCGAAAGCGACAGCACAACCGCAGCTTTAAAAATAAATCATTAAAACATCTATATTCATCTCATCAAATACTGAATGATAATAAAGAACACAATTTTCAAACTTTCGTAAACAGGCTACTTAAATTTTCTAGTATTTACACTTTTAATCTAAGTCAGGACATCAACATGCTCATTATAAATTATAAAATTTACGATCAAATCCTTGACCATCGCAGTGTTATATTATCGTGAAAGTAAAAGAAAAGTTTGAAAGTTAGCAAGGATAGTGTTTCAGTGTTCGAAATTAAACTGCTATGAGAGTCAAAAGTTTGGTAAATGGTAATGATACTGCCGACGAACAAGAATTTATCATCACACAAAGCAACCACACAATGTTATATTGTACACTTATAATCATGTTTGTATTCTAATATTTATACAATTTAAAAAAATATATCTATCTCATATCCAATTTAACATACACACAGCAATATAACCGCGATCATGAACTAAATATAACTTGCATGGTTAACTTGTAATGTATAAAAACACCAAAAACGTTTATTCTAGACTTCATTACGGAAGCTATTCGCTGAAAGGCACAATTTAAGGCAACGATCGCCAAATGTGACGTGACAAGTGTCGCGTATTTAATATAATCTGTAGCATCGAGTTATTAAATGCAGAAGGCAGTGTTGTCAACATATTATAATGAGCATCCTGACCAACTAATTTATATACGCCGCTAAATATATTAAATACGGTCCGATACAGATAATTGAATCTAAACAATCGCCAAAAGTTCTTAACACTACATTTGTCATCGTTCAAATAATGTCAATCTGTAAGATTTAAACGTATAAGATATTGCGAATATTAGCATTAAGTCCTTATCAGTACAATTAAATAGGATAACACTATTCTGGGGTATTTTTATTAAATGTACCAGAAAAAGTCAAAACAAACCAACGCTTTCTCAGTTCTAGTAGTTTGTCACGTTAATTTTAAAATCTAACGGCGCAGTATTGAAACATTAGCCAAAATTGTGAACTCAAAACATTATATGAGGATGTTAGAAATGGGACGTGGTAATAATTTTGAGTCGATTTTGTTTAATGTTTGAAAACAGCGCCATACTTACCAACGGAGCGAGGAACGTAGGGGCGATGCGTTCGCCGGAAGTCTAAACGAGCTACTCTCCAGGAGAGCAAAGTATGATAAAATAAGTAGTCTACGGGGCCGTGTATCGTCAGTCGCGGTGAACTACTTGTCTTATGATACTGGAGCATGGGTGGGGTGGACTCACGAGTCGGCCGGCACCTCCCACTCCGCCAGGCCGCGCTCCACGAGCTCTCGATTCAGATATATTACTTGCTGCAATAATATCATTCTGTTAAATTCCTTACGGAGCAATCAGTCGAGCACGTACCAACTAATCTTTATTGCTTACTTTTACCGCCTCGATATATATTCTAGTTAGTTTATAATAGGTAATTTCTATCTATTAAAAGCTAACTATAGCCCGCGACTCCGTCCGATTTCAAGCTTCAAAAGCTGTCTATATCTGTACTAAATTTCATTAAAATCGGTTTAGTGATTAACGTGTAAAAGGTAATAGACAAGCAGAATTATTTTGCACTAATATTAGTTGAACTAATATTAATTGGGATTGAACATAGTTTAATGTATAATTTTATTACTTTTAAAATGTTTTCTCAAAATCCGTTTCGTAATACTTGGGTGTAGATAATATTTAAGAATCCATCGTCACAATTTTTTTCATTAATAGGTAATAGCCCACCTATTAATGAAATTTTTTTATCCCAATAAATAAGTACATATATATAAACAAAATTCGTAACTAAACTACTTATAAAATATTCCAAGGTATAGGTTAAACTCATTATAAATTTGACCTTGTTTGTAAAAACGAGTCGCGTCACCCATTACGATGCTTCCGCTTCCATTTATTTACATTATAATACTTGTGCCCGTGACTCCGCCTGCTTGGTTATGCTGACGTAGCATAAATGGATTTTTAAACAAGTCTCTAACCTATAACGAGTTCTCAAATTTTTTAGTAGCTGAAAAAACTCCGGACCAGAACACCTATTTAGAGCTACGTTTACAGCGACCATAAAATTGTAGGCATCAGATGCTCAAATATTAATAACGATAAACTATTTATTTTAATCTTCGCTAGAAACAAATGTGTCTGCTTTTTTAGTTAAGTTATAATGGAGTTGACCTGTCGTCAGGAGCATGCATTACCTGTGGGTTGAGGGTAAGGTAAAGATGCACGAGTGGCAATCCACTCTCGTCATACCCCGCGACCTGCGCGTGCAACATCTGCCCGGCCGTCAGACCCGCCATTATGCGAAGTGCTTCGCTACTCCACTCCACCTCTGAAACGAGACACAGAAATAAATTAATCATGTGTCGTACTAACAACGATAATAGCACAATACTGGAAATTTATGTCTACAGAAATAAGTGCTTTTAAAAAAGCTACACTGGAACTCCTTTCTTAGTCTGTTGGTTTCATTTGTATATTGTGGTTATTGTGATTAGGTAATAGTACTTTTATTTGTTATCTGTATTGTGTGTTTGTTGGTTTTAATTACTATATGTTCATGTACCGTTTCAATGTTTCTTTGTGTGTACACGTTATTGGAATTAGGTTTAGTTTTTTATTTTCGCCTTCTGTGTTTTTGTAACCTTTTCCTGTTGTGTATGCCTTTCTTAAATAAATAAACAAATTCTGTCTGTATTTTACAAAAGAACTAAAGAAAATAAAAATCTGTTAATATATATAAAAATCTTTAAATCTAATTTATAAAACAAAGTCGGGTTATTTAAACCATGTAAACTTTTCTGATTGAAACCGATTTTGATGATATTTGTTGGATTCGCCTAATCCAAGAATAGCAGAATAACTATAAAAAATATAGAAAAATTGACGAGTGTCTATGAAGAAAATACGTTTCCTCATACATTTTCTATGGAATTACGTTTTCGGTCGGATGCTCACCTACTTACCTATAATGAAAATGATCAGTGAAACAGACGCAGATGTCTGTCCTATGGAAATCTTAATAATATAATCTATATTATAAATGACAGTTTATTCGTGGATATATTTCTTGTTCCTTCACTGGCAACCGATCGAATCAAGAAAATGTTATAACACAGACTGCAAAGAAGAGTACGAAGCTGTGGGCTTGTTATGTTAAAAAATATAAGATTTAGTTTGTAGATTCCATTTTCCCAATTATATAAAATAATAATATTAAATTAAAATTTATCGCTAAAATAACTTTAAAAAATTCGATTTTTTTAAATTCTATTCTTACTTGTTACAGATTAAAACATCTTCAACTTGTTTAAAAGATTTTTTTCATTGAAAAATTACTTAGATAAATTTATTTTATTTATTTCAATGATACAGCTCTTAGATTTATCATCGAGTAATTTTTTTTAAATAATATACTAACCATTATTGGCTGGTTTGACGAAAGCCAGTAAAGCCTCTGTCGCCTGGAAAGGCACCGTCATGAAGTCAGAGCGAATCTGTTTCAGCTGGTCATTGTCAACTGTGAGATAGCCGCCATAATCCACCAACTTCACAACAGATGTATCAGTCTCTTCAGATATGGACAGAACTTGAGCGCGGTACCAGTTGTTTTCAGTCGGCGCTGCGCAAATTGAACCCTCTGCAAAAATGCGATACAGTTTAATAGAAATAATACCGGATTGCGTCGAAGACTGGGATGCTTTGTAACCCTTTCTCATAGCAACGATTTCAATTTTTTTAATTATATTTTTCGATACTTTTAGATCGAATAAGCTCGAATCTTATAGAACCGAATGAGTGAAGTCAATGGTATCAAAGGCCACGGTCACTTACTTTCTTTTCATTGCACTGTGTGACTTTACACAGTTGTTTTCTGTTTATTCTCTTATATATTCTTGTCTACTGCAAAAAACAACTTTGTCTTAGGTTCTAAATTCAGTATCACTTTAGATAAGAACAATTTTCCATTTATTATTTCTCCCTGAAAACTGGCCTAGGAATGTTTTCCATATTTAGTTGGCTAGAGTCTTTTTATTCTGGTCTTACTCGATTCCAAGGAACAAATTAACAGAAGAACGCAATAGCTATTGTAAGAACTATTCATACAATGTTATCCACAGCCCAGTTGGTCACGCACGCGAAATTCTGTTGTTAAAGATTTATCGTATTTAATTCGTGAAGTCATATTAAAATTTTCTACAACGGCGTATTAATTGATCGTTAAATTTTAAGATCAATTATTTCCACATTAATTTATCTTAATATTTATAAAAACAAAGCAAATGTTTTAATTTTAACACGTGAGCGCTAAGAATGACGAATTTCGTTATAATATAAAACAAAAGAATTCAAATTTCTGGAATTTTTTCATAATGAGAAATTTGACAAACAAATAATAGTATAGAGTATAGACGTTGTTATGAATTTCTACAGAAAAGGCTTTAAGCCAATATCTGTAATATATATCTGGTATGACATTGGTTTGGTTGTTTGTGTAAACTGTAACATGGTTTTTTATAAAAAAAAGAAGCAAACATCCGCCCATAGACACCCTAAACACCAGCTGATGAGCCAGTTTTAACTGCTACATTGATATAACAAGTGAATTTATTAATGACTTAAAAACCTCGTTAATTAAGAAAAGCAGAATATTTCATAAATGAAAAACATATATTCATAATCCACCTCAATCACGTCGTACAAATTAAAAAAAAAACCGCATCAGAATTCATCGTCTAGGAGGCATGAACGTCAAACATTTTGCATCAAATATTTAAAAATATGGTTAGATCTTCTAACAGAATCGGATAAAAATTCTTACATAAATCTGTTGGATGTTTTATACCTGCGAGTATAAAAGATCAAATAACTACATACTATCTAGTTTTCGGTGTCATATTGAGATTGATAGAAAAGCTTTCTTGAGGCGCCAATAAGAAATATATAAATCTGAAAATAAACACTGTACCATAGCAAAGTCGAGAGTTTCGGCTATTACAAAGCCATTATGAAAAATACGAGTTATTTAAAATAAAATAAGTTTTTATAAATTACGTATCGAACATATAATTCGTTTTATTGCCATTTTTAAATTAATTTTTAATGTCTTTAGTCACGCTATTAATAAAATTATTGAACATGAAATAAGAATAAAGATGATATGATTTTTAAAACATGATTAATAATAACTAGTATTTTAAGAAAACAAAAATGTAAGTATAATTTGTTGAACGGAACACGAAATTAAAAAATGGAGCATACAAATTGAATACTGAGGATGACGAAAATAGTCTTTGTACATATGTTAATTTTTTTTTAATACACTTTGTTGCAATGGAGTGGAACGGGCGGCCTTATCGCTAATCAGCTATCTCTTCCAGCTAACCCACAATTTATTTATATTTTGTTGCTCTGGTTGATTTTCTTCAGACAAGCCTGTAGAAATTCAACCACTCCTCCGTGTCACTTATGACACCTCGTCTGGCAAGAGGCAGCCCTACCAGAGACCGAAAACAAATACAAATTGTATTCGGGACCGGAGATCGAACCCGATACGTCAGGCTTCGGGGTAAGCTTATAAGACTGCTTAGCCATGAGGCCTCATTTTAAATTTCAGTATGCTTTTAAAATATATTTATAGTCATGTCTATCTCTTATTGAGACACAGACATTCTCCATTGGTTGTAATGTTTTTGCATAGGCCTTTAATAGGCATACATGAAAAAAATTGACATTCTTATTATATAATAAGAAATTTTGTACATTACTGATGTGTTAATTTTGTTTCTTTTTTTCATATAATTAATTTATTATTTTCTGATATTACAGCAATGATAGTTTAAAGATTTGACCTAATTTTAGTTGATAAAGAGGTTGGAGGTCATAACTACTTTACTAGCCCAGTAAATATATTATACCTTGTAAAAAACTGCCTTTGTTAAGTGTCGAGCCGAATTGTTCCGAGTTCGATTCTCGGCGATTTTTTTTATATATTAGGATTAGGGAGAGCTTAGATCAGTGAAACAGATGCAGAAATGTGTCTGCGGCGAACCCCACTAGACGTTAGTTCACTTTTGATTCAGTGACCGCATAATACCACACCAATATACGAAATTTTATCTATAAAGTGAGAAAGTAAATGAAACCAGTACATAAAAATTGGCAAATTTAAAAATGTCACTGTTGTTGGGTAAAATGTCAAATCGAGGTTGTATTGCGAGAGTACGAGCGAGTTAATCGGGTATGTGTAAGGTCAGTTAGTACCTTTCACCGGGTGTGGCAATGTTGGCACGTCCGGGTTCTGGTAAGTGTCGACCATGAGGCGATGCAGCACGTGTAGCGACGGGAAGGTGGGGTGAAGTGGCTGCTGCAGGAAGAAGTGCCCCGCGCTCACCAGACACGTCAAGATCGTGTCGTTGTTCACAGACTCCACTAGCTGCAACTGTGTCAGGTTGCATTTAGCTCTTAATAATGATTAACTAATTATGAAGATTTCTAGTTTAAAGCTACAAAAAACTATAAATTTATTATTTGAAACAATACTAAATGTTTGTTACACTTTCATGTAAAACTGCTAAAACAACTTTGATAATTTTCATAGAAAAATATTGAAATACAACTTAGGCTTTCTTTGCATTCTAGTCAAGTTATATATATACATCAAGTTATAAATCACAAAATATGAACCACTAACACAGATAACATTTATTTATATTTATGACTTCTAGAGAATTTTATAGTATAGTATTTATGAAACTTACTTGAAGGTATTCTGGTACCAATGGTGCCAATCGTTGATATAATTCTGCACTGATTTCTTGTGTGGTAAAGTTAGGGAATCGCTTTTCAGGGAATTTATCTTTTATCATTTCTAATGCAGCTTCAATTTCACTTTGAGTACCTAAAGTTAAAAACCAATTAATGTTGATGACTTAAGTTATTAAATTATTAATAGCTGATTAAAGTTATTTATTTACCTTCAATTGCACAAATTTTTTGTTTAGACAGTTCTGGGTGTCTTCTAACATATACTGTAGCACCAGTTTTTGCTTTGATGCATGTCACAAATGAACCACACTTTCCTATTAAGAGGCCTACTAAGGATGTGGGTATTAAGAACTGGTGTATTCGCAAGCCAGCCTCAGAGGGTATTATGTTCATATTGTTAGGAGGAGGGCTAGCTGCCTCTGAACATCCTTTGCCACTGTCACTGGAACCCTAAAATTATTAGTATACACATTTTAATGCTTTACAAGAAAGAAATTTTATAAGTCAAACCTGGATAACTGAGAGCTCAAGGGATTGCGAGCTGTTTTTCTCTTATAGGGGTTTTAGTACTTATAGAGGTCTATAAAAATACTATGACGTAATTAGAAACAAAATACGTGAATGTATGGGTATTATATATTCATATTTATTGAAATAATAGCTGAATATAAATGGTTAATCTAAATAATATTATAATAACATTTACTTCAAAAAATCTGTTAATTTCTTTTGCGATTCTGTTTTTAAAGTTTGTGTGTTTTTCAAGTTCATGGTACACACAATTTTTAGTTTATCACTTAAAGACAACATTGAGTTTTCGTTTAGACATTATAAGTACAGGAACTTTCTTTGCAACTGCTGCTTATTAACTAAACTGTTGGTATGCACATTTGGCTTTTTGAATAGAATGAGTTCCTCGAACTATAATAACAAAACAATAACAGACATACATTTAATTTGAATTATATGAGTCCCTCAAAATTTAAGAATAAATCATAAAAAGCAAAAGTTAAACGCGTCAAACTGTCGCTTATAGAGGTATATGAGTATCAATCTCACTTGAAGAGGTGCACACTTAAAAAATTACTGTCACACAGATTTTATGTTTCTCACTTATATAGGTTTTAGGAGGACAAAATTATGGGACTGGGTAAATACTCTCATTAATAGACTCTTCTCACTTACTCAGTTTTGACTGTATATATACTACAAAAAAATTATTAAACTTACTAACCTCACTATGATCATCTGAAAAGTGACACATGGATGGACTGGCGAGTATGGGGTCAACTGGGCTATGGTTTGCTGAGTCTCTTTCTGAAAGTCTTCTAGGTTGTGAGTCTGAATAAGTATCTTGAGCGTCTATTTGTTCATCCCTACTTCTAGATTCTTTAATAGTGGTTAAGTCTTCAGATTTATTTTCAGTGGTATTTTCTGAAAAGTTGCTTTGAGATGGTGTTATGTCAACTTTTGAGTCATTCATCTGGGATTCTGTCACAGACACATCATTATCAGGAACAATTCCAACAGCAACTGAACTTCCATCTTCATTAATTTCGGTAGAGCACAAGTTATCCCTGCTTTTACATGTCATTTCTATTCTGAAAGATGAGTACATATCACACTCCGTATTCTTTATAATACAAGGAGTCTCCATAGCTTTCACATTCTCCATTAAGTTATCTCTACCTACAGACATTTTCTTTTCTTTTTCAATTGATTTTTTTCTTATAATGTTTTCTATTTCCAAATCAACTTCTTCATCAGTCAATTCAAATAGTGAAGATCTCTGTGAGCCAGAGCCATTAGGAATAATATCAATAGGAGCAGACTTTATAAGTAAACGGTCAGCCTTTCCCAGGGGAGACAATCTTTTAATTTCAGCTTCAGCACTCAACGCTTCAGCTAGTTCTTCTTGTAGACTTTTTATTCTTTCTCTTCCACCTGGGTCAGATTTTACATATTCTCTCTTTTTCTTGAACCAAAAGATTCCTAATAGGACAGCTATTGATGGCACTGACCACATAAGCAATTGCCGACAAGGTGCCATTGTAAAGAGCCACTTTTACGAAACAACTATAACAAAAGAACTCTAATTTAACATACAACAAATTGATTTAATCTATAACAAATCTCTAATTTGATGGTTCTTTAGGTTTTTCAATATAAACAATCAATAATTGCTTTCCTCTATACAATAAAATTACAGACACTAAAGTGATAAAGATTGATAAGGAAATAAACAAAAATGAAATGTTCCTTTAAGATTACATTTTATCATTTAAAGAATTTTCAGTAAATTTAGGGCAGGTATATTATTCATAGGGCAGATAACAACAATACTTAGAAGCATTGCAAATTTATAAAACAACATATTTGTTTTACATTAGGTGTTCCTAATGTTTATTCCTAGAAATATAATATCAATACAAAAATGTGATATATTACATAATTAAAATTATTAAGATAGTTTCAAAAATATTTTAAAAAATAATTACGTACCTGAGCCATAGTAGTAGTGTAAACTTAAAAATTTTAGACTATAAAATAACCACGCGTTTAGGTAACAACAATGATAATAATATATATTATAAATACCGGTCCTAACATACGGTGAATGGTGATATTAAACACTGGTAGGCTAATAATGTGCACCTTTACAAAGGCTAATTAAAAAAACAAATAAAAAATAGCTATTTTAGCTAAACGTTTTTGGCTTTGACCATGTGCTTTGTTATTACCTACGTTGACTACGTAAACGCGGTTTGGGTCACGAGCAATGTGGCTTGAGAAACCTTCACGAACAACACGTAAGCATTTGTATCAAGTTAAAAATGAAAGGTTACGCAATTAACGACGATACGTCAATATAGAACATTTACTTAACATGCCACCTATTCGTCACTAGGGGATTGTTGCAATATTCACTACAGCATAATAATATACTAAACATAATATTTAAATGATTCTGTACAGAAGTCTCGTCATCGCGACCTACTAATAGGATCAACTCGTGATCCCAATGCGGAATGATGCCGGTAAAATATGTACTTACTTTGATAGACTAGCAATGATGTTAAAATATTTAGAAATAAAAAAATGTGCTTCCAAAATACGCCAATTTATAATTATACTTAAAATTTCGCTGAATAATTTATTTCAAACAATCCACGTGCTCACAATGTTTTCTACCGAAGCACAACAAAATCCAATATGGCGTAAGCAAGATAAAAGATGGCAACACTATAGAGAAAAATCAGAAGATATCCATAGAACAACACATTCCACAGAATATAAACAATTATGAATCATGCGAATGAAATAAAATTGTGGAAATAATATAAAAAAGCATTTTATTGTTTTTTTACGTTATGTATAATATATACATAATAAAACTGTAGTCACTAAAATAAGAAGACTTAAAGTTAATAATGAAAATAAGTCTGTTTAGAAAACCTTGCCATGAATAGTACTACCTGCTTAGTGCTTGTGGAATGATCAATGAAATAGTTCATTGATCATTGGGATAGCCCAATCTACATTTCCCGTCATTTTTAAGCGTTGAATATGAAATATATGAAATAGTTGAATTTTAAGCGGTGTGCATACTAATTCCTAAAAATCCGACAGCGCAACTTTACCACGGATAGCGGCGCGGTTGTTTATAAGCGATGATGATCATCAGAGGCCTATCCTGTTGTCGGCTAATATATATATATATATATATATATATATATATATATAAAAGCTAACAGTCGTTTAAAGATACTATTTAGCAATCATTTTTAAGAATTTAAGAACTATAGATATTGACTGACCACTGACTAAACTAATAAACTCCGGGACGTGGTCCCTACATTGACATACCTCGGACCCTCGGATAGATCACAGAAGTGTTCATACCTTGATGATAGTAATAATTATTGGTGTGTTCCAAGATTTTTTCCTTTCCTGTTGAATTCACAAGTTATAATAAGACGTACTTCAAATTACAAACGTAATTCTTACAATATGCACAACCCTTTCTACTTTAGATATTAAATATGTATAGTGTTATTATACCGAATGGAATGGCATTTTACAATGTCTGCAGATTACTATTGTGTATCATTGTGCAGATGTTAAGCGATGCATGATAATGCAAATCCGAAACATGTAAACATACTACTTTCTAATCTGTGACGAAAGTCTGTTCCCGGTGGTACTTTGTAGTGTTGGTATTATATTATATTGTTCTATGGTAGGTACAGTCGGGGTACAAAAACATTCAAAAACTTTCAGTTATTAAATTAATTCCTTTTATCCTTTATAGAGTCGTAGACTATTAGTACCTTTTGAAGTAGTAAGTAGACAAGTGCATATAAAATTCTACTTCCTTGATATTAGATAACAATAGTCAAAACAGTATACACCTCTGACATATATTTAGTTTCATGTCAACGACAATTTTTTAATTGCTTACCAGTTACCTAGTCAAAAAAAAAAAACTTCGTAAATGTTCCAATCAATATTTATGATTGTAATTGATGCGAATGGCGGAATGGAATCATTTTTGATTAAGTTTTTTATTTTAAATAAATTATATCATAACATTAGTTTATTTTAATTCTTTTAGAAAATAATTCAAAATGTCGACATAAATAAGCCAATAATATGATGTTGTATAATTGATTGAATCAGTCGGTAGTTTCCGGGTTTTCCGTTTCTTTGACAGATTTCACCACTTTTTCACTGTCAGTCGAGTAGCTAGTTATTCCAAACATCAATATGATATTTCTAGTTTGATTGAAATGAAGTCAGGACTGATAGAAGAATGAGGCAATTGAGTTAAAGGTGACAAACCCTTTCTTACCTCAACTGTACATACACTAATTACATTTTATTAAGTAGGTACCTAGTTACTTTATTAATAATATAATGCCCTACCCTTGATGTCAGGTAAATTTTATTCAATTTTTTTTTTATAAATGTGAATAGGAATGAAATATTTGTTCTTAATAATATTTTAAGCCTAAAATCTCTATCTTATTTATTTCAGATTAATATGGATTAAGAAGTAAAATAGCATCAGCAGAAAAACTACCTCTAAGAAAAGTCAAATGCACACCTCTTACTTAATATTTAGAAACATAGGAAATGGGGTATCCATAAAAATAGGCTGAATGCTCCAGTGGTAATTTTGATGTGAAGGACATCAGATGCTTGAATCAACATTGTTGCCTACTTAAAGTACCTGTAGTCCTGTCATATAATTTCTAAATTTAGTACAAATTTAAATGAAATGCAAATTAATTTAATATAAACTAACAATCTAGATTGCAAATGTTATGAATAAAAATTATTGATTGTTATATGATTTGTAGTACCTTTAAGGATGCATTTGCATTTCAAAATGTGACTTTTTATCAAATTTATTTATTTTATATTAGCTGTTATTCGTTTGCTAGCATTTGGAATTTATGAACTCGAGATAATTTTGTTACTTTAATATTGTGATAATATGTAAACTGGACTACTTACATTAAGCAAAATATATATCATGATTAAAAATTTGATGTGACTTCAATGTACTGAAATATTGATTTAACCATGACCACAAACATTTAACATACCTGTAAACATTGCTAAACTGAGATCTTTCCTTGGTGTCTGAAATAAATTGCTCTATCAGCTGATATGTATTCAATAGGGTTAGTAAGAATATCATCGCTAATCTGCTACAATATTTAAGAAAAAAACAAAGACAAATAATATTTTATAATTATTTAATTATGTACATTCCTTAGATTTTAAGAAATTTAAAAAATTTTACATTTTCCAGGAATGTTGTGCAATATTTCCTAGTGGTTGTGTACATGTAATTTTTGACTTTTAATCAACTATTTCAATAAATAACACAAACAAAGATAATATTAGTCACATACAAAATATTGGAATTACTTTTGTGTAGCAGTTGCCTAACTAATTAGATAGATCCTTCAATTACATGGTTTGGGGAAAAAACCGTTACATAGAACAAAATTAATTTACATAAACTTACATAGTTACTATAGGTTTAAGGATCAATAAAGATTTAGACTGCATCAACAGGATCAGCTTCATCTTCTGAGCTGACTTCATCTCCAAATTCAATGTCTTCATCTAATCCATCAACCGAATAAACAACTGTTTCATTAATACGTACAGTCTCTGGAAATTCACCGTAAGTTTTAAGGTTCCTTGCTTCATCAGGTGTATATTTTAATATGACGTCAGCCTTAGCGTCTTGATAATCTCGTAAACCAATTAATATTATATCTCCTTGGTTTATCCAAACCTTTTTCCTAAGTTTCCCTCTGATGTGGCAAAGACGTTTAATGCCATCAAAGCACATGGCCTCCAAGCGGCCATTACCGAGCATCTTTGTGACTTGGGCGTACTCCTGTCCATCTTCTTTGAAGACTAACTCACGCTTCTCAGTTTCATTCTCGTTCTTTCCTCTTCTCCTGTTTTTACCACCTTTCCCTTTGTTTTTCGGCATTATTTATATGATCTTAAATATAAACATAGACAAATTACTACTACTACGAGTTAAATATAAAATACATTTGGCAAATCCCTTCTCACATTTTAAGTCAATTGTCAAATATCAGTCACGATTCACGAATTGAGACGTTTGATAAAACCATGTTAAAACAGAGCGATGTTGCCTTTTCAACCTTAATTTTCCACAGATAACTAAATATTTTGTATGTAACAGAGGATTTTTTATCAGATTCTTCAGTAGAATAATAGGTACAATTACATGAAATATAATTAAAATAAACTATAATTATTAAAAGTGTGGTTTTTAAATGTTCGAAATTTTTAAAAACTACACTGTTTAAGCAAGATTCATGAGTACCTATAACTACAGACTAATAAGGGAATAAAAGGACCGGACCCAGGAGCCAGGACCGTCACGTTTATTTGTCGTCATACTTTGTCTATGCCGCCTCTAAACGTTGTTCGCCATACCATCGGCTTAATTTCGCATTCACCAACGTGTAGAGCGGGGGTTTGGTGTCAACTTGGTAGGTATTTGAGGGTTTGTCAACACATTGGCACTAAATCCATGTGTAGTCGGTTTTTGGAACGTACATCAAAGAGTTATGGCAAAGTTTTTGGCCATCGCGTCCACACGTTGGCCGGACGTTTCATTTGAAACGAGTTCTCAGTGAAATAAAATTATTTATTGTTATAATACTTAATTTGCTTTGGTAATTATTATCTATTTTATTATTGGAATAAAATTATAAACTTATTATACATTTTGATAAATTATTAATATTGTCAGCAGATTGGCCTGAATCGAAGCAAACTGAACGACCTTCCAACTTGTGGATGCCGACTCAAAATCTTAGCCAAAAACTTTGCTGTCTATAGCCAACCACTGACGCCGATTTGTATAGTATGGTGATGACGTTTGGGTTCATTATCATAATGATATTATGGCTTGTGTCATAATAAGTGACGATTTTGTCTACAGGATCAGGTAGATCTTTGGGCAGATTCTATAATTATTTACATAAAATTCACAGAATAAAATAATAATATAAAAAAACTTAAAAATGAAACAAAAATTAGGGTATCAATTCGCGTGTATTTTTTTAGCTTCAATTAATTATTTAAGCTGTTCATCCGTTTATGAGATATTCTTATTTATAGGGATGCATCGATATGCCTTTTTGCCGATACGATACCGATACTCTTATAAAAATATCGTCGATACCGATACCGATGCAAACTCTTAGTGAATTAAAATTAAATTAAGGTAAAATATTATATGAAATACAAGTTTGGTTAAAGTTTTTAATTTCTATTAAAAAATAAAAACAGTTACAGACTTTGAATGAGATTCAAGGTTTAGCTATTAAAATTAAGAACTAAGTGTAATAATTAAAATAAATCAATAACTGTTAATAATTAAAATTAACAAGATTTTTGTTTAAAAAACAGAGCATTCTCAAGTTTTGCGGAGAAAGCCGATTTCGGAAGTCTATCTGTGTAAGACCTGCGGTGGAAAATAATCTCTCAGATGCGACAGAACTCATTTGGAAACTAAAGTGCTTCTGTTTTTTTCAAGTTTGCAACGAACTAGATCAAACAAGATGCGCGTTAAAAGTATCGTTGTATCGGCAATAAAAATATTGCCGATGCCGATATATCGGCAAACCCAAAGTATCGCCGATATATCGGTATCGGTATCGGATGTATCCCTACTTATTTGTAATAATTAACAAATTATTTCGAAAGATATTTGTAATATTAAATTGTCTTCAATTTTCCGTTTAGTATCGCGTGAAATTGACTTTCGACTAAAAGGAGATGCTTGATTTCGAAAACAGGTGCCTGAGATTTGAAAATAACAGGACTTACCTACCCCCAGGGAAGTCCTAACTTATAAACACCTAGCTTTTACTTACAACTACGTTTTCGTGGGCATATACAATATAATATTACCTTATTTCTCGAAAACGGTTTAGCTTCCCATCATTGAAAGAATTATTAAAATCGGTCCAGTAGTAAAGTTTATTCAATACAAATCTTTATTATGTATTTTGTGTCCATAGGAGGTCAGAGTTCAAAATAAAATAAAAAAACAAAACTCTTATATAACAATAGACGAAAAATGCAGAAGGGTAACAAATATTGTTTTTTTTTATTTGTGTCTAAAATAAATATAGTTTATTAATACACTAGTACCCTATTTATCCTTGAAGTTTTATGGACTATCAGCTGTGGTTATATTAATTATTATATTTTCTTCGTGGTTTTGAACGTTAGTTTAAATAAAACGGAATTGAGACGCATCCCTTTTGTTGAATCCGTTTAATAATTAATATCACCTAACTTTAACAGGTAGATATGTAATTTGGCTTCAGTGTGGTGAATGTGCAGTCAACGGGTCGCTTCAAGGGGCGAGTGGGTGGTTGTAGGGGTGAGGCCAGACGGCGAATGAACTGCAGAAAGGGTTAATGCTCGTTTCCCCTGCAACGCGGCCGCGGCCTGCGCTCGCCCACCTAACTTCTATATTCTTGGATTTGTACTTTACCATTTTATTCACCAAAGATCACTTATGAAGGTCTAAATATTTATAGAGTCCCTGTTCTTCAAAAAGATAAGACGATATATAAAATATAAGATTCTTAGAACATAAGATAAAGAGAAGAAGATCTTAGAAGCGGTTGTAGTATATCAAAATTATACTTAGTTTACCACTATAAGCACCAAATATTTTAAAATATTAAGTAACTACTGGTTCCTTACGACATATTAAATATCGTTGAGCTAAGAAAAGTGTAGTAATTTTTAGTAGAGCATGATACAGACTGAGTCTGTTTTGGCTATTTTTTATAAGAAAGTGATCAGCCCTGTCTTGAAAGAAAACTCGAATGAAATTGTAAGGCATACATCCAGATCGAGACAGTTTTCTCCGAGATATCAACCCACTATGACAGGACAAAATTCAGAACAAAATTTTCGGTATGCACCCCGACGGTTATGATTGTTTATTTGCAAATAAACGTTTTATCGTTTGTTCAATAAATATAATATCTAGCATAAAGCTAAATCAAAATCGGTTTACCCGTTTGGGAGTAACGGTACTATAGACAGACACACATTTCAAACTAATATATACTTTGTTTCGATTTTGCGCCGGGGTTTAAAATAAATAGCTCGTTCAAGTATTCAGTACTGCAAAGCACACAAAGCTTGTAAGTCTAAGCTTCAAAGTTACATGCAACTTACACTAGATGACGCCAGCAGTAGATCAGCAGAAAGATCCTTTTCTATTCTCCAAATAAAAATACGCATTTTACAACATATTTTATGTTAACATTAATTAAATTTTTATTATTTTCATTTGTGGTCCTTTATTGTATAATATGTTATAATTTTCTGTAAGTTTACCATCGACTCCAAATATTAACATTGTAGAATGATTATTTCTGTTTTATTTACTACTTTTTCGTGGATTTTTGAAGTCTATTTTGAAGTTTATAGTGTTTTGAACAAATTATATTTCGCGCTTCTGAGTGAAATATACCCATGATCACAGAATAAAGAACAATGTGTACTCTGAGCCCGACTCTAATGATCAAAGCTAATCATAATTATCATGTTAACTAAATAGCTTAGTACAAATTTTGAAAAAAAAAAAAATTGAAATCTATCCGTTTTATTTTTTATATTTTAATTTTCTCTACTTTTATACATATACACATTCTATCGTAATGAAGAAAGAAAAATAACGTACACCCCAATTGAGAACCTCTTCTTTTGAAGTCGGTATAGCTATTAATAAGTTTTTGACGTACTAAAACCACTTATTTTTCGTATATTTAGTAAAATTACTGTTAAAATAACAAATTTTATTTAAAATTACGATTTTGTGTTGGTTTTACAGGCTTAAACTGAGTTATTATTTGATTCGGAAATCTAAAACGATACGAAGTTCGCGGGATCCACTAGTACAAAATAAATATGTGTTCATAAGTAACAAATTATTGTAAACGTCTTTTTCGTTCCGCTTACATATAATACAATCTAACACAAAGCCGAAAGGAAATGGAAAGTTTTCGAGGAAATAAAATGTTATTATTTGTAGCAGGAACAAGTAATAGAATTGTTAGGCAAACATCTCATAATGGAGCCGTAAAAAGCGCTTGCGCGGACAAAGTTCAAGGACGAAGGCTTTGAAAGATTTTCAAGGAGATCAACGGCCTAGGCCCGTATTTGTGAGCGATATATGGACAATTTGGGACGTGTGACCTTCACCGTGTTGATTGAACCGCCACGTGTACGTAGGCGTTCGCAATATACATTGTTTCCTGAAGCCCATGTACTATTTGCTTATAACGTTCTCTTTAAGATATTCTTCTTTATTTTTTCTTGGTAATTATATTGTATACTTATAATATTGATATTATTAATTTACGCCTTAAATTAAATCATTGGAGGAATTTTAGCATTAATGCTTGACTATAATATGTAATATTGATTTCAATCGCCTCCGTGGCTAGAGATTTACGCATAGACTATTTGTTGCCTATCTTGGGTTCGAATAATTAAGTAATAAATGATTAGGTTTTTTTATAAGATAGGAGGCAAAGGGGCAGGAGGCTCACTTACGATAGACAATTCGCCACCCATGGACACCCTCAACGCCTGTTGGGCGACGGGTGTGTTGCCGATCTTTTTTGGGTTACCTACTTGCATGTAAATGATGAGTTCAACAGACGCAGATTTGTGTCTGCCCCAGGGATGCAGAATTTTTTTTTATAATACCTGATTATAAATGTAAAATATGGGCTGCGATTTTGTGAATCTAAAACCATTCTCAGAATGAGTTAAACTACCAACTGCAAAATAATATTTAAATTTGACTGGTAGTTTCAAAGATTAGCTAGATTAGCTCGGTCAAAAACTAGAGGCTTTTTGCAGCGTTATTTATTAAGTGTCAAATGTGAAAGTACCATCAAAAACCGGTATCGGTTTCTGAAAAAGAAAATTAAATTTTTAGTTAAAACTCTTAATTTGATTACAAACGGAAATGTTACACAGAACACAGACAGAATATATATTTATTGTATTCAGAAAAAGCGCAGAAGATATTTCGCGAATAATTATGAGCACTGTTTCACCTAGAACGGCTTTATTTTGCTATTCTTAATACAACGACGTCAACAATGCCATGTGCCGACCAATTTTCATTAATAAAATACGAGTAATTAAATTATATGTAAAAAGAACTATTGCCAAAATTAATATCGGCACCAAAATAATGAGAGAAAAGCCTATGTATTAAGAAAGTCAATATTGTTTGGAGTGTGGTGCGGGGAGTACCACGGTCATGGCCGAGAACGCGGCCTTGACACAGCTCAGCTCAGCTCATGAGTTGAGCTGGTCCCGGGATTTGGGTGCTTCGATTTAATCTTCCTTTGTTAACCTTGATTGCTCTAACGAAATGAAACCGAAAGGGAAAAAATGGAATAGCGAAATAATCTTAAGCGTGTTGTTGTTCTCTTGTTGTGATAAAATTCATAAATCATAAAATAAAAAAATATTATTTATCTGTTATCTGCCTAAATATTTCGTAACCGTTATTTTTGACGTAGATTCTCAAAGCCAAAGTAGAGATCGTATAGAAACGGAAGTAGATGGGCCTTCAGAAAAATATTTTACGGAAAGCAATTTTATAACTGACACATGAGCTTTATCATTTATCGTTTTATATATATCTAATACATTCAATACACAGACATCGCCATGGTATATTTTGATCATTAAATCTAGTACTGGATACATACAGATATTATCGGTTACATTTGCAAAATAATTGTCAATTAGATGACTCGTTCAACGCAATGCCTGATATTAATTTGGCAAAACGGTCGCTATTTCAGGTCAATAGCTGTTTCTAGAACGTTTGGGGGTTGCAGTAGTCTGGTACCGATGCCAGGGGGTGGAGGTACGGTGCATCGCACGAAAGGGCTACTGCAGATAACGCAAGCAGGAGCCAGACAGTCAACGTCCCGATGCACTCGCCCGCCCCTCCCCTCGAGTCCTTCGGGAACCCGTATCCGACTGTCGCGGACTTTTTACATTCACAATCTTGATCCATGATGACTCGTTCGACTAATGAAATCAATTACCCAGTGGTGCACTCGATACAATAAGCCAGTTAACAAATCCTATTCGTTTATTTTTCAATGCGTTGTGTCCTTTTTTCTCTCCTTACTCATATAGGAGTACGACTCAGCTATTATTATTAATATAACTAGATTTTTATATTCATAAATTCATACTATGTAATGTGTCTATGTATAATATACATATTATTACATTGTATATAAGTTATTTGACCACGTGGACACGGAGTCGTAAGTAAAAGCGAGTAGAATTACTAATATAGCCTATGTTAGCTTGAAGTAGTCTAAGTTACCATCGGTAAAACAATTTTTAAATTGATTTCGCTTAAAATTTTATTTCAATAAGCGTAAACTGAAATAGACATTACAATATGTAAAACGTCTGATAGTAAAATCATTTAAAAAATATTTGAAAGAACTTTATAATAGCTTATTATAATTGGTGCTAACCAATGGACAACTGTATCCAAATTTATTATCCTTCTGTAGATTAGATACTATATTTTATTTTATATATAAAGTGCATCCTGGAAACCTATATCATAATTTGTCATAGTTTGAGTCTGGTGAGCGATCCGTAGCAAGCAAATTTAGGTAATTTATAGTCAATTTTTCCTTGCAGAATTAAAAGATCTTCATAGAATTTACTGAATAATATTTGGATGTAAAACTTATTTGTAATACGATCAAGCTCATTAAAGTTGTTCGTTCTTGGTTTAGATATCGTCGCTTTTAATTCAGACATTTCTAAATCTGAAAGCTGGACATTTATTGGTCAACGTTAGAATGGTTACTATAGTGATATAGTCTTTTCTATGATCTGAGGATACAACGCAGTAATGCATCAAGTATTTTGGGAAAGCATCTTAGCGACTCAGATCATTATCTTGTATATCTGTAAAATCATATTTCAATTCCTTTACAAAGAAGTATTAAAAAAAAAAGAATTTGTTTCAATATATTGAAAAGAATTCTAAATTATTGGTACATATGTATGGTATATATACATTTCATTGTAGTTAGGTAGCATTGTTTTCTCAGTGAAGTTGATAACAATTAATATATTGTAGTTTAAACCTTGAACTCCCACGACCGAAGTGTAAGGACCCTCGCAATGTCAGGCTTTGTTTTATTGAGGCTTAATGAAAGATAGAAAAATACAATATAAAGTAGGCGGTCGTAAGAGCAAGTAATTTTCTAAGAGATTACAGGTTTATTTTCTTTTTGACGCCGTGTTGAAAAACGAATTGGTTCTCGCGTTTTTTCAACCATTTCTATAACAACATTCATAAAAATTGATTTATCACCTTCCATGAACAAAATGTATTTCCTAAACCACATAAGCACGAAAATTATAGTTTTAAAATAGATAATGAATTAAAACTTGAAATGTTAATTTATTTAATTGTAGAAGTCTTGAAAATACGAGTATAAACAAAATAATAATTTATGAAAAACAGTAATATTAGAATGTCTTAATCCAATTGATGTTCAAGTTTGTGTTTTGTTTGTATCAATTGACGTTTATTGTCTGTACTCTTGCAGCAAGCGAAAGATTTAAATAAAATATATACCTTATGGAGGTTAAAGACTTAGAAAAGTACACAACAAAATGAAGATGAATTACTTTTTGACTCTCTTCAGTGATACCAGCTAAGTAAGTTAAAAGGAATTAGTTTCATACAATCATTTAAAATTAGCAGTTGCAAAGAAGGCAGTTAAATTTTTACAAAACCTTGGTGGGTTTTGAGGGCGGGGAGGCAAAGAGCGGGGCACGGTATTCAGCACGCGCCGAGTTTGGCTGCCGTTGACACCGCCCGAGGGCACTTTCTCAAGGTCGATTTGTCCAAAACGGCTAAAAGCTCTCCGATATTCATCTTGTCAAACATCCATTATGGCCAAAAATGAAACTTTATTGACAGAAAAATGATGTTTAAGATTTATGAGTGTTAGTAACAGCTGGCAACAGAAAATTATAGCGAATTGAACTAAATTTGATAATTATTCGGAATTTGATACTTAATTTTTATAAACTTGAAAAATTAAAAGGGCACAGTAACGCTTACTTAACTACCCCGCACTCCGTATGCAGATTTTCTAAGTAAGTAGGTACACTCCCGGAATAAAAGCGTTTAAAGTCAACTTTTGCATGAACCGGGTCAAGAAGCATTAATGCCAACATGTCAATATTTTACTAAAAGTAATATTGACATCGACATACAAAATTGATAGGAAAGAAAAATCTGAACAACTCCTGTCGTCAAACAGATAAACTTAAATCTTTATAGGTACTATCTGGTGTGTGTGGTGTGGTATACATACATAATTTGAAAAGGTAACATGTGCTTGTGAAGCGTTTAAGGAATGAATTTGAAAACTGACGAACATTTTCATTTCGTGACAGTAAATAGATTATTTAATAAGCAAACTATATTACACAATAATTTGATTAATTGCCTATTTAATATCTAAAAAAACTTTACTTAAAAATTTCATAACCACAAGTATAAAAAGGGTCATAAGGTTGTCGCGAGTCAAGCGCTAGACGATTAATAATTTCAATATTAATAGTATTAATTAATTATTATAAGACATTACGTAAAATCACGGTAACAATGACGTAAATGACTGAGTGTAGAATGTTTTGGTTGGTCACTGAGCCAAACACATCGTGCAGCATGCAATTACTAAATTTAAGGTCAAACCGAATTGTTTATTTACTCAGATGCATCCAGTTAAGACTAAAGTCATGGGGTGCGGGGCAAGGGGCAAGGAGGGGGCATGAGGGCGACGACTGGCACCTAAAGTCCGACATTGAGATGCCCTTGCAAGGGCATTACACTGCTGCAGTCTTCAAGGCTTGCAGGGTCGAAACACTTGCGATCTATATTCTGAGTTCAACTGAATTCATACATTGAACTAGGTTTATTGTTACTGAATAAACGGTTCAAATTTATTAAATTCAAAGATTGTTTAATGTTTAACAAGCATGAATATTCGTTTTCTTCAAAAACGTTATTATGTTATTACATACTTTAATATGTAAAGTTAAATTAAAGTTATAAAGTTTTGAGGGATCTAAATATATGTAAATTAATAGCCGTCTTATGTTTTATTAGTGTTTATTACTATAATTATTTATGGCCTGTCTGTAGTAATGATGCGAATGAATTGTAAAATGTTCGATCGAATGCATTTAAGTTTAAATTTAGAACTATCTTTTGTAATTACTAGCGATCTACCGCTGCTGCATTCTGTACATACTTGCAGACTCCTCGTCAGTTAATAATTTTGCTGTTGGAAATTTTTCTTAATATGAGATCAGTCATCCTGTAGGGGAACTAATAGTATGATACAAATCCATTAAGTAGCTTGCATGATACGTGTACTAATGTACAAACAGATAAAAATATTAATTTTTGATTAAATTGGTACTTGTATGATTAGTTATTAGCTTGTGAGGTGGCAACACCAGGATTTAGAGAAATAAACCAGTAATCTATGACCAACATTTATGGTGACAGCGGTGGGATTTAATTAGGTTTATGTCTGTTATCTAAACAGAGATCAACAGTTACATTTTAAGAAATGTATAGATTTTTTATATCAAGAAATTTTAGAAAAATAAATTGTTTTAAATCTACAAAATCTCTTCGAAATTCGGTTTCATTGTTATCACAATCGCAGTTATCATATACGGGATGCTATGCCCACAAACATTGATATTTCAATTTTAAACTTGTTATTGCTCACACCCTAACAACACAGTGTTCGATATTCATGTACCTACGCATTGCGTGTCTATTGGTAGTTTTTAATGTATTTGCCCGGATTTCGGGAGTGAAAGTCGGTTGGGAAGGGCACGAGGACACGCGGGCTGCAGCCGTCGAGGGTGTCCACGGACCGCATGCGCAACACATACATCTTGTGCATCGCATTGCACTCACACCGATGCCTCACAAATTATCAATACATTTTTTTTCTATTCTGTCTATTTTTAACAAAAACACTGAAGCGTCGCAGATCCTAAACGAAAAAACCGATTTCGATGCGTTTTTTTTGTTTGAAAATTGACGTGATTGGGTGGAATAACTGGATCTTCATTTAATCGTCATTTTCTGAAATATTCTTATTTGTCTTCCGATATAATTTATTTTAACAGTATTTATTTACAATAATAAAGTACTTAAATATATTTACAAAAATACAAAAGGCTCATCAAAGCCGTTCATCAAATACTGGCATTTTTGAATGCGAAACATTTACATTTTACGGTTTTTAAAACTTTTGAAATTTTATCGTATAACGTATAACGGGCATAAATTAGTCAAGTATGGTTTTAACACTTGACGACATATTTTTAAATAAAATTTATAATCAAAAGTAATTTGCACGCAAAGCATTTGAAAACCTTAATAGTTTGGTTGACCCAATTTTTTACCTTAGCCATGAACTTAATACAATTTCATGCTAACACTTGCGTGTGAACTTGAACTTGAATCTTAAACCAAATAAATTCGGTATATTTTATCCACAATGACCACATTCTTATCAGTTAAGTCACGCAGAAATTAAACAGAGCATGCTAAAACATGGCTAGAACTTAAACCACCTTTTTTACTTTTGTCTGTACACCTACTCCCTTTTTATTTTCGTCGCCCAATTTAATACGCAAAATAGGCGCATTGTAGTCTTCGAGTTGCGGAAATAAGCCCGTTTTTACTTATACTTATTATTTTTTTCATGTATTTATTTGTTTGAGAAATATACTCTTCTGTAAACTTCCGTTGTAATCCGGTAAATGTAAAATTTTATTTGTAAAACGTTTTAAGCATATATAATTTTTTGTTAGTGTTAACATTTATTTTGTGATAAATCTGTTGCGTTTCTGATATAAGTAAAAATATGGTCCAAATCTATTTTTACAAAATATCGGTGTAAGCGCGTCCTGAATCAGTCGCCGTCGCGACCTCCGTGGATCAATATGCACTGGCTAGACATGCATTTCTTCCCCTGGATATTATATTAATATGTATCACAAGTATTTCTAATCATTATATATAACCTAAAATATATATAATTACTAACAACGCAATTTAGGGGTTATTTTAACATTAGTAAAATAAACTAAATATTTGCATGACCTAAATCTACAAAACGAAAATCTAACCTCTAATATGTAATTTATATATTATTATATAACTGATATATTTAAGCTACATTAAAGTGAATACTTGAGAGCCAAAAGTATCTAATGATGTCGCAGCCAATTGAAATAATGCCTTAGCTTACCTTACTTTGACTTGAATATAAGGATTAAATTGTACATAGTGAGACCCTTTGCCAAAATAGATGTGAACATTGGTCTCGACCGTGAGCCGCCGGTGGCAGTGACCTGATCAGCGCCTTGCGAAGTGCACGTACCTCCACACCCATCCTACCCAACCCTCCATGTTCAAGAATTGGCATCGTACCATGCTTCATATTCTCCCGACGATTTTAAGCGTAGTGTCTGACTTTGTATTACTTTTAAATAAATAGTTATCTAAGTAAATGTTACGCACCGTTCCATAATAATTATAGGTTATAATTATTATAATCAACGCATATTATATACATAATGCAATCTAATTCTTTTTATAATAAGGCTTCGATAGCTTTTAAGTATTGGTCAATTTGACGGTGTAAAAATATAAGTACATATCGCACCCTTAGAATGAAAGTGACCTAATCCAAAAAATGCAATTTGTGGTAAATGAGCATTAAAGTCTTCAAAAAATTATAGTATTGAATACATCTTAATAATATATAGACCGAAGTATGCGCTGTCCCCTGTTATACTCAGATATAGGTCACTTCTACTTTACAAGGTTTTAGAATATGCTTTATAAGGTCAGTTTACGGTAAAATTGAGTGTTACAGGAATTTTAAGTTGAGTCACTTTCATTCTAAGGGTGCGATATATGCGTTTTTGGTATGTTAAAATATGAAATTATTCGCACTATTTCATCTTTTCTTATTAAAGAAGCTATAATTTGTATTATCTTGTAATGTGGATTTTTTTATAAAGAAAAAAACTCAAAAACTACTGAAGCGATTTTAAGAATTCTTTCACCAATTTAAAGCTATTATTATTAAGTCAAATAAACATCATATAAAATACCCACGCGGATGACTTCGAGTAAATCTTAATAAAGTTATGGATTCCAATTCCGAAGAAAAAATTAAGTCAAGTCACCTTTGTCTTGAGCATCTTAAATCATTAAAAACAATAAGGAATTTTTTAAGTAATTCTGGTTATTGAAATATTTTTAAATGTAATCAAATTGAAATAAAGGTGAGAATCTATAATGTTCTTATATACGAATTATGACACCAACGTGTTTATTAACATATATTGAAACAGATTCTAGGAACCGGAGACTATCTGATGGAAAATGATTGTAAAATATTCCGTGTACTATCTTCTTTTCACTGCTTTATATTTAAAACCCATAATTTTCTGTCACGTCCGGTTCTGAGCTATCTACGAAAACTTATCGTTGATTACATTATCAGCTGCTGTGGAGACGAGTTTCATGTTATTAGTACCAAAATGCCTACTTACCAAATACTTAGTGTCACTGTTTAGAACAATGAAAATGAGGAATTTTTGGAAAGACTCATTGGGCTAATACATAAAAAAAGATGTTATGGTAAGTTCCTTTTTTACCGACTTCAAAAAAGGAGGTACTCAATTCGACGCTGTTTATTTTTATGTTTTTTACCACAGAACTCTCGACTGGGTGAACCGATTTCGATGATTCTTTTTTGTTTGAAAGCTGGTGCTTCCCCTGTGGTCACATTTAAATTTCAACAAAATCTGTTAAGTAGTTTTAGAATTACAATTTGAAGTCGGTTTTTTTTTGTTAAAATTTCAACACTTATACTCAGCCCTGATACAATTAGTATTTAGTTTGTAAAAACTAAGAAATAACGTAATGTAATTATCTTTTATGAATGATAAAGGAAACCAGGTAAGAGCTATAAGGGATTGAAGAACGACAAATATTGCATCAAAGATCTCACTTTCGGTCACTCACGAATCAGCTTTCAAAAGCACCGCATTGAAATTGGTCCATTCGTAATTACGATGCCATATAAAAATACACACGTCAAAGTTATAACACCCTCCATTTTGTCGGCGGTTAAAAATGGAGTTGGAGGAATATTTTTCGTATTGTTAAAATATTAAAAATTATATTTCAATTCCAATTTGAAATTGCAAGTCAGATAAACTGCTGTAAATTGCACGTCGCTTATACGAGCACCTGTTCACCTATTTAAATCGATGGTGTATGTATCCCACTAATATTATAAATGCGAGTTTGTGACTCAATCACGCATCAACGGCTGAACGGATTTGAATGAAATTTCAATGAAATCACGAAAATAGAACATGCTGATTTAACATAATATAGAGTAATTTATATACAGGTAGTGTGTTCCTGTGGGATAATTTAGAGAAAATAATTTTTCAACTTCAGTATAAAATTGTTTGGACATTATACATTGCAGATAAAATAAAGGATATCATGTTTTCCCTAAGATTAATTTAAAACACTTTATTCTAATTTGTATGTTTGATTTTATAAATTTAGAGATACGCTCATATTCTATAGACTATAGGGTATATAACATTATGTAACGACAACAGAATAACTATAAAAAATATAGAAATATTCATTATATATATAGTATTATAAATAGTGTTTATGAATAAAATTCATTTCCTCACGCATTTTCTATGGAATGACGTTTTAGGTGACACGTTATTATTCGGAACCTTGAAACGATACCAAGTTTGCGGAGTCCACTAGTTTATTAATCAAATAATAATCCCGTATTCCATCCATTTTTGACATGGGCCGTACTAGTCCTAACTTTTCAATGTTTCACTTAATTACGGAAGTAGAAAAATGTATGTGAAGGCTTGTTTAGTTTAATGTTTGTAGAACATCGTAAAAAGCATGTCGCGCTGACAACGCAGTACATGATTTAAATAAGTTTTCACAACAAAATTAAAATGTTAATTTTATTTACTTTCTTTGACTCACCGTAGAATCGTTCTGTCAGAACGTAGGACTTTTTTATCAGGTGCGTAAAATTGAAGAAATAATTTTTATCTTCAGCAGAGGAATTTTTAATGAGTCCGGATGAAAATTAATAAGGTACCTGGAGCAATGCACTCAAGAGGTGAGAGTAAGGTTAAAGTTGAGGTGGAACAGTGGTCGTGGCGGAGGGCGGGCGATGCAGCGAAGGCTGGGGGGCTGCGAGGGTGCGGGGGTGCTGCAGATTCACTTTCGTCCAGCCGCGGGCTCCGCCACGCCAGTGAGAGAAAGTTGGTCGCGGCGAGCGAACGATTCTCGTGAGCCGCACCGATCCGCTCAACGCGTTAATCGCGATCTAATAAATTTTAACATCATATGGGTTTTGATGTTCTTTTTTTTCGTAAATATTAGTCGAATGTAATTTTTTTAGAAACTTTTATAAACATTGCACTTTTGTGAGTTGATAAGTTTAAAAACAATGCAGTGCTATCCAAAGTTATCGCCGAAGCGCGAGCCATTGGATCCATACGAAATGGAGATGATGGGGGCGAGACGGCTGGAGTTACCGGCTCCTCCTGGCAAGGAGTTCCGTGCACCGTGCTTACTACCTCCAGCATTGCCGCCGCCGGCACAGTCGGTCATCCAGTGCATGCGACCTCCTCCACCACCGCCTCCGCCGCCACGCATCCACAAGCCTTCTCCCTTCGAAGAGCCATCCAGCTCAATTCCTGATCTAGGTAAGATTAACAAGCTTCAACTTTGTTTTCTCTATAAACAACTAGATTTATTATTATTTTTTTAGTAACAAAATCTTTAACATTTTTAAAGACAATGCGTCTTAGTTTTAAAAATGTACAATTAAGTTGTGAATTATGTAGTTATATTATATACATAGTAGGTACATTGAATACTTAATAGAATATATTCAATATTCTTAAGTCTTACCCTTAGAAGCTAGATATTTTAATTATTTGGAGCAAGAATAATAATGTAAAATTTAACGTAAGCCTACCTAGTTGAAATTTTAATATCATACAATAATATTCACAAATAACGCAACTTCAAATGACAAAAACACCGTAAACTTAAAAATTAATATAAGTATATTGATTGATGATGGATAATCTTCTTCAAACATCAACATCTTCGGCAAACTACACAAAGCAGTTGCGGACAGCTTACCTATAAATAATTTCCGGGATGACGACGATAGTTCATACATAATACCTTATTGATCGATTTTATGTATATATAACCGTAAACAAATCCGAATAATGGTCAAGCAGATAAGATATGATTTTCAAGGATTGTTTATAATACAAATAGGTATAGAGATTTGCAAAAAAAGTGCTTTGTGTTTATCAAATATCGGAATTCGGAACATTTGTCCGCTATCAGTGCTCAACTTTTATTCAAATAAGGTGGTATTTAATTTATCCATTCACTAGCTGTGTCGTGCGGTTTAATTCGCTCTAAAAATATTTATCGTTTTATATAAATTTTTCACTTATTCAACGCTCGGATCGTAGCGTGATGTTATGTATGCCCATAGCTCGGCTCTATATATATGCCTATAAATGGATTATCCAACACAAAAACATTTATTCAATAGGCTAGTTGACCCTTTTTTTTATTAGAGCCTAAATTGTTCATAATAATTAAAATATTAGACCATAAAAGAAATATTGGATCTTTTTGAAACCTAGAAACTTCTATAACATAATTTTAATTTAAGATTTTATGTATACGGACGGCAACGCTGTCAGCCATTTTGGTATATAGATTTTCTGTGCCATTACGTCACTCGCATTGTAAACAATACGCGTAAAAACAACTTGATTTTGGTCTAAAAATATTTTCAATAACATTTAAAAATAATTTCCAACTATTTACATGAAAAATATAGTAAGTAACGTTTGTCGTACGGAAATGCAAAAATACGCAAAAATACGTCAATGAAGACAGAAAAGTTGAAGTGCTTAGTGATATAAGTTTTATCTTTGCTTTGTTTAAATTATTTATTATATTTTGAATAAGTACCTACTAAATGAAATGTAAGTAACATAGAAATTGTAACGTGCTTCAGCTCTGCGGAGTAGAAATTCAATGCAGAAAACTTGCAAAAAAATTTTCAACTATCAGTGTGTCGATTTTCGCCAGATGACGATACATTTCAAAACCCTCACCTTTGAGGTATTTTTCTCACCTTATTATACCTATATAAATATTTTATTTTAATGTTAAGTATTTATTTTATCTATAGTTAAAATTTGATGTAAATATGTGCTGTTCTAATTTACGTATCTAAACACATGGGGTTAAGTACGCCATGAAGACATTTAGATTTTTAGGTATCATTGAAATCTAAGATCCTTATAATGTTTACGATAATAATGCTAACAACATTTTCGCGAACGGAAGATTAGATAAATATCGCAAGGTCAGAGCGAGCGACGATCGTTCTCTGTGACGCGGCGTCATTCGTGTCATTAAGGTCACTGTGACATTGGACCGATAGCAGTGACAAAATAATATCGTGTATCTTATCTCGCAATGTCATTGGCGAGTGCAGGTGAGCACGACCCCAACATGTTGTTTACGAACCCTTAATGGTTAATCACTCTTTGATGACCTATTCATCATATTATGACTAAATCACCAAAAATACATAAATGGATCACATTAAAATGCAATTATATACATTAAGCGAAAGTAAACATTGAAATTTTATCAAAAATATTATGAAATAGGTATAGTTTTTACGTAGGTGTTAACTACGTAACCTTCTATTACAGCGAATTACTTCCTTCTGATATACGTTATCTTTGTTTTCATGATTTTCGCCTCGCCGATTCTGAATTATCTGCGTGTTTAACTTAAGACAAGGACGTTTCAATGCACCTTCAGTGTCCTGTTGTCGCCCTTAAAAGTTCAAAATAAAAGATAAGTAATAAAGGTAATTAAATGAGCAGAGTGATAACGAATAATTAATTCAAAAACTAAGGTTTCATTTTAATTAAAACTAGGGATGCATCGATATGCCTTTTTGCCGATATGATACCGATACCGATACAAAGTCTTAATGAATTAAAATAAATTAAGGTAAAATATTATATGAAACACAAGTTTGGTTTTAGTTTTTAAAGTTTTAAATTTTTATTAAAAAATAAAAACAGTTACAGACTGAATGAGATTCAAGGTTTAGCTATTAAAATTAAGAATTAAGTATAATAATTAAAATAAAATCAATAGCAAGAGCATTCTCAAGTTTTGCGGAGAAAGCCGAATTCGGTAGTCTGTCTGTATAAGACCTGCGGTGGAAAATAATCTCTCAGACGTATCGTTGTATCGGCAATAGAAATATCGCCGATGCCGATATATCGGTAAACCCAAAGTATCGCCGTATATCGGTATCGGTATCGGATGCATCCCTAATTAAAACCTTATTTAAATATTTTCAGTATAATATGTTTTATCTATATTATTATAACACTAAAGTGGCTCTTGCTTATGTTTATATATTATATACAAAGTTAGATGGTCTTATCACTAATTCTAATATGCATACACAATGTATTATACATGCTATGTACATTTATGATCTACACATTCATTTAATACATGGCAGTAAACGATTGAGTACACAGGGAAGTGTCGGCGCAACCTTGCAGGAGGTCATGTAGCGTCATTCGAAACACACAATACATAAATTGTTTCATAACATACACAACCACTTGAACGGTAATTCAATGTCAATGTCAAAAATTTCCTAAATACATATGGTATTTAGGAAATAGGTATAGGTATAGGTAATTTTTGACATATATATGTACATGTATATACATATATGTATGACATATTTATACATGCGATATAAGTTCGATAATTACTACTTGAAGTACCTGCTACTTTTTCATTTATGGAAAATACACGTTTAATTTATAAAATTATAAAGAATGTTGAGTGGCTTAAGCGCGAAAGTAGAAAATATAAAAAAGTTTGTTTCACTAAAATATCGATCATAAGTAAAAAATTAGGGCTAGGGAGTTTATGGTAAACAAGAAAATTTGTTTTAAAATTGTTTTAGATAAATTAAACCATTGTTTAGAAATTTTACCTATAGATATATTTATAAAATATAGATATTTGTTTGTTTTTATTTGTCTTTATACATAGGTTTCTTTCCCTAAATACATAGTACCTTCTCATATCAGTTTTTTAAATTCTTCGTAAATATATCTTTTTTAAAACACCATTAAATTGACGAATAACGCATGGAATCTTGTCTAATTTTACACTAGTAGTGAACACAGAAACTATTTAAAAACATTGAGGTGTTTTCTTAGATTTCTATTTTTATAATTTTAGAAGATTTTTAGCGTCAGTGTTCAAAAATATGTATGGATCAATAAAGAATATAGCTTAGCAATTACCCTACGCACCAGCCCTACATCTTACCCCATCCAGCTATTCCATTTCACCCCCAAATTTCCACCCCCTCCTTGCGATTGACCTCTTTGAGTTCATGGCCGTAGTTATTTTTGTTTCTTCTAATTTCTTCAGTAAAATAATCTAATACTAACTTTATAGTATGTATAATAAATGAGAAAGAGAATTTTATTATTGCGTTTTTAAAAGTATATATAAAATCCCTTTTAATTCAATACTGATGTGGCGTTATATTTTATAAGAATCTCCTAGTTTAGTAAACAGTACATATCGGTTTTATGTTAACCTAACATTTAACCAGCTAAAATTAATAAGTATATAGGTTGATGGATAAAAAAAATTAAATTTTGTAAACACATCGTATTGTCTTGAAAATAAATTTTCTATTTTATGTAATATTAAAGTTGTATTGACCCATATTATTTTAATGTCAATTCCGTGCTTAGACGTAATCACTCATGTAACTATAATATGAGGCAACTTAATGATTCAAAACAAGGAAATATAGTCTATTAAGTAAATATTGGAGCGCATTTGTATTACATTATTATTTATCACAATTTATTTTGCAATCCGTCATTTGCTTTTCCCTATATCTCCCTATAGCTCAGTTTGCGCAACCATTGAGTCATAAGCTAGATCATATTCATATATATATGAAATATTATATAATAACTAGCTGACCCGCCAAACGTCGTTTTGCCATATTAATTTTTGGGGTGGGCTACCCTTATCACTTAGGGGTATGAAAAATAGATAGTAGCCGATTTTAAGACCTACTGAATATGCATATAAAATTTGGTAAAAATCAGTAAAGCCGTTTCGGAGGAGTAAGATAACTAACATTGTGACACGAGAATTTTATATATAAGATTACACATGTAATGCAGCCAAATGAAGTTATTGTCAAAAGAAAAAATTGAATGAAAAATTGAAAGTTGAAGAATGATAGCCTAACATCTGCTTTGCTATATGTATTCAAATTTTACCATACAATTATAAACAAATATAAACTATATTATATATAAAATATATTATTCATCACATAGATATTATATATAGAAACAGACTACACAGACAAAAACAAATTACTCTAAAAAATAGAATAAAAAAGTAACAATCTATTTTTCACTTTCACACATTAACTGACAAATCAATATTAATAATTTTTTGATATAGTGGTTGACGGGATATTGGATAACAATGCGTAGTTTTTTAGGATAAAATTAACATGTAAATGTAATTATAATAATAAAATTGTCATCCAGTATATTTTTCTATAATATATTGTAAAGAATAAAGTGTAGTGAATACATAATATGTGTTCAAACGTTGAAGTAACGCTGTAATTTCATGGCCATAGCTTTTAAAATTACTATGTAATGAGTATGTAATCTTCTTATATAACATCAGTCTTCCAGAATAACCACACAACAACGTGGACCAACGAAGCCAAGGTTGAGGCTAAATGATCAGTTATATCAATAATTATTATTGTCATCCATTCTACAGTGGCAACAATTACTTGTGCCGTAAAAAGATTTTATTATGTATAGAATTATAATTCATTTATATACTAGCTGAAACACGCGAGTTCGTTTGCATATAAGAACAAAATTTTTAAATGTATACTTTGGTCCAAACTGTATTCAAAAATTAATTAAAACCGAGAAACTATATCAAAGACCAACTTTTCCAGCAAAAGGGATCGGGTACCTTCAAAAAACTTCTTGCACTGCAACCTAGAGAAATCTAGTGACATGTCATTTGTCAAAATCAGTTGAGCCCTGGGATAGTTATGTACGTGCGTTAAAATTCATAACAAAATCATCTCAACGAAACATTATCTAACCTAAATAAATTGAGCCTTTAACAAGCAATCTTTATAATGTTAAAGTAACATGAAATCAAAATAAAAAACATATTACGTAGGAAAAAAGATTTTTCATACATTTTTGTATTTTATAAAAATAGGAATAATTCGAATGAAATAAAGCTATATTATAAAATATCGGTCACGATTCACATAAAACTGTGTATTATGTATGTAAATGCAAAAAATTATTAAATAAAAATGTATGCAATATTCATTTCTGTATTACAAGCAGTGTTAAGCTGAAGGTCGCTGATAAGAAATCGTTTCTATTAAAAACGCGACACGTCATAATAAACGATAGTACAATAACATGCCTGCGTAAAGTTGGCAGTTGTCAAACAAACAAACTTAGACATAGATTTGTTTAGAATCGTGCTAAAGTATCTGGATTCCCTAAAATTATTATATCAATACTGAATTGGGTGGCAAACTTTGTAGTAAGATTTACTTGTAACTTAGGTAGTCAGCGTATTATAAGCAATATTGACTGTCTCAAAAAAGTCTAGCTTCTCGTCAGTAAAAGAAATTTTAAGATAAGTTTGAGTGTTGCAAAATGAATTCACCATTACATATTTTATTATGCTATGGTAAATGCATTTCGAAATGGTATGGGAAACATCCGTGTGTATTCACAATTCAAACTCACATATATTAGATTATATATATTATACGAATACAAACCTCCTTCACCCTCTGGAATAGAGTTTTTGGCTATGACGTTCCCCAGAGCTTCATGCTCCAAACAATATCTAACAGACAGCCATTTCAATGACGAAAGTTTTTATAAGATTTCTGGATCCTTCAACCTGTTTTTATTTTGTTTCGTAAGGATTCTAATCCCATTGAATATTGTGTGACCAATTAGTCGTTTATGTGGTATCGTAGGTAATTTTTTCATTAAATAAAATAAATAATAGTTATATTGTATAATAACAGACAAATAAATATTAAATGATTTAAGATTAAAATGATTTGAAATTTTTACTCATATTCAATTATTATTTCAACTAGTGGTCGCCCATTGGTCGAAATTCGACCACAATTCAAAAGTCAGGTATGTATGTGTGTTTATGCTGTGTCATCCAAGCAGTAGTGTACGTAATGTTTATTTTAATTAATTTAATGTATTTCTAATGCATTTTATATTGTAAAAAATAGCTTTATGCACTTCTTCTCCATATAAACTTTGACTGTGGCAAATTTCACGATTGCCCGTTTGCGCAAATTTCGTAAAAAGGTTACAAAGTTTTTGCTTCACGTATTAAATTATGATATATAAAACATTCGTGTTAGTTACACCCTTTATAACTCCAGAATGATGATTATTATGATATTACAGAGTAGGTATAAAAATTTCAAGTACAACGTAACGTGTCAAACAAAAGGTAATTTACCTTTTCAAGGACAAAAAGGTCAATTTGAATGTCACAACAACTTGTTATCCTGCATATTACGAAAAATGTGCATCACGTATTGTTTTATTTGCTCAAAGCAATGTTTTAGATTCGCCCCTGACCCACGCACTAGCTGCGCGTTTCCATGGTCACGGTCGAGCGTCGATCGATCCACAGGGAATGCACTCGCAATAAGACGTTCTAACCTTTCTTCCCTCTTTAGTCTATCGTTACATCCAAACATATTTTCAACCCTCGAATGAACAAATAATGATGCAGTTTTTTATATTTTAAAGCGTGATTCAGGTTCTACAATTTATGAAAATCATTTGTGATAAATATTTTCAAATTGTCTGGAATTGTATTAATTTATTTGTATTACTGAATACAAAAAATACAAAGTTATTCACAATAAATTAATTACTGAATTTTAAAATTGTGACAATTCAAATTCTCGATGGCATTACTAATATATTATTTAGGTTACGTCATGTTCAGATAATTTATAAATGTAGTTAAGAATCAAATTTGAAAATTGGTCGATTGAAAAACTATGACAAGACGAAAACAAGAAAATATGATATTTTTTTTTAAATCAAGAAGTAAAAAATGATATTGTTTTAAAAATATATTATTAAATCACAGCCTCTTTCTGGTATTGTTATTAACAGTGAAATATTAAAATATCATAACAAGAGTATTTGTTTAATTTTTGTATTGATTCAATGATGTCTTTAGATAATCAATTTGTGAACCGTGAGAACGTAAATTAAGAATTAATGGATGGAAGTTCATGCTATCAATGTGTTACAAATGTATATTTTAGGTTCAATAAAAGGCAATTTTAACATGGAATAGTTTTTTTTCATGTGTCTGTATTAATATCAGTACATACCTATTATAAAGTTAGGTATAAATCAAGAACTTTGATTCTTTAAAGTATATCAGCGCCATCTCTTGACGTAGCCACAATTGATCAAGCTCGATGTTCATTTTTACCGACTTCAAAAAAGGAGGAAGTATTTAATTCGGCCTATGTTTTTTTACGTTTGTTACCTCTCAGAACTTTCGACCGGGTGAACCGATTTCGATTATTCTTTTTTGTTTGAAAGGTGCTCCCATGTGGTCCCACTAAAACTCAATTCATCAAAATCTGTTCAGTAGGTTTAGATTTACAATTTGAAGTCGGTTTTTTTTTTGCGCAACACTTATTTAATGTTAGACATGGGATTAAATTAGCTACTAAACATGTAAATATAAATCGACGTTTGTTAGTACCACAAAAACTTACGATTTGGCTAATTTTGGTTTAGAAATATTTGTAGAAGTCTAAGGAAGTTTTAAAAGGTGACAAAATATAAATAAATTGCAATGTAAAGTAGTAAAACATACAAACTGTTCGTACCTGTCAAGCAGGATAAGTTTAGAAATCAATTTTGCGATTAATTGCAAGGAAAATATTTATAATACAAAACTAAAACTGTACTCTCAAACATCGTTCAGAAATCTAACCAATCGGCTCTTTATTATTTATATGGATAAGAGAACTTTTATTGGCGGTACGAAGTTCGCCGGGTCAGCTAGTTATTAATAAAAAATGTTAAGTACACCAAAGACTTGTATGCGACATGTTATTTGGCTAAAAATGAATAAGATCATAAAATTATAAGTTTGAAGTGGCTGATCCGATTTCATAGAGCCGTAGTTAAGGCATTCAAGTCATCTTTCGATTATAAAGAAAATTAATAGTCAACATGTTTTATACTGTAGGTATAAAATGATATAGAAATATTACATAATACTTTTCTCCGTAAGATACACACGCAGAAAAGGATTTTTTTTATCATTACCTGGCAACTCTGATCTTGTTTTAATTGCTGAGATGTACATGTTACATCTAACGCTTTGCCACGCTCTACGAAGGGCAACGAACGCAGGCAGCTGCTCAGTGAAAAGATCCCGTCTTGACTATTTCAGACTACGGCTTAGATACAACTTCTACTTGTAACGAGAGTAAAAATATGTTAGCGATAACGCTAACGAGCTTCACAACGAACTGGGTACATTGTTAGCATTAAGAGTATTACCTACCTAGAGAATTATGTGGACTGACTGATTCATCATTGAGAAAACGATTGAAGCGAGACCTGAACTTTTTATTAAAACCACTAGACACCCATTAAAGAAGGATTGCAAGTTTGTATAGAAGTTGGTTATTTTTCAATTTAAAAGCATGGAACTTTATTTTTGGGCAATAATTTATTAAAGTATCATTCTATTGGCTATACGTGAAGGAAGTCGCGAGTAGAAACTTAAGTCATTTATGTCAACTAATACATTCTAATATTTTCCGAAAGTTTAGCTTTTACTAGAGCTCTCCTAAAACTCTGATTAAAATACACGAAAGTAGTAAAGTGCATACTGCATAGTTCACTCAGTAGCGTGAAGTTCAACGGGGCGTTGCACTTTAGATGAGAATCAGCGGCGCGCGCGCACGCTGCGAAAGTGATTCACTTTACCACTCTCTCTCCACAACGGGATCAGATTTTGAATTGATTTGATTCTGTAATCCTGAATACACAAATACTGTAAAATTATACTTTGATATGGTGAACTGTTTATTGATTAGTTTTAAAACTTTCAGATAGAGTTGTTGTTGCTTTTTTTAGAATACTAATGTTACCCGCGATATCATTCGCTTGGCAACTTTCCCACAGAACATTTTGCGGAGTAAATAGTAGCCATTGTGCTTTCATCTACCTCTGATCAATATATCCAAAATTCAGTTTTAAAATTTGGTGCGATTGATTCAATTTCCATATTAATATAATAATCGATTTTTTTTTTGTAATGTATGTGTTTCTAGGTTTTTATTGTTGACTAAACGCATAAATTTAAGGTAAATGAAGTGAAAGAAAACTCACGATAAACTGCCAAACCAGTGATCGCGTTTTTGACATTTTTCCTCAAATTTCCATTTTTTGCGATTTTTTGACATATTTCTCCTTAAAAATAGGTAACACAAATCGCAATGGACATGCCAATAGTGAATCCTAGTTCCTCAATAAGTACTTTAAATCGAAAGAAAATTTAAGCACTTTTCTATCCTAGGTTTCAATAGCTATAGAATATATTTCTTTCGATGGGATCCTGTATCATTACCCATTTAAAATTTTCCAATGCAACTTTCTATAAAATGCGTTCTATTTCAACACACACTAACAAGTGTGACTAGTTAGCACAAGTTGCTTTGAACCCAGTTGACTGGGCTGGGAATGTTGGCAATAGAAAAAAACTGCAGTATTAGAAGTATCTAAGCTGAGTGCAGTGGCCGAGCAGTGCCAGTGACCCCCGTTGCGTTTGCGCATCTAGGATTCGTAGCCCCTACAATGGTGCTACGAGGCGCGACGTAATGACGCGTAAATTGTGTCTTAACAACTTATTCAAAATGTATTCAATATAATATGTTTAATCATAGGTATTTAGTGTACAAAAATTACATTAAATGATTTACAATATGACTAAACACATTACATTTAACAATAAAAATTATTGATTAAAAATATTTATAAAAAAATGTGCTCCAAATCGCTGCCGTTGAGCAGGTGCCAAGGATTCTGGTCGCATTTGAAATAAGAAAATACAACAAAATTATTTGATTTTTGTCGTATTTGTTTTCTTATTCACTCTTCAGATTAAGAGTATTAAAAAAAAATCTTTGTTACTAAATATAGCGGGACTTATCGCACATAGACATATTTACTAACAATTAGTTCGAATCGCGAAAGTTTGAAGTTTATGAAAAAAAACATCTGCTTACGTACCTAATACCTATATAGCTTCTGCAAGGGCTTTAACAAAAGTCCAGTTTATATGCAATTAATTTATATTTTTAAATTATTTATGAGTAGGTAACTAATCAGCTCAAATAAATTGAATGTATGTTACGGACATATCTAAAATATTTATATACGTATTAAGTTAGTTGAATATATATACCTAATTACGATTATTTAGATATTATTATTATTATTTGGATTACAAAGTTTGCTAATTTTGTGATCCAAAATAAATTTGTACGTTTTTTTTTAATTAAAACATTTGAAGTCAATACACCGAATTTTTAAAATATGTACAACATATTTACTCTATAGGAACTCACAGAGTACCGTAGAGGGAGAGGCGATAAAAATGTCTATAATGAAATAAGGCCTATCTATTAGTAGTTCCATCAAAGTGGTTACTCATCGGTATTAGCTTACAAAAATTCGATCGATACCTTTGGGAATCCCTCCCGATTCAGTGATTCAGCTGAACATCTGCTGAGTCAGCATTTATGTTATAAATCTTGCACACTGCTGATAAAAACGAGAGCTTTTATATGAATTCTATAAATTTGTAAAATTTACTCCAACGAATTTTAATTTGAGCAAGGTTGAAGTCATTATATTCACTTCGTAAGATTGGTTAATTATTTTAACTTCAATATTTTTATTATTTATCTATGGTTTTAATACTGTTTTTCAACTGACATAAGTTATACTATAAAACAATATTATCAAATATACTTTCAATTTTTATTTTTTTCAGTGAACGTAAGTGAATATTAATAATTAATTATTATATAATATCGTAGAGTGAAAAATTGGTAGCATTTATATATCATGCACTTTTCCAAGATCTCTTGTTTATTTTCCTTTACCAGGGTAGCCTGGAAGAGTTCGCTTGTTAGCGATAAGGCCGCCATAGCACTCGTTATTAATTACTAGAAGTGTCCCGCGGCTTCACCCGCGTTAGTTTCGTCGTCCGCGCTGAATAGTTATTTTTTATTATTTATTTATTTTAAATTATAAAATAAAAGTAGCCTAAGTTACCCAATATTACATCAGCTATAAACGGACAGACACAAAAATTGTAAAAAATGTTATTTTGTTATATGTGTTTGTTGGTATATATATATATATATATCTATGTGCATTTAGACTCCAACATTATTTATCTGTATATATTTTTGTTTTCTTGCTGTATTGTTTTCTTTCTTATACTAAGTGTTAAAAAATAAATATCATTTGCTATCGCTGAACTTCATCTGTTTTTTTACGTATATATTTGACCGTTTTGTGAAGAAACAAGATCATGAATAAAACAGAGGTGATTATTAATTCGGATCCCATGACGAGGTGGTGGCTTGGTTTTTGCAATCCCAAGTTCAGAATTACTGATGAGGCGCGGCCGACCGGCCATCGAACCGCACTTCACGTGTTAACTCGGCGTTTGACCTCTCTCCTGTAATATCAAGAGAAAACTTTTTTTAGCTGGTGTTGCCATTATATAATAGAAAAATATAACAGTTTAATAGTATTTAAAATTTGGTATATAAAAATATATATTAGGTTATTACAGCTTTTTCCCGCGACAAAGTGGAAATTTTAGATGCCGAACTTAATAACCACAAGTTGGGAAAAAATACTTTATTTATGTTTAGACGGTTTATCGGAAAAATTGCGTGAACTTCTGAACTTCTCACTTTTAAGAAAATCTGGAATGAAATTACTGAGGACATACTTTTAAGCGATTTTTCAAAACAGTTTCATTACCTAAAGAAATGTTGATTTTAAATTTATAAAAACGACAATAAATTTGTGACACTCGTAACTTTACTTTAAACAGAGTTCATGAGTTTTGGTATAAACAAGTAAAATTAAAACCCCCCGAACCATTCGAATAACTCAAAACGGATGCAGAGATTTTCATATATTGAACCTAAGATTATGTCAGCTTTCATATAAACTGCATTAAAATCGGTCCTTTATTATAAGAATCAAATGCCACAGAAAGACAGATGTTGTGGGAATCAGCTATAAACATTTAAAAAAATGATACGTAAATTGTCTCAACAGAGCGCAAAACAAGCATGGAGTCGTCGGCCGCGTCCAAGGCCCGCGCGGTCAGGGACGCGATATCTAACAGGCCACCGATTACACGTTACTTTGTGAAGCATTTACTTATTTTATGGCAGACCCTATGTGCCATAATAAGTGTCCTTTTATCCTTTACTTACTAAGTGGTTTCACATTACAACATTTAAATATTCCATATTACAGCGTAATTTGTAAAATGTTTTTTCATACTGCTCTAAGACATGTATTTGCAGAAAGGGAATTAACAAAAGCCAATCACTTAATTCAGTAGATTGATGGATAATTGACATTTTAATCTATCAATTAGGGAAGTTGTATGATGAGAAATAGGGTCCTTGGCCTGTTAAAGTATCGAGTGTGAGACAAGTCCAACCGGATTAAAATTACAATGCGCCTTAGAAACTTATACTTTATAATGTATACCTTCTTCGGTGTTAAGGCACTACAGGAGCTTTGTGGTTTTCATTACTTCTTTTTAACGATTTCTTACGTTATGAAAATTTTAACTTTCATTTATACAAAATTACTAAACATATACAAAAAGGCTGTTATGCCTGCCAAATAATGGCTATACTGCCTTGCGTTGCTTTATTACGCGTCTGTATTAAAACAATTACAGTAGCAATTTAGCAATACAAATTATGTTTATAGTTACTATAAAACACCGTAATATCTTTTAACATAGTACAAATTGGAGATAGATTTTCTGTGTATTTAAACAAATTTAATTTCCAAGATAAGAAGCCGCATCGCTGTTACAAGCTTTGTCGCAAGACTTGGACATTGTAAAGTTTTATTACGTGGCGTGAGTAAATGCACATTGGCTGTATGTATGTCGGGTTACGGTGCGGAAACGAGGTGCGTCGGCTTCTCCCGTCTGGCCTCACACCACCCTGTCTGCATTCAACTACACCCACCCCAGTAATTCACTCTCACTAACCCACTGCAGCACAGTCAATCATGCATATTACGACTAATTCAAGGCAAAGCTTATTACTGGGCTATGATAATCTAGACGCGATTATCTTAATGCTTTTATATCTTATAATATCTCGGGTTAGAAAATTGCTCATTCATGTATTGAATTCGACCTGAGATTTATTATTCGAACGCGTTCAAGAGTAATATAAATAATCTAAAACTATTTAAATAAACATTACAAATATTTAAGGGCTACATTTAAAGAATGCCAACTGCGTCCGGAAAACAAGTGATAACTTTTTAACAACTAAGCAGATATTCTTAAAACTTAATTGAAAATACTTTGGATAAGATGTAGGTAAACTTTTCGCATTAACCATGAAATCGCTCAATTAGTTTTGGAACTAGTATGATGCAACACAGACAGATGTTAAACTGATAATGCCGGTCTTTTTTAAGATCAGGATTTAATAAGTTTTGAGTTTGACCACCTCCTTGGTCTAGTGGTAAGCGCGTAAGCGTTACAACCGAGAGGTCCTGGGTTCGATTCCCGGTGGAGATAAAAAAAAAACGGTCTGGCAGGGCATAGAAGGCTGATCACTACTACATCTACTTGCCCCTAAAAAGAAAAATCGATCATTGAAACAGATGTGAAATGCATCTGCCCCATACCCCACTAGGGGACACGGGACTTCACTTTTATTGGTGAAAAATATTTTTGTATGAAGTTAAATTTATTTTGGTTAAAAAAAGTCTTTAAACAGAAAATTTAAACTTTTAGCTAGCTGGCTTTAGTTAATTACCAAACTGAAGTTTGGTAATTAACCAAAGCCTACACCCGCCGCACCGCCTCATTTTTCTTAAAGCTTTTTGCTCGCCGCATACGACATCAGCCAAAAGCGTTGATGCATTCTGTTTTTATAATGTCTGCAAGTGTTTGGTGAAAGCGGCAGGGTGGTGAGGGTTGCGGGGTGCGGGGCCCGGGGTGGGGAGTGCCCCCACGTCTAGACTGGGTCGGTAGTTTTCCGGGATTCAGCCGGCTTTGACTGCAGTCTGCTCACCCACTCACTGCACAGACATACTCATAGATACACACAGTATAGATACCACTGTCTGAGGACCCTCGTCGCATCAGACGCAGTTTTTGTATTACTTTTTCTTTATGTAGACGGATAGAACATTCAGGGCGAAATGAATGCTCTTGTCTGGAGCGGATCCTTAGAGTGACGAACAAAAGGGATGCCTCTGAGAGGTATTTGCTGACTATTAACTCTTGCTACGTGTACACAGCGTGCTTCCGCTTGACAGTGAGACTTAATTCACGGTTACATTCAAAGTCAATGGAACGTTTACATAACATTATTGCTTCCTTGTTTATTTTAATAATTTCAAAATAGTAACAGAATAGTTATGATGTCTAGTAGTTCCGCAATACTACAGCTGATACCTATTTATAATAAATAATGTCAAGATGTCGTGGAATCGGTGTAGGTTTTCAAGCAAACAATACGTTGAAAGTTCATTAAATAGACAAGTCCGTGAACTAGTAACAATAGGCCGTTTTCCTCTATAAGCCTTTGTGCATGATACTTGCATCCATTAATTTGTAATTGAGAAATATATACCTAACAATACCTACAGCCTTCAAAAAAATCTTTAACTATTATATTACTCGCTTTTTAGTCCCTGACTTAAGTGTTTGACAATTATATTTGTATGTTTGTGAGTAAACCAATTTTATGGCGGATCTTTTTCTTTTAGACCCGATATGAACGAACATTAGTTTACCAGTACTAAATACTTAAAGAAGAATAGAAAAAGGAAGAAATTGCCGACTGCAATACAAATTGGACTAGTTAAACATTAATGAATGTTTGATTATATACATAAACTAATTTTTATTCCTGAGTTTGTTCACATGGGCGTTCATATAACCCATGCAGTATGTAACTCAGTCTTTTTTCCATATTCGTCACTTTTAAAATCGGTCCAATAGTATTTTAAGTTTGTTCTACAAATATTTTTTATAATTTTTGTGGATACATGATGATGTTGGATATGCGAAAAGATCATTTGTGTTTGCCACTATTCTGATGTACAGTATAATAACGATTTAATACCTTAGTCAATACTTAGTTTCTTATTTTTATTTCATTACTCAATAATAATCTCAATGGTAATTCTCATATTGAAATCTAAATACTAACATAACTTCTTTAACCGAAAATAAAAAGGAGGCATATAAAGTGTATTTGTTTTAGAAATAAATATTATGTAATTCATTGGATAGAAAACACCTTACATGAAATGCGAATAGTATCAATTGAGTAAAATGAAAAATATAGGTATGTTTAATTAATGAAATAGTTATATGGCGTCAGCCGCTTCACGTCGTCGAAGAGGAGACGAATTACGATCTCGGAATAGTTTGAAGCTAATTGTATTTCACAACAGTGAAGGGTCTTGGTGGTATATTTAGCGCGGTACGGCGGGACGGGGCTGACGCGGAAGCGTAGGGCGGGCGGAGGGCGTTGACCGTGAACGTGGGGCGGCATCGATCGACACCTATACCATACCCTCGCGCAACGCGCCTTCTGTAATCACGCATCTTCATACGCACAAGAATTACCAAAAAAATATATAAACTAACCTAATCATAGGTTCCTAAAAATGATTCCAGCTCTTTCACTCGATTGTGGTTTAAGTAGGAAACCAAACGTATAGTTTTCGTAGAAATATTACTAATATAATAGCGAAAGGGAAAATGTTTTTGTATTTTATTTTTGTTAAGTACGCTTCATTCTTCAACCAATTTTGTTGAGATTATTTTGTAGATAGAAATAAATAACGGCTATATTTGATTATCTTATTTAAAGAAATAGTTTGAAATAGGAATAATTTAAGATTAAAATAAAATCAACGGCCGGCAACGCAACAAAAAGCGCGTATCGCGGCGTGGCTGTCCATGGGCGGCGCTGATCTATCAGGGGACTCGCTTGCCTTTTGTCAATATTGTATAAATTTTATAAACATATTGTATTACTTCACATATTTCACTTCGTGTATTATATTCGTAGACGAAAAAGATTCTCTAAGCATATACAATATACATATATTACGTCTTTGCATTGGGATATCCTTTTTACCCTCTTCGTTCCTCCCTTAATCCCTGCGATACGTTTCCGAATTATTAAAGTAACTGGGGTTCCTTGGCCATGAGGGTAGAGCGACCCTTGGAACTTTCCTAAAAACATGCCGTATCAGGTAATAAATGTGTCGGTGTAGTATATTTTCATAGATTCGTCGATGCTATCATGCAATGTTACAGTACTTAGTATTAAATGCTCAATTACAACTGGTTGATAACTTCACGGCCTTGTCACGCTTCAGTTATTTTTCCGCGTGTTGGTGATTATCGTGGGATTTCATATAATACAAATGCTTAAGTACGTATATGTATCTATTAAAGAAAGATTAAATTCCGTTTTTGCTAGTCTTTCAGTACGTTATATAAAAAATTGTGTAGAACCTGATGCTGAATATTTAATTCAGTTTTTTGATTTTCATGTCAGTTTTACTTTCGTGACAGCAATTTATATTTTTTTGTTACGCCTATCCGCGTAACTGTTTTTTAATGAGTATATGGAAATAATAAACTCAAAGTCATTATGTAGTTAAAATGATATATTTAATATTAATTTGTATTTAGTTTAGACAAATGAATGACCTACTTATGAGAATTTCAATGTCTATTTTAATCGTTAAATGTTTCTCACAACCTTGCTTGTGTAACACGGAAATAAATTTGAAACCCAATGTCGATCGAATCTTGCGCCAGCAGTTGCTTCAAAATTTTCATAATAAATCTTTGTGCATATTAACAACTGTATACAAAAAATCTTGAGGAATTTAAATTTTTCAAGTAAAATTTATATTTGAAGACATGAAATCATGCCAGCTGAAACTGTAACTAGAAATTTTTAACAACCTACTTAACTAGTTTTATAAATGTTCTTTTAAGTAAAGGAGAAATGCTTTAATAGCTCTACTTACGTATCTGAATGTTTATTGAAACATAAACACCGACGACGTCTCCGATCCATATTATAGTGTACCCGGCTTTCCCAATGCGCTGTCAGTAGAAGCACAACAGACAGGATGGGTGGTGAGGTGCAGCAGGCCGCAGGGTGTTGAGGCAGGGGGCCGTGAATGTCGGGCAAGGGCGGCGTGAGTCACGGCCGATCAATACTGCACTAGGTACGCGGAAATGCGTGGCCGCGCCCGCCCGCAGGCATTCCATTGCATTTCGATTGGCATCGAATTTTGAAAATAGTAGGCACTGAGTAGAATGTTTTTAGGGAGATTTTGTAGTAATTCTATAATTACTTTTCTTATCATTTACTACTGAGTGGTCATATCATTAATTACTGGTGAGTCATTTACTACTATTTGATACTTAGTGGTAATATAGTTTTAATAATAAGTATAATGACAGCACATTAGTAATTGTATTGTTAAAAAAAAAAATTGGCCCAAATAACTTCACGGACAGAATTCTGAGGTAGCAAATTATAAAAAAAACCGAGCCGTCTTCTCTCTTTGATTAAAAAAGGAATAAGTATAACAATTAAGTATTTGATTTTTTTTTGAGCAGGAGGCTCACGAGAAGCGGTCGCCGCCCATGGACACCTGTTGGGCCTCGGATGCGTTATCGACCTTTTCAAAAGAGGTACGCTCTTTTCTTGAAGGCACCTTAGTCGTAATGGTTCGGAAATACCTCAGAAGGCAGCTGGTTCCACAGAGGGGTGGTGTGCGGTAAAAAATGCCTTAGAAAACGCTCAGTTGTGGAAAAGCAAACATCGAGGTGATAAGGATGAAATTTCGTATTCTGCCTCGACATTTGAAGATGAAACTCATCTGCTGGTATTAATCCAAACAACTGCTCTGAGCATTCCCCATGATAAATGCAGTTGACTAACAGTCGTTTATTTAATTTTACATGCGGATAAGGATATAATTTTATTTCCTAACATTATTCTAAAATTCTATAGGTTTTGTAACTTTTTTAAACTTTCAAATTTTAAAAAACAACTTTTTTAAAACAATTTTTAAAAATCTCCGAAATATTATTTACAAATAACATCTCATAAATGAATTCATTGATCTCATAACAGCTCCAAAAAGAAAGTAAGTAATCATTATTATTAATTGCAAATGCAACATTATCTATCACAGAATTATAATTTGATTTTTATGTAAATTCGAACATAATTTTGCACACTACCGAGTTAGGTTCAAATAATTAGGTTTAAATAAAGGTAAAAATATATTTTCTCTAACATTGACTGCCTCTTGTAAATTAAGATTGGGCCCAGTTTATAAAGATAGTTTACTATTGGAACTGAGGAACATCGAACCGCTTAAGAAAATTAGTCACATATCAATAAAAACGTCATCCATGCTTATGTCCATATATACAGAATGTATGAGAAAACAAGTCTGGTGCAACGTCTCAAAAGTGGCTCTTGCTTTTCATAGAAAGAGACCTCCACTTTCTTCAGTCTTATCAGTTGTCACGAAGATAATGCATAATTTCAGCCCTCCAGCGAGACAGTAATACTTGATTTGTTTTTCTTTTTTTTAAATTTTTTTATAGCTAGGTCTGTATCGGAATATGCTATCCCATAAATCAAAAGGTATTTATGGGATAGCATAGTTCAGTCTCAGTTATTGAGTTATAAATGGTGTAACTTTTCCGACTGCGTTTTAAAGACTATCTCGCAACCTTTTAGTAGTAAATTAAAAATAATATATGACGTTTCTGACTGAGAATCAACAGTGGCCAGACTAGTATCTGTAGAATATAAGGAGCGTAATAACTCCTCGTACTATTTAATTACAAATAAGTATATAAGGGTCAGCTTTCACAGGAAAGTCCCTATACCAATGGACCGTTTCATTATTTTAAGTGTCCGATGCCACAGACAGACACGGGGTTTAACAACTAGTTCCTATTGTATCATGTATGTAAAAATATTTATCTTTTAGCGAGCCAATTCTTTTACAAAGTCAATAATATGAAAAATAACAATTCGATCATCAGCGCTAAATGCGATAAGTGGGAATATAAATATGTTTTCTAACCTCCAGTCGACTTTCCGACTATCGTCCGGAACATATACACGACTGACCTACAAACGGCCGCATATACAGAAAGATTATTTTACTGTCTTCTTCCTACCTGCACGATATATCCACGTGCGGCTGAGACAGCATCACTTGTTACGATGACGAGCCTCTGTTCTCAATGTCAAGTTCACCTATTATTATTAGTTCTCAATGCCACACAACATACGTAACACTTCGCATATATTTAGCGATTATTGTATGTATATCTAAAGGTATATATTACACAAATCTAGTAAAAGAAGCATGCTGAGAATGCACATTAATTTAGGAATGGGCTTTTGAATTCTTTTATTCCTCTAAGTGTAATATCTCTAATTAAGTGTTGCGATTGTTTCAAAATAAAATTTAGATGATTACTTAACCGTAGCCTTGTTATTCGAAGTAATATTATTTTAACAGGTTTAATAGTAACACCAATTTAAATTTAAATTTCAGGATATGATTCTATCTACTTTTATATGTTAATGGAAAATGGAAAACGATAAGGATTATTTAGTAAATTAAATTAAATTACAAAAGAAACAAAAATTATGAATTAAAAACACTTCATCCAAACAAAGCGTTCTCTGTTGGAATTTTCTCGAATGTCTGACGAGGAACGTGAGAAAGAAGCCTTTCTAGTTCCGGAAAACTTTGTGAGATGGCGCTCGTAACACAATTTTACTAAAACAGTGTTTTAGCTTTTACTAACTAGATGGGGTTACGTGTCTTTCCTCATAAACAGTAAACTGAAAATATTTTTTTATTATTTATAATTATATTATTTTATATTATATGTAATATATCGGCAATAATATTGTGTATAGTTAGACTAGTTAGATACTGTTTTCTTATGTCAGAAGTTGACTTAAAATTAAATACGGCTTTGATACAGTTCTGCAGATATTCTTCAATAAATATATAGTTTTTAATTATATTTTTTATATCAATTTACTTCACTGGCCCTGATATTATAAGTGCCACTGGCGACCTGTGACGCACGCACGCGCGGTCGTCGGCCCCTCTCAGAAAAAAAATACGTTCTTGACTCAGTTTGTTTATTGCAGGCTTACTCGCTTTTACGTCAGTTGTTATTTACATTTATGATGCTTTTAGCGCTGCATCGCGGTTATGATATTAATAATTAATGAATGGACAAACTTTGTATTATGACTGACGAATTTGCCTTTATTGAATTTTTTTGACGACAGATGTAACTAACTTCATTGCTGTTGTGAATTCAAATAATATAATATAATTAAACAGATTTTTTTAAAGTATACGACACATTATCATTAAAACTTCCATACATAATTTAAACTTTCACGTTTAAATTGATATTGGTATAAATAACTTATATAGTATTACAAATTCAGTTCTACTAATTTGAAAAAATACTTTACGACCGATAGTGTGTATTTTGATTGATAAATATTTCATTCGACAAAATAAATTTAGTTCTGCTATTCGACAACAGGTGACGCCACATAATCTGTTTAACGTTAATGCGTCCTGCTCCTGCTTAGATATTTAAATGAAATGTGTTATTTATCTATGACAGAAACAATAATTTTACCTTAACTTTTATTCCTATTACATTAAAGACATAATTTAATTAGTTTTTACTTTTAACAAGAACGCTATGTTCAAGTGAATAATTTAATTTACATTTTAAATATAGCTAAGAGGTTAACTATTTATTTGTCCGGTGTTTATTTAAATATGCATTTTTATTTAAATAAATGTCAGTTAGTTTTAAAAGACAACTTGGCCGAAAAATAAATGGAAATCAAACGACGCTTTTATCGGCACAATAGTATCAGTATTTGCTATTGTTTAAAATTATCAAAGACCTTCAAGTTCTATCGATAGAGCAATGTAATAAAATAAAGCAGTTGGTCGGAGAAGGGCGATATCGTAACTATAAAGTACAGCGATAGCCGTGTCACGATGCAGCCTTGCAGAGTTTGTTGCTCCGACGCGGCGTGGTGAGGGGAAACCTTCGCCAAAGGACCTGCATCGCTTGCATGCCAACATCTATTAGCAAATACACTATATACAGCGAGCTAGAAAATGGATATGCGAATAATTCTAGTTTGTAGATTTTACAAGTACATTTTGACCAACAAGTCTGAATTTCTTTATTTATTAAACCCACACGCGTTTGAACACATATTAAAAATTATCTTAAGAAAGTGAAGTAGTAAAGAAATATTTGAATGCGCGTAAAACAGTTACGCAATAGACTATCGTCGTTATATTAAAATACATTTTAAAAATTATACTCATCTTATTCAATTAATTATTGCTGTCTATAGTAAAAATGTAGATTGATTCGTGTGCATTTGGTCATACTTTACGTGTATTGAGCTTAATTTGATCAGTAATGGTATTAGTTTCAGCAAAATTAAAAATAAAAGCCGTATATTGATAACATTCATAATTTATCTCAACATTTTCTTGTTCTGATCATGGTCGATATAATAATGTTTTTTAATTTTATTTTAATAAATTGCAAGTTAAAAATTCCAGTTTAGTGGAAATCATAGATAACCCTGTATAACCACAGAGTTATACAATACAGTAAGATAATTATTAATAATCGAACATCGCTCGTTCTTGATGAAGTTTATTGTTCCGATTATAGGTTGTTTACTTTTACACTGCATGCATTTGAGTATCACTAACCGACATAATATTTTTCTAACAGCCAACTTAGCGCGATGCACAGTAAATAAATAGACGTTTTAAAATTACTTTCTAATGTTAATATAATGTTTTACCAAGAATTGTCATAGAACAAAAGTTCAATCAAAATAATTTGTGAAGTTTTAAAACGGTATCTTAATATTTTAAATTTTCTTAAACACTATTTAGTGTTAAATAATAGTAAATGTACTGATTTAAAAAAATGCAGTTAAAGTGTGTTTAAAACCTTTAATACATACTTTAATACGTATATTTTATAAATCCGTGTCTTTATTATATCTAGATCAAGCAAGGCAGCGTCAAGGCAAGACAGTGTTGCCTACCTTTCTAATTGGAATACCTCTATTGTTTACCAAGCATAATTAAGCTTTGTTTTATACTATTGCGCTATAATATTAATTCTAATAATAAAATTTCAAAGACATCATTGTGTACGACATAAAGAAGCTCACACGAGGACATATCCACACGTCTTATTATGCATTGACCTATTTAACAAACAATGAACTCTTCATATATTTCTATAATCCTTTTATATGTTCAATATGATACGCAACACAGTCAGGTCAAATGCATTTTCCAGTACATGTTCCTTTTAAGAAACAAGATGTCATTGTGCCACGGTAAATTATGATAAATTATAATGTTACATAACATCGAAAAAAATATACATTGGCAAAGTGGTTCGGCTCTCACGGGGGCGATAATTGCGAAGGTCGCGTCGCAGCTGGAACTATCGTTACATAGGCCCGCCAGCTCCTTGGTATCAATGCTTAGTTGGTTAACATCGATATAGCTCTGTCCGTGCAACATTGTGGTGTAGTCTCTATAAGATAAAGCCCGATTCTGTGTAACAGCAGTGATCGGTCGGTGGCCTTACCTCGTTAGAGTTCATGCACCCGCGCGAAACTAGGGCACGTACCTCGTGCTCCCGGCTCCCCCCAAGCCTGCCCGCTGCTCTTTGTCCCGTTACCACTAGCATTTATTGAATAATTGTCTCTGATTCAATCCAAAATTAAAATAAAAACTGAGCAATCTCACATTTGTTCAAACTGTTAGGTATACCTACGCATAGGACTAAAGATTAAAGTCGTAAAATTTATATAAATTTTTATTATGAAAAGGTTCATATTTTAATAGAATGTTAAATGTATTTTCTCTTGTCATTGTCTGATCTACGAAAAAGGTGTTCGTTAAGACATTACTGTAGTTATTATTTTCATGACAAAATCAATATGTTTTTCATTGTGAAAATAAACTGAAATCGTTGTAGAGATGTCGTTTTAAACATGTACAGATACAAGTTTATTTAAATGAAATTTGAAGGGAAATGCAATGAGCACGCCGAGTCCACTGAACCAGTATTGCGCTAGGTGGTTGCGCAAGCGCAGCGAGAAAGTGCGAGTAAAAGTTGACGCAACGAACTAACGCGTCACACGCTCCAAGCAACGTCACACACACATGTAAACAATGAAATTTACAATTTTATTTGTGTTAGTTGCTGTCTTGTATTGACGACACCCGATTACAATCAAGTTACGAAGCCGTTATACAATGAAATGAAATCAATCAATACTGACGTACTAATAATACATTAAGTTATATAATATATATACTAATAATAAAGAAATATAAATGAATAAATAATGAAAAACCAGTTATTCTTTCAATAACCAAGACTATAGAATGTAGTTTCAAGGAGCATCTTTTTTAGGTGTACTTAAGATTTACACAACATTGATTAGGTTTCCACGCCTTAAGAACGTTTTATATTCAATTTTAGCATCCGCAAATCTATTAAAGCAATTAAAGACAATAATTGCAACAAAGAGCGTAATTATTACCAATTTGTTATTTAATATGTAAACAATACATGTAATACATGTGGCTTTAGGGTTAAACTTAAATACCTTTAATGTTTTGAAGAGGTTTTTTAAATTTAGAATGGAGCTTGAAGGTTACTACGGCCCTTTACTGTAAGGCACAAAGTTATTGAATTGCGGACACAAATAAAACAAAATATTGTAATCTATCAGATTATAATCATGGTCGTTTATACTAAACATTTACGTTAATGCCTTGAAACTGTTGACTCGATGTTGTTTGTTGACCTTCGGCGGCTCAGCACACATCAGATAGTGTCCATTCTATGCTTTATGACCTCATCTTTACACAATAATATTATCATAGACAAAAATATCATAGAAAAAAATACCATTACCATTTACCAGAGACCCAAGATTTTATGATCCGATTTTTCCGATCCGAACATTTTACTTTTGACAGTTAACATTCTGTTAACAAACTGACTTTTCATAGCTACTTGTTTCTGCCAGCCCGCGGCTTTACTCACCAATTTACATTTATCTTTATCAATATCAAAATACTGCTCAAGCAACCTTAGGATTCCTTATATAAAGATTAATAATAAATTTATCTACAATAATGTACTTAAATATATTTATAAAAATACAAAAGCCTCATCAAAGATGTGTATTCTTATATTATTAAAAATAATTGAAATAATTTTAATATATTGCATTAATTTTGCATATTAAACTGATAACTTGGAACAAAATCTCATTAAACGAAGCACCAAGAAAGAGGCGACTGTTTAGGTTTAATTTTCGTAGGTGTATTTTAGTGAGCCCGGGGCGAGTTGAGGTGGGGGAGGGAAAGCAGTGTAGCGACAGAAATAGGGCGCGGAGGACAGAGCAAGGCTGCCCCGGTTGTCGTTCGTCGACCCGCGCCCCTACCTACGCTACGTACCTAACTCTACGCGTGTGTGCGTAACTACGATACTATGCTTCATATTCATAGTCGAGATTTACGGCCATCTTTGAAAAGCTTTGATCGCCAAACATTTTTTTATATTCATAGGCATTTCTTTAACTCTAATAAAACTATTAAAGGGCAAAGCCGTTGTGCGTTATATGAATTTGGATTTTTTTCGGGCCATTTGATTTGCCATTCCGTTACTTAGATTGCAATAGGTTTTTTTGAGTGATTAAAAGGATAATTGGTTAAAGTTCTTACTTAAATTCTCCTTGTATTAGAATTACAAAACATTCTTTTTACTATATTATGTATTTATATACCTCATAAAAGTATACATATTATTTTATACCTACTTAGAATTATTTTTAGCTATTAATTTTGAGTTCCCATGTTATTTCGTACGTATTTGTCCATTTGTTTCTTGTTAGAGTATGAGAATAAAATAAATATGCAATTATATAAAACATACAAATTATACAATAGGTACTAATCCTTACTTTATATACTGAGAAGTCATTAAGTAGACTGTCTTGTTTTCCTGTTAATGTTAAGATCGATTTAAAACTAATTCTGACTAGTCAAGTTAATTAACAATAAGTACTTGTGCGATTTGCAAATTGAACGCCATCTGTTGTAGAATAGGTGAACAAAGGCAAAACGTTGAACGAGCGGCCGTCCTCTCGTTTCTACCCGCGATAAGGGCATGAGTTCGTTGCCCCGATAGAGACTGACCTCAAAAACGAGGACAATGCAAAATTAGGACGATGGCAACATAATGACTTGAGCGCCAATTGACTTCAAACAAGTTTCAACTTTGATGTGGTAATGTTACGACTGATTTTAATACAAATACGGCCAATGAACTAAATATATTTGATCAATTAGGCAAATACGCTGACTGCGACAGCGCGTTATTCGAAGTGTTTTCTATCTAGGATAATAATGGCAGGATTTGTTTCATAACACCAATTATTATAATTGACTCCACACCGTTTCACTTTCATTTTCACAAGTATCAATGTTCTAAATCTTATATATTGTTACAGGTAAGCGTAACTGGATATTCTTTTCTTGACTGGCGGGACTTGTGAGTAGAGTTTTTTACTCTCTATGTAAAATAAGCTGTTACCTATATTATTTGAAGCATGTATTTGTGTATCTGTTTGTGAAATCGTATCTCCCAAAAGTTTTTACTGATTTTTTTTAAAGAAGATTTGTTCGAGAATGTTCTTAAATGAATTTCACTTATCGGTTTAGCTGTTTCGAGATATTCTAATACCAAAAAACATCTTTGAAACTTTTTATTTTCGTTAATATCAAAAGTATTTAGTAACTTCTCTTAGTTGCGAATTTACCATACACGGTTGAGTTTACAAACTATTTTTTGAATGTACTTAAGTCATTGCCACATTATCATCATAAGTCAAATCGGAGAAGGGTAATATCATGATACAAAATAAATAATTGAGGACATATTGTATTATTTACCAAACCGTAATTAGCATGGATAACATGAATAATGTATTATTAGAAAAAAATATGATACATTTAGGTTAGAAATAATTATTTATCTTAGGAATTTCTATCGGATTAAACTGAATCCAAAAGGCATTGGCAAGGCGAGATCAAAAAAAGAAATAATTAATAACAAAGGCATTGGTAAATTGTGTAGGATGCAGTTAGCTGAGTACTCCGAAGGTACTTTGAGGAGAGGCTAAACATAATGCGGTCGGCGAACTCCAATTAGGTCACCCGGCTGCTCTACCTTGCCACCCCATCAAGCCACCCTTGATTATTTATATAGGTTTTATTCCATCAAACTCAAATGATGTTAAAATAAAATTTAAATATACTAAATAGGAATTTGTATAATTAAAACTTATTTATTTCAATTTTCTATATCAGTTTTCAAGTCTTAGGTACGTTTACTTATGCAAAGCAAAACATAGGTAGTTGGGGTTAGGTATTTCGAAAATATTCTGGTTGTATAATCCTTCTTTATCTTTATTAAATCCATCTCATCTATCATAGTTTATAGATAGATAGATGATGTGTAGACAGATAATTTTTTCTATATAATTAAATATTTAATAAAATAATATGCATGTAAGTTGTTAAAGCTTCTATAGACGATAGATAATTGTAGGAGAATATTTAATCGCGCGGATAGAATTAAATACAAATTAAATCTCTATCTAATATCTTAACAAAAAAAAAACTAACACATTTTTAAAACTGTGTATTATATTTTTATTAGAATTTAGACCTAAGTGATAAAAAATACATATTCCAAATAGAGGTTGTATCGTTTTTTTAAAAATATTTTTTAGATAAAAAGTATCGAATAATTCGAGGGATAGGAAAAAATATAGTTCTAGCTGCTAGCATTGACACTGAATATTGATTTTTTGATTGTTTCTTACTTTTGGATTATACTTCAGTAATTAATGTAGGTACATAAATTTGATTTACTTCAGCACACAACACATTGTAAAATATTTTTACTTCGTTCATTTACCATCGTTTGTGTTTCTCTTGTTTACCCCGTAAAGAATTTTTTCTGTGATAGCCTATGTCCTTTCTCAAGTACAAGTCTAACTCTCTATTTAATTTCGTCAAAATCGGTTCAGTGGTTCAGGCGTGAAAGCGTAATAGATAGACAAACATCGATACTCTCGTATGCATAAAGGGAGTAATTAAACAAAAGCTTTAATAATAGTTTAGGTTTATACAGTCTACATCTCATCTTAGATATTAAAATAATATAATTCTTTCTTTTATTCATATAAGTTTTACATCTTAATTTATTTACAGTAATGATATACTTTTATTATTAATTCAAAAAATAATAAACCTATCAGAAAAATGATTGAAATTCTACCGTAGGTATTCTGTAACAGTATCATTTCTATGATAAGTATATGTAACTAGGCATCCTAGTAAAAGTGCATCTGGGGATTTTCCTTTACTTTAAAATCAGTTTTGTTTGCTTCTGTCGCGTTAATATTTAATAGCCCTGTTATCATTGTCTTCAAATTCTGTGCACGTAATGGTTTTATTTTTGATTTATTTTTGTTCTAGGATTTGAAATCACAAGTTTATTAATTTAAGGCCAAATTCTTATTTCAAATTATTCTACAGATTTCCAGCCGATCTACGTTTTGCAAGTTTAGGGTAGGTGAATTTTGGCTTGCCTCGACAAAGCAATCATAAGATAGGGGTTGAATTTTGCCAGTTTAGTGTATAGAAGCAGTTGACAATTCAACTGCAATTTTAGAACGATTGAGTCAAATGATTTGGTCATAGGTGCTATTTTTCTATGGCATGTCGGTTATTAAGGTTGGCAGTTAAGAGGCGAGGGGTGCGCTGGCGGCGGGTGTCGCAAGGCGCGGGTGCATGGCCGTTCGACGGCACCGCGCCGACCCTGACTGACTTATCTTGCAAACGTGAGCCGAGCGCAAATTCGCATTCTAATGCTGGCGAATTTAACTACAGGTTGTTCAATTTGACAAGCAATTTGTATCTGGCTATGAAGCTATAATATATAGCCGACCCGGCAAACGTTGTCTTGCCATATTAATTTTTAAGTTAGGCTACCCTTATCACTTAGGGGTATGAAAAATAGATAGTAGCCGATTCTCAGACCTACTGAATATGCCTATAAAATTTGGTAAAAATCAGTAAAGCCGTTTCGGAGGAGTAAGGTAACTAACATTGTGATACGAGAATTTTATATATAAGATTATATACTCGCGTATATATACATTGCTATGTATGAGCTTAAATTAAAAGAATCTTAAATGTAAAAGAGTCGCCCGCGAATATGCAGGATGTAAAGAAAAATGTCGGGAAAATTTATTAATGTATGAATAATAGAAAATTGTGATAAATATACAGGCTTAATCTAGGCTAATATGTTTAAGTATGTACTTGTAAAGTAAATGAGTTTGTAGTCCGTATATTTTTTAAGACCAGAGTCATAAAAAAAAAACAGAGAGGGACTTAATATAGGCGTACGACTTTGTGGATAAATTATTCACGTATTTTACGTGCAATATGCGTCAGGGGTGCTAGGATCGAAGCCAAAGAAATAGAAAAATATTTATGGTCAATGAATACCACTAAGATACGGCAAATTTTTATTTTTATGGAAAAACTAGCATCTTATAAATATTTTTTTTAAAGTTGGACTAAAAAATTGGTCCAAAAGTTTAACTACCTACACTCTTCTGTCTATACTTCGGTGAATGTAATATGAAAATAAACAATACTAGTTTAACGATAAACATTGAATGGTAAAAAAGACACCGCCTGTAGAACAATGTAAGGGAAGGAATTGTTACTGTTTATTTCAGAAATTTTCCATTACAAATACATTATATCGAAATATGAAGTAGGATGGACTATTATTTCTTATTTTAGTGTTCTTTTTACCACCGACGCAGAAAGAGGGATGTTAAAAGGTTGACATATCTGTGCGTCTGTATGTATGCATTTTAAACGAATAGACCCATTTTGAGGAGTTTTTTTGTTGATAGCTGACTTGATCGTGATGAAACTTAACTACAATTTATAAAGATGTGTTCATCCATTTATAAAGTATTATTTTTTGTTAGTAATGTGTCGGGTTGTTTTTTGAATTGTCTTCAATTTTACTTATTGTCAATTGTGTCAATACAATTTATGGACAACACTTGAGCTAACAGGTTTTACTATTGTGTATCTAGATGTTCTAAAAGAGGATAAAACATTAAATATATTTTGTAAAACTTAGTTTTGTGAAAATTTCAACAAATCTAGGATTTTAACAAACTTCATCAGAAACAAAAAAATATTTAGCTAAAAACTAAAGACAGGTCTGAAAATTTTATGACAGAGTAGGCAAAATTTTTAAAACCAATCAATAAATTGTTTCATGCTATTTATTTGCTAATTTTTTTATAATTTTGTCTAAGTTTGATAGGGTCAGCAATGTTCTTTTGTTTGACTGTTGTTATTACCAATAATTGTGAATTCTGTCAGTCTTACCTTGATGTAATGAGTTGCAGCCTTTAGGTATTAGGTAAAAGGCGGGCCTAGGATCTCCAAAGCAGAGTGGCAGGGAGCGGTCCACTCGGACTTTGTAATACATTCGGCCTAGTCAGCGTTCGTTGGCCCGCGATTCGAGGCCGTTCGGCTGCTTCGAGCGAATGCTGAGTGCCGCGCCAGTCTCATTGCGCCTGAATGCCATTGGAAATCGTAATCATTACATTTTCATCGCATTATTCATTTTTGATACTTTAAAAAAATTCTGGTCAATATCATGAAATGGTATTGTTTCATGAAATGTTCAAAAAATTCCAACCCAACTTTTTCATGACAAATCAATAATTAATTACAGTTTTATAACATAGAGAGCAAGGTACATGATAATATCATACATTGATAATTATTAAACGAAGTGACTTGTTTGAACTTAAGTTCATGAATCATATTTCATTAAATGGCCATGCAGATAGATCAATTTTAAGATCTGACACGACATATACACTTCTCTACTTTTTTTTTCAGTATAATTTTAAGTTCAAACTATCCATCAAAATACAAGCCCTATACAAATGTTACGGCAAAATAAGCGTGTTATATAAATAATATTTTATTCAGTAAACACTTTTTATCAAAGGTATAAATATGTACATATGTAAATATGTATGTATGTATGTGTAAAGGTATGTATGTATGTATAATTTAATTCAACGAAACAAACAATGATTATATAAGTTAAAAAAGTGTGACACTTTAACCTAGTGTTGTGGATTCCGGCTCGTTTGCGCTCATTAGTATGGAGACAGCAACAGCACTTTCACTCTCGCTATGTCTTACGCAAGACTTGCTCAACAACTCTCTACTGGCTCCACTACTTACTACTTGGGCCTTACCATAACAGGCTCGGCTATAGATTTTATATAAACGCACATTGACTCAAGAAACAGGTATATCATTCATCTTGATTTTAGACTAGAACTTACCGCACCTTGAACAATCCTCAGAAGTCAGAGTTGACTTTAGACTTTAGGTTTCGTTAAACAATCCTCATATTATAGACTGTTTATTAAATGGTAAATTATCTGTTAGCTTCTGCCCAGTGTGAAAAATAAAATAAAACCTTTTAAAATGTAACAAAAATGACCAAATTAATAAAGAATAAGAAACAATAAGAGTATTTCACACTGGGCTTTAGTTTACCATATTTTATCTATGAAATAAGACATTTTATTTTAATGTTATGTACTGTAAGTTTCATTAAAATTCATATACCTGTAGGTATATGCATGAATGAGCAACAAACAAGATATTAAGATTAAGAAATGTTTAAAAAATTCTTATTTATGCTATTAACAGGATTAATGATAGTTAAGTATAATTTAGTATTAGCTAAAATAGGAAATAATGCCCATGAAGTTGTTCAAAGGCATCGTTCAATTTGTAACGAATAAATGCAATGAGAAATCTTCGATCCTAATGACGAGCTCGGCAGAAACGAAAGTGTATTGTTTCGGTTCGTTTGTTCGGTCAGCGGAGTAGGCCAGTACGGGTCGACGCCCGCGCAGCCTCGTCAGGTGAAAGTGCTCCTCCCTCCAATGGCAGAGCCAGGCAAGTTGGTCGCACACGCGTCTGCTTTTTGCAACTTGGCCATGGAGCTTATTACGATACTGCGAAACGCCCAGCAAGGAATATGCAAGCCTCTAGCCTTTATTGTCATTCATGTCACACTGTTTTATGTGTGTAGCCTATGTAAAGTCTATCTTTCTACTTCCGAATTTCACCTAATTTATTGTATACGTATGTTCTTTTCTAATTCGTTTTTTAAATGATGCGCGACTTTTAAAACTATTATATAATTTAATAGCATAAACAGGGGCAAAATGATGCATTTAAGAATATCGAATAATAGTATTTTTTTAATTTCTAAATAAAATTAATTAAGTTAATACAAAAGGATGCTACATACTGATTGTTCACGACGCGATGGAAGAAATAAAATTAATTTAAGATTATATTAGTTTAACTATTATTATAATGTTAGGTTAATTATTACTGTAGAATTTTATATCACTAAAGAAAAACGTGTGTGAAAATCAGTTAAACAGATACAGAAATGTGTCTGCCCCATGGCCCACTGAGAGATTACGAGAACTCACTTTACTAAAGATAGAATCTTACACATATGAATGATGAAATTAGTCTATGGACGTGTCACTAGCTGCGGCCCGCGGCTTCACCCGCGTTAATTTCGTCGTAACGTGATGTTATATAGTCTATAAACGGAGTAAAATAGTAAACAGCAAAACAATAATAGATATGTATATTATGTACTTCGTCCGCGCGGAATAGTTATTTTTTATTATTTATTTATATTAATTTCTAAAATAAAAGTAGCCTAAGTTACTTCTTATCCGTACATCATTTATCTGCCAGTGAGTCTCGTCAAAATCGGTCCAACTGTAAAAAATTGTAAAAAATGTTATTTTGGCATAGGTATGTGTTATATTTACCGTGTATATATCCATATGCATTTAGTAAAAAGCGGTTATTTTAATATTACAAACGGACACTCCAATTCTATTTATCTGTATAGATTATATAATCTGTACAATAGAGCATCATTTGATCTAGAAACAGTGACATATTGTCGAACGGCAGAATGAATTATTGTTAATACGCAAGGCGTCTTACGTAAGTAGACGCTAGGTAACTGGTGATTGAATACACTCATCTTACGTAAACGAAACGTACCTATTAAACGTAATAACGAATTTACGTAAAGCAAACATGTTTCAGGTTTCCCTATTTTTCTATAGGATTTCTTAGCTGTGTAATATCGAGTCATTTAAAGTGAAGTCCCGTGTCCCCTAGTGGGGTATGGGGCAGATGCATTTCACATCTGTTTCACTGATCGATTTTTTCTGTAGGGGCAAGTAGGTGATCAGCCTTCTATGTCCTGCAGGCCGAGTCTTTTTTTAACTCCGCCGGGAATCGAACCCAGGACCTCTCGGTTGTAACGCTTACGCGCTTACCACTAGACCAAGGAGGCGGTCAATCGAATCATTTAGTTATATTTTAAAGGATTTGTAAAACAGAAAACACATGATTAAATTATTTTTTTCTCTATTTTTAATCTATGAATATGGAAAGATCTATTTGTCACATGTCACCTATCAATTTTGGTACTCTCTTCAAACTATGATATATGATAACCTTTTTATCTGTAATTTGTTGAAGATGATAAAAAGTAAAAAATATTCTCTGTGTATTTAAAAACACAGATAAATATGTAAAATAATATTTATCACATTTAAACTTATAAGTTACAACCAGTAAATAGTTTTAGTACCTATTAAAAAAGTTATAGTTGCTTTCTCATTCATAAGTAGGTATTTATTTCCAAAATTAGAAGAACATTCACGTTTAAAGCACGTGATACGGTTTCGGCAATTTAAGTTTCTCACGTTGCGGATAAAATTGTAAAGAACAATATTAATAGTTTGTTATTTTACAAAATCCCATTTTCTCATTAATTATGATTTAATAGTTATTCATTCAAGCATTCATTATTAAGATTGATGATTATTTCCAAATTACAAACGATAATGCTACAAAAAATGCCAAGAAGGCAACTTATTAAAAAAGGGTAAATTGACTTCTATACTTTTTGTCATTGTAAGTTACATTAATCACTTTGTAACCCCTAGAAACATGAAACGTTTTTTAGCAGCTGTTTTTTACATATATAAAAAAGTCCTACTATTATTTCTGTTATAAGCGTAATGCAAGTCTGATAATGATAGACGTAAGGTCGATTGAAACCGAATAATATATATAATACACTTTTATCACATCGTAAAAATATAATATGTATATAAAACGGCCATTTGCCGCAAAACTAAAGGTAGTGCTCCTGCCTTGTGCCAAACGAAGTGTCCCGGGTTCAAATCTTGGTAAGTGCATTTATTTGTAGGTACGAATGTTTGTTTCCGAGTCTTGGTTGTTTATAAGCTTATATATCTATTTATTGTGGTACCCTTGTTGTTCCTGATTACCATAAAACAAGTGCTTCAGCTACTTATTTTGGGATCAGAGAGATGTATGTGAGTTATCCCAACTATTATATTATAAAAGAGCATTAATATTTGACAAATTGCAAATTAATCTAGACGAAGTCATTACCGTTCTGTATTACATTCGTGACATAAAAACACAGTTTCTGCCTCTTATGAAAGCTTTTTATATACAACATTACGTATAGTATTGGCCTTCAATATGAAGTAGGTAATTAAAAAACTCGGTCGATAAGCTGCGAGATTATAATATTTACCAGTAGTTGTGTTGATAGGTGAACGCTTGATAAAACGAGCCGAGGTTGAATTGTGAGCCCGAACATTGGTTGCGACAGCCCGAACAAAGAAAGCGAGGTCCGGCCTTGAGGAGTTCGTCGACCGACTTTTGCACGTCACAAGGTTTCGCCAATCGAGCTTCTGGCTCCAGGATATTGCCAATTTTATTCAATGCCCTCAAGGCGCCCCGCAAACCTCTTACTTTTCGCATAGGCTTTGCAGCAAGTGACATTCTTTACATTAATCCATTACAACATTATATGTGAAACTAATTTTTTTGTCGGTCCAAGTTCTTTGTACCTACTTATAGTCGAGAATTTGATTGTATTGGAGCTAACTCTGAAATATATACGCACGTCAACACATTTAGTTAAATTCTTCATAGGTATGTCAAATATTTTTAAAATAATATTTTTCTAAAATAGTTTGGAATTTCAGGCCACTAGGAGTTGCTTTCTTAAATGCGGATCTCAACAATGAAACTCGGCCGAGCGATGAGTGGCCTCGATATATTTCGACACATATTTATGCATATCTACAAATTACGTACTCGAAACCTAGATCCTAACTAGCAACACGGTTATTATCTGACACAATCAAATTCGTGGTTATTGACCTCACTAGTTTTTGTTTGTCTAAAGTTGCTATTATTAAAAATGCTTATTGAATACTTTTCTAAAAAACTATTTCAGTACAACAACAAACATCATTAATGCAAGAAGTTTTAATAATAAGAACCTCAAAATTATGAGCCATTTGACCTGTATGATGTAAATAAATAAAAATACTTACTTAAAAATATATATATACTAAGTTAATCTAAAAATGGCTTTGAAATTTTTTATAACTACAAAGTTAGTACTATATATTATTATTACGCTTATCAATCAGCCTTGTGATCCACTTTTCTGCCAAAAACCCGGTTAAAGTTTTCGTCTGACACTGAAAACGAATGAAATGGTTTCAATCATTTGTTTGTGGTATTTTAAATCTTATTTTGTTGGTCATTTTATATTAAACATAAAATATATTATTCTATACACTTGTATTTTATAGGTTTCTCGTATCATAGCTTCTTGTGTAAATATTTTAAATAGAAATTGATAGAGAAGAAAAGACTACCAAAGATTGAATCTATTTACGCTTTGTAAAAATCCTAATACATACCTAATTAGCTGCGTTAGTCCACACATATCAAGAATTTGCCTCGCACGAGCCCGTGCGGCCGGTGCTTTTTTTAAATCAATTCAATGCTTTTTAATGAAAATTATACGCAAGCCTCAGTCCATAATTTTCGTGGTAGTTTTATAGACTCCTTAGAAGTATAGTAGGCATGAAGTTTGACAGTGAAGACTACGCGATACTCCTTCTATGTTTTGTAGCATTAAATAATTATTGTTTACATTTGTATAGAAGTAAGAGAACATTAATAACATAATAAAACCGTCTGTCACGCTGCAATTACAATGCAATTAGAAAGCGAATTGCATAACTCCCACTCGAAGCTACTATTAGAAGAAAGCAAACATTGACGTAGGAAAGTTGGATCGAGGGGCGGTTTGGTGGGGCTGCGCGCACGCAACATCCAAAGTAGTACACTTTCAGTTTCGACTCGCGGTGAGAGTTACGCGAAAATGAAAGTGGTGTTATGGTCCACTTTCCTTACTGGGGTCAAACTCCTTGCGACTAGTCTCTAAGCCGCTGCAACTTAATTGACAATCACTTGTCTCGCTGCGCGCAGTACATTACACTTGTATATGTTTAAAATATCAACGATTTCGAATTAACAACTTATAAAGTCATTGTACTGGATTTGTACATTTTCTATTATGATTTTTGACATTTAATGTTTTTTTTTCATTCTTTAGAGACTCGAGAGTAACGAATCCGGGTCACTTAAAGAAACCTATAAATCTCGGAAACTAAGAATGCTAGTTTAATGAAATAAATTGTGTTTAATAGAGTTAAAATTAAGTTTTAATACCTTCATTTAAGGAGTATTTAATTTTCTATTAAATACAATTCATTTCATTAAGCTCACTTTATTAGTTTCCGAGACTTTCAGGTATCTTTAAGTGACCCGGATTCATTCCTCTCGAGTTTATTTTAAAACACCCGCCTTTTTCTGTACCTATTTGCAAAAAGTGTAGTTCAAACGCTCTGAACTGGCTACAGTAGACAAGTTATATATAAAAATGATAAAATATTTTCTTTGTAGCGATCGCCTTGCCATGGCATTGTTTTAACATTCTGTCTTAAGCGCCGTTGACCTATAAAACGCGTCCGCTTTTGTTTCAATAACAATTGAAGATATTAAAATTTACTTTCGCTTCTCAGTCTTGCTTTATAATTTCAACCTAAATAAATCTATAGTCATACTTTGACGGCCGGTTGGCGCGATAGGTAGTGCTCTTGCTTCTGCGTCAAAAGGTGCTGGGTTCGAATCCCTAGAGATGCACTCGTTGTTTCTAATTACCATAACACAAGTACTTCAGCTAACTTACTTTGAGATCAGAGCAATGTATGTCCCAATTATTATTTTTTATTATTACTTTATATATTGAATTTAAGGCATTTAAAAATTTAGTTTTATGTAATTTTACCAGCAATACTGCAAACTCTCTTTTCAATGGTAGAATACAATCTTATCACGGTTTCAAAGTCGTTCAAAACAGATTCAGCAATTCGAGCCTTAAAATATAACAGACTATTCTAATGTTTAATAGTATAACTGCATAAAATGCATGCTAAATGTACTTCCGTTGTTATATAATGTTTTTTAACCGACCTTTAAAAAAACCAAAAAGGAATTATCAATTCGAGGTTATGACAGTTTTATGCCTTTGTTGAATTTAACATGAATTTTATTCATGAACACTTAAATAGTGTTTCGTCTTTTTATTTTTTAGTACTTAGGTTCGTTTATAATACAAAATGTACTTAATAGTGAGACTTGAGATAAGTTTTATTTTTTTAATTAAAATTAATTTTTCGTTAAAACTACTAGACCTCGCCGAACTTTATATCGCTTCAGAGTTCCGAATAACGTGTCATCTAAAACGTCATTCCATAGTAAATATATGTATGAGGAAATTAATTTACTTTATAACCTTTTCGTGAATCACTACATAGTATAAAACAAAGTCGCTTTCTCTGTCCCTATATCCCTTTGTATGCTTAAATCTTTAAAACTACGCAACGGATTTTGATGCGGTTTTTTTAATAGATTGAAGAGGAAGGTTTATATATATATGTTTTATACCCGTGCAAAGCAGGGGCAGGTCGCTAGTTTTTAATATAGATAAACAATATTTTAAAATTGTATTCTGTTTGAAATAGGTTTATTATTATATAGGTACTTTATTCTGCGAAATATTTTTATATTAGGTACTCTCTCATGTGTGAGCCAGAGTAATCATTTGATCTCGTAGAATTTTAACTTATTCCGATACCACTGCTCGAAAATAGGGCAAATGGGGTGGAGGGTAGAAGGTGACTGAACTTTGATGACGTCAACGCGACCTGATGCTGGCTTCAGCATGACCCGAACTCTGACCTGATACATAGCATACATCTATTACTACTTTGTATCTTTACAGTAACTTGTGAGTCGCATTTTACATGCGAATTATATCGCCTATTAGTGGGCAAAAGCTTTATTATATATTGTATTTATATTTAATTAAAAGGCCTTTAGATCTTTGTATTGCTTAAAAATCAGTCAATCCATTCTCAAGTTCTCATTCATCACAACGTAAATCCTTACATAATGCACGAGTCCAAAAAATTATCCATTTAATGTTTTTGCCAATTCTCTAACATTTATATGATCTTGTTCGGAATGGGGAAATTCTGATAAATCAAAAATCATTTACTTCGTTATCACCTGTATCTTCGTCTATCAACTTAAATAAAAATTGTATTTATTCCTTTTCATGTTTACGTCAATTTGAGAAAAATCACCAAGATCCATTCTAAGCGTGAAAGTATAACTGATAAGTTGATCCAATATACTAAGTTAACATACAAAGGAAATTAGGTTAATATATTGGTGAATCTACTAACCTAACTTCATCACATTCCTGTATAAATGAACCGGATTTTGCTTGATTTTCTTGTCAGAGTGAAAGTACTCTACGTCATAATTATTTTGATTTTTCTCAACAATAAATTATATTTTATTTGTAACTAGTGGACTCCGCGAACTTCGTATCGCTTCAGAGTTCCGAATAATAACGTGTCACCTAAAACGTCATTCGATAGAAAATATATGAATGAGTTTTTAGATTTCAACTGAAAAAAAGTTGAAAAAGAGCTTTCGTATTTAGTATATATTCTAAAAAATCAACAACCCAATAAGCCTGCTTTAGTTACATATTGTTTTCTATCGCGTTACTCATAAGTTTGAAAGAAAGAGATAAAACGTGAACTAAATATTCTTAGGTACTGATGCGTTTTAATGATGTTAATTTTTATGAATAACACGGTATTTCTTTTTCGTCGCTACACTCTTTTCAGAGTGGTCGTGATCATCATGGGGATAGCCAACATAATTCTCGCATCGAAGATCTACCCCATGGTATTGTGACTGTGTCTTCAATTGAAATTCGTTCAATGAAATTGTTCCGCCGCCGATTAAACATGGCCAAAGAACTTTAGAATATGATTGCGCACCAAGGATAGACGCTCTTTAATGCAGAGTTCATTTGTGCGGAATTCAGAACAGGAAACTCCGAGCATCTTCCTCCAACGCCACATTTCCAAGGCATCTATTTTTTTGGTCTAAGTTTGTCTTAGGGTTCATGTTTCTGCAGCGTATAGGAACACTGGAAACACCATGGATTTTACTATCCTAGTCTTTCTGGCTTTTGTGATGTTTCTATTTCGCCATATTTTTTTCAGCTTGTCCATTGCACTTCTCATCATGCGTCTCTTGACTTCATCTATGCGCCCTTGATTTGAAACGAGTCCCAAGGTAGATGTAGGATTATACGACATCGCAGTGTGTAATACTAGTAATGTTCATGCCTACAATCATCATCCTCGTTTTGTTGCGGTTTATCTTCAAACCAAAGCCCAGGCTGATGTTCTTCACTCTAGAAGAAGTTCTTCCATGCTACACAGTATATTACATTGGTTTAAATAGTGTTTATTTTCTCGTTCCTACTTTCGCTGCTACGAATGCTACGAAACTGCTACGCTTTCTCGCTACGAATTGTTTCGAACTTTTTACATTGTTTTTATAATTTTTTGTGAATAGGTAGTAAAATCAAAGTTTCATATAACAAATCTATATTAGTGGATAGAAAAAAATTCGTGGCCTCCATAAAATATTCTTATGAGCTCAGCATCGATAATTACGATGTTAAGCAACGCATGCGTCACTGAAAACACACACTGTTGGTACATTGCATAGCATTATTAACGATCATAAAAATGTCATATTTACGGCTGAACGCGCTCTTAGCGGTAAACTAGTTGCCTTGGCCTATAAACACGTCTCCGCGCAATGATTCGCCAATTCTAGAATTAGGTTTTCAGTTCAATGGGTTGGTGCGGACGCTTCCGATCTCGACTAAATATTTTTCAATTAGCTGTGCCTATATAGCCGACTTCGTGGCTAAGTGATTAACGCGTCTGCGTGTTGCGCCGGAGGTCCTGGGTTCGAATATCGAAGAAACAAATATAGGATAGAACAGGCAGGACAGACAGGACGGATAGGCACAGCAGGCTGATCATTTACTTGCCTGTAAAGAAAATGATTAGTGCAATAGTTACAGAAATATTTCTGACTCCATGCACCACTAGGGGTTACGGGGCTGTCCGTTAATCACGTGAAGCTTTTTTATAATTTTTATGAAATTTTAGAGAATTTATGCCTACGTATTTTGTAATAAGGTTTTATTTAATTTTATACATGATAATGAAATTAGCTCAGTAACGGTTTAGTTAGATATATTCTTCAATTTAACAAGAAATCAGTTCGTAATTGACACTGGTATAAGAGTAAGAGCAAGTTCTTTTTTGGAAGTCGGTTGAAAGCTATAAATAAATTTAAATATACAATTTGGTATTCATAAAAGGATATTCCGTAAGCGTGTCAACTCATATCCAATATTCTTATAAGCTCTTAGATAAAATAATATAACAATTCAAATTCATTTGTATTAAAGGAATTCAATACAATACAAGGTAGAGATGATGAATAATTCAAATGTAGCTCTAGTTACTTAAATGGTTATTTTAAGTAAAACAGCATAGCTATAGTAATTGTCAATGTAAAAGAAGTCATTTGAATTTTATATATTTTTTGTTACGCGATGCTTCAGTTTTTTAATAAAACAAAATCATATTGATAGAGAACAAGATATGCAAGTTTAATTTTTGTCTTATTTTGAGTATTTATGCAAGTTACGTACATAATATAATAAATATTTTTTACACGAAAAACATTATAAGTTGATTTGCGATTTATACACAAAGCTACCCGACCTCAAGTTCGAAGCGCTCAATTGAAAAAATAAGGGAAGATAGATAGTGAGGGGAACTCGTAGGGGCGGGCGGATTTGTAGACGTGCTACGGACGCCCCTGTATCAAGGCACGGCGTTCGCCGTAGCGAAACTCGCACCATTCGCGCTTACGCCGCCGCCGGCCACACGCGCCTTCTCGTCTTGGCCCATGCGGCTCCCGCTCGATATGACTGTGACCGAGTGCCGACAGCACCTGGAAACTACGCCAGAACCCACCGACAATGATGTCCTGCTCGGCAGAGTGCTAGCAGGTGAGCGGTCAGCTGTTCCTTATCTATCACACGAGTGATAAAACAATACCTGAGTAACACTTATAACTAACACCAAATACATTCATTTCAGAAATTTGTTAGTAGGTAATTAAGGGATTTTTCTTTCACTTTCATATACGAGATCTAATGTATTGGGGTGGGGGGTGGAAGGGGGGCGGAGGGTCATGAATCTGGGTCAAGTAGAGTTCGTTGCCCTCGGCCTTCCTTATTGGACACTAATCACCGATTGCCTTTAATATTAATTAAGCTACTAATTTATCATCAATAAAATATATATTAAATACATTCTACAAACTTTTAAATAATTATTTTCTACTTAAATTAGAGATAATTTTATGTTCCCCAATAAAGCCTTATCCTGCAAGTGCTAGCCCACTTATAGGATAAGTTTATTATATATATAAGTTTTATATTGTTCTACTAGGATACCTTACACTAGTATGTACAGAATGTATCTTTTAACTAAATAAAGAAATTTTTAAATTAAATTTAAAAAATAAAGCCTTAGCCTTTTCATTTTGACTTTTCAATTTCAAGAATTGCTGTGATAAAATTTCAAACTTGCATATCATTTTCCTAATTTATGATATAGCATTGCATAATTTTCAAATACACCGAGGACTGAGGTGGTAAAAGCGTAAAGTCGATATTAAAACCGCCAAGCCGACCGCGACTAGCATTTCGCAAGTGAAGCCCATCGCGCGCTGAATGCCATTTTATTTTGGAGGCCGCGCGCACGCCGAGGGCCCGCGGTCAACGGCACCGTGCGATATCTAGGTCGCCTCAGAATAACCTAGCACCAATACTCTAATAATAATCTCCACCGCGACTTAGGACATACAGCTGTCCCAGTCCCTCTTGCCAAAACCCCATATACAAATAGCGACGGCGCATGTTTTGCAATAGCTACTCTATATTCTTTACTGGCAGTCGGTTTCACTATCTCTTTCTCTCAAGCAAACGTCATTTCGCTGAGATGGAATTTAAATTCTAGACCACATTTTTGAAGATTTTATACTATAGCAATAAAATATAATTATTTATATTAATTAAAAGTCACATTATGAAATTCAACATTAATATATTTTATTAATCATTGTTTTACTTTCTGAGATTTAACGCGACTACTATCAAAAAATATTAATTGGATTTTTAAATTAACATAACTGTTATAATTTATATTATATTCTTAATGATTTGTGTTGTCATTTAAAAAAAACTGTGAGCCGTCACGGGACGCCTGGCAGATGTGAAACATCGGTATTATTTACTATACACATATACTACTATATATATATACCATAATATAGCGTGGCGATGCGTCGCCACGGCCTGCGTCGCCACGCCAGAAATAGGCTTTACGTGTGGCTATAGATGTTTCACAACAAAATTCGAAACATGTTATTTAAAAAATACAGAAATGTAATTACCAATCAGAGGGACGCTCATTCATAGATCGTTATTCAGTTGTCTTTTAAATTAATTATTAAACATAAACCTTAGTTTAGTGTTTTTTTACTTTTGTATATGTATGTAGTCGCAGCTTTGAATATAAGCCTACGCAAGCTACGATATAAGTATGACGTAGTCCGCGCGCAAAGCGAGGTGACGGCACTAGTGAGGAAGCGGGGTGCAGGGCGCGGGGCGTGCGCTCTCGGTATTGCGATCAAGGCCTTGAGTTCGTTCACCCGCACGAATTGGGTCACGCTCGCCGCTCTACCCCGCGCCACGCAAATAACTGTTTAAAGTCATTCTATATCCGTCCCCGTTTTGTCATAATATTGTCACTTGTCTTGGATATGTTAACACTGTTAATCCTCATAATATTTGCCCAATTATCCCCAACAAATCTCTTGAGATTTGCAAAAATTCTTGACGAATGCATAACTAAGGTTTGGTTAATAGTTCTATTTTTTATTGTTGAAACTAATTTCGTTCATTAAGAGCCCTATTACAACATTATGATGACAAATATAAACATAAACTGACACGCACCATTTAAGTAATAATTTACGACTTGTAATGTCGTTTATTAAATAATTTATAATATTTTTTTAAAATAATTTGCAATATTTCAATGTATGAACTAACAAATATTAAGATATAAATTTTACGTAAGAATACCTATACAATAAAGAGAAATTGTAAGTTAAATCTAAGTTGAACTTTATAGTTTTATGTGGGATTTTTTATTTCCAAAAATTTCGTTACTATTTCAAAATTTGGGGGCCGCTATGGACTTTAGCACAATTTGATGGACATTATAAGATAGTCGTATATTTCATTTTGTTTACTTATTCCACTAATTCAGTCCACGATTTCAAAAAACAGCGCATTTTATGAAAATCATACTGCTGAATTTCGGATATATTTAAATTAATTGAAATATATCACAAAAAAGCGAGGCCGTTATATAGAATACAATAATAACTATTTTATACTATTGTATAAGTTGAATTTGTCGAAAACTTTTATTTCCAGAGAATAAAAGCGTCAAAATTCAACATTTTATGCAAAAAGTAAGGTTAAAATCTAATAGGCATCTTAAAATTATTTTATGATAATTTTTTATTAACATTATTTACTTATTAAATTATGAATTATGGCTATCTATTATTTTTTTTAAGTGAATTCCCATAATCCCTAGTGGGGCACAGGGCAGCTGCTGAATCTGTTTCACTGATCATTTTTTTTAAAGGCAAGTAGGTGATCAGCCTTCTGTGCCTACCCAAACATTCATGTTTTTCCCCGAGATTCAAGTCCAAGACCTCCGGTGCAACACTCAGACGCGTAAAGCACTTGGCCACGGAGGCTGCATCATTTTTTTATTTAAATATCAATTTATGAAAATTTATAACGTATTGACTCCTACCGTGAAAATATTTCTAGTTAACATAAAATTCTTTTAAATAAATGTATTATTACTAAATTATCAAATAAGTAATTACGTTGCATCGTCGTATAAAAAGGTTGTAGACGCCAGTGAAAGTTGTCTAGGACAAGTTGAAGACGAAGTGTGGTGTAATGTTCGTTATCCGGTGCACAGGGAGGTACCGGGGCAGAGGGAATGATGTTTAAATGTAGTGACAGTGAGGGAAGGGCTGCGGGTCGAGAGGGGACGGGTTGAGCGAGGCTACAGGTCGACGCCCGCGCCGCCCTGACCCCAATTTGATCTGCGTTCGCGTCATGCAGCTCGGCTGCGGACCTCGTCCAGGCAAATTGAGCGGAAAATACCCATTGAAAGATACTATTTTAACCAATAAAATTTGAAAAATTAATAACTAGATATTTTGCACGTGAATAAGTTATAACTGTGTAAATAATGCGTAAGAAAATTAAATTCTTGTCAATGAAAAAAAAAAGTCGATTTCGAACTACGATATAAATATTTGATGAGGAGTAATAACAAAACTCTTGACATGAAAGGCAAATAAACAGATGGTGAAATATTTTCCTCAATCGAGCGCTGTAATTGGATGATTCTTTTGTCGTGTTTGGATACTTATTAAACTTTGGCGATCTTATGCAATAAACAACAAATACCTACTTTTCTAATATAATCAAATATCCGCAAAAAATAGGACCAAAATTGTATGAGCCGTGCATGACGACGCAATTGTTGTGCTTACGTTATGTAGAAGTTGATGATTAAGTCTTCTTGAGTCAGCGTTGGCCTAGTTGTGGTTTGTCGTGTTGATTATAATGGGAATCTACGTGTTCTAAATAGTACGATCAAAGTAGGCAAGGGAGCGGGGTCATTGACTTCCCGCCCTCGCCATGCATTGGCCACATATTTTACAACTTAAATCGGATATCAATTTAACTTTTAATGAATCAAAGCTTTTTCCCTTACATATTTGTAACTTTATCTATTGATGATAGAACTCTACAGAAACAAACAGACCTATTTTATCATAGATTCATTAAATGAGCTTATAATATTAACTTAATGTGGGACAGGAACATCTAGAAACAAAATTAACACCAACGCTGTGGATTAACGTACAAATGTACAATTTAAATTTATTAAAATAATCAACAATGTTATCAACGCCATCTAGCGTCGAGTAGGATATAAAGTTGAATTAGTAGTGATGGCGCCACTCGTCAAAATCTTCGAGAAGAAATAAGTTTACATTTTTGCTTCCTTACTTAATACCTTGCTCAACGTGAAACAAAGCAAGATCTTCATTCTTTTTGGCAACTTTTATAAGTAAGGATATTAATTAGTGTGAGAATTACATAATTATTGAATAATAACGATCAATAAAATATATATTTTAGTAATATTTAAAAAACACACATAACTACAATAAAACAATATAAAAACCTCAGTAATTATTTTAAAATTTAATATATAGCTGCGCTGATACAATCCTTAATAAAGCGATATAAAACCACTTCTATTAATGATAAATAATAAATATCCTAATCACAAGCTCCACTGAACTATAGGAATAAATAATTTAATTGCTATCTAAGTTGTAAAGCTCCATACTATAAATAGCAAAATGGCTCGTGCAGCTGGGTAGGGGTGGGTGGAACGGCCATGAACTCAACTGACCCCTGCCCCTTACTATGCCTTCGCCTCACTCCATCTACCATAATATGCTACCCGTTTCACCTCGTGAACTTTGATTTTTAGCATTTTACCACTTAATCGATCAATCGTGCTCTCGTTTGATATGTTGCTTTTATTCTTTGAATATTCTAAGTTAATTTTAATTTATAATATTGATAAAGTTTAGTATTGTTTAGTCATCTTTAACTGTATTTAATTATAGTTCGGGTTGAATTGGTGTAATACATGAGTAATATAATTATGACACTTACCTAAATATGTTTATGTAATATGGCTATTGCATCAATGTAAAACGTTATCATTGTTATCTTTTTATCCAGAGCAATGATGCAGATAAAAATCATCTCAAAAATATAGATAGCCGTAGAAATGAATAAAATTAGCATAGATAACATAGAATTATAAAATCATTTAAATTATGTTTCCATAACTATAAAATAAACAACGTAAAAATTGTACGTAAGATAACGCGCATTCGTACCGAATAGTTTTATATGAGTGTTATAAAGTAGTACAAAAGGCAAAGGAGCTAATTATAAAAAAGCTTAGTATAGTCCTAATGCTAGGGGTAAGTTTGGCTGGACTCTACCACAGCGCATGCGCCCCAACCGCCCACGCGTTTGCCGCGTTTCCGTTCAGCTTTCGCGCCAAACCGTTCTTAACCGCGCGCTGGTTATAACCTAAAACTGTCAACTCGTCATGGAATCAAAAAGTTTCGATAATATGCTACCACCAGACAGGATTGCAGGTAAGGTTACCAATTTTATTTATTCACGTTTGTTAACTTCTGGATAACTGCGGTCGATGAACTATGGTCTTCTAAGTAAACGTAATACATGATAACAAAAGTATCGTCTATTTTTATCAGACTCATAATTCAATAGCGAAGCGATGTCACGACGCAATGCCTCACTGAATGCAATATTTTTTTTTAATTCGGGATTTCTTAGCAACGCAGTACATTTTGTTTATGTAATTATTTTTACATCCAAGTATGTTAGACTTACTATAATTAATTAATTATATCATATTATTATAACCCAATTGGGTGTTAATAATAAAAATTGTTTAAATTGCACTTAATCAATGTTTATGTTATTTTGACGTAATATAAATTCGGACTACTTACATACATAATAAGTATGAGTAAGTATGAGAATAAGATTTCTTATTCTTACAAGAAAGTAGTTGTTAATTGCTTAAGTAATTTAAATATTTGGAAGTACTTGGAAAGCGTGCTCTTAATCTAGAATAACATTGCGGTCAATAAACTTTTTATGAGGTTGTTTTAAGGCACCTGCATTGTAGATGGGGGTGGAGTGGAAAAACTTCCTCGCTCGCTGAGGAAAAAATGGCAATGTGACCGATATGGTGGTATGAGACCGGAACCTGTTACCACAGCGGGGCTGTGGTGTGGTCACCGCGTCATTGCACTATGCATTACTGCATAATACCACTGGTCACTGTATCCGTTCCACTTTCGTCCACCACGCTTCATGATATATAGCTCATGAATAATTTCCAGACCTACCTAAATCATTTCTCTTTTACATTTCTTCGTTCTTGTACGTTTTCTACCCATTTCTGATAATTTGCAATGAAAATTAGAGTGGAAATAGAAAGCTCTTTATGAAGACAATACGGTGGTGTTTGGTCGTCATATCAGAATTCATCGTTTGATGTATTGTCTCTCGTATCAACAACAGGTATACAAAACGGATGCAATCTTTTAAGTGCAATCTTAAATGTAAGGAACACGACGGTTTCAATCTTTCTTAGCTCGAGGGCTCCTTTCAAGAAATTGTAAAGCGAGACTTGACGTCGCCCTACAACTGCACTGGAAAAAATAGGTGTGTGACTGAGTGTGCTTCTAGTACACGACTATGTACTTAGAGTGCATCGCTCCCGAGCGCCGAGTCGTCGCACTGCATATAGGCCAGTGCACGCCAGTACCCGGCCCCCCTCCGCGCCTCGGCGCCCGCCCCGCTGCATTTTCCATTTCCATCGTCCCCTTGCTAATTTTAGCCTGCTTTGACGCGCGATGTCGTAACGAGGAAATTCCATAACCACCCTCAATGTGTCATGTGTGTGACAATTTAGCAGTCATAATTAATTATGTATAGAACTATTCTTAATATTTATTAAATTTAATGATAGAAGCTAGAAGGCAATACTATTTTAGTGTGCTTAAAATAATGCTCTACACATCAATATTATTTGATAATTTATTTGAAATTACTCTAAGTAGAGATTAAAAATTCACTGTAGCAGCCTAAATAGAATTTGACTATTAATTTCCCTTAACGAATGCAGTTGCGACACATAGGCCGTTGTCGCTTGGGGTGCGCGGATGTAGTTACAAGTTCTCGCGGTCGTTGGCCGCAATGCGTTCTCATATCCCCTACATCTACGGGTTAAATATGGCACTGAAACTAATTTCTATCCAAAGATGTCAACACAAAAATAAATAAAACTTAAAACCTAATCACGAGTGATGCTTGAATAAAAATTTAGGTTATTAGGTTTTGGTTTAGACAATTGGGCTGAAAATATTAATATGAACAATTGTCTTTGAATGCGTGAACGCGGAAACGGTTGTTCCGTTATGTTACTGTATAGGCCTAGCCTAGAACAATCCTGTGCGGATTGCCGATAGGATCGGACAACACGTCCTGAATTGATGAGCATTCTGATAACATATAGTGTATACTCATTGAGGCATGTTATAATTAGTTTGTTCAGAAACTACAAAAGCCATGAAATAACTATAATAAATGCGCTAAACAATTCTATAATGTTTTGATAAAATTTTAAGCACATCTAACAAGTAGTATATAAGTGGACATAGCATTTGAAGCTTTTGTTTTTATTTATAAAAAGTGTGAACTAACTTTTTATAAAGTTTCAAATAACTCTCCTTTATTTAAAATTATAATAAACTAGTGGTCGCCTAGTGGTTGAAATTTGATAATAATTCAAGAGTAAGTAAGGTATGTGTGTATATTGTGTTATTCAAGGGGTAGTGGTTGTAATATTTATTTCAATTAGTTTAATGTATTTCTAATGCATTTTACATTTAAAAAAATAGCTTTATGCACTTCTTCTCCACATAAACTTTAATTCTGACAAATTTCACATTCATCCGTTCGTGCAATTTTTTTAAAAAGGCGTACAAAGTTTTCGCTTTTCGTATTAATATATAGATAAGACTTAGGTATCACGTTGATCTCAAGTAAAATGTAAAGAAATCGAAATAAAGTATTGTATTTTATTTATAAAAATTAACATGTATACATATTTATTATTTTTAAATCCACGATAGTTTATTTTTATGGCCTACGTAAACAAAATGATGAATTAATGACGTCTATGGATTTGTGGCATATTTCAATACAATACGTAGTAACATGATTCGTGTGCATTAAATGCAGCCAACCTAGAGTCATTAGGGCGTTGCTCTTTCTTAATGCATTAATTAATTAATAATATATTGTAAATCGTTTATAACTTAAACTTTTGCACTAAAGTGCCAATTATTATTTATTACCATTTCTAGCATTCGTTTAAGAGTTATATGAATATGTAATTTCCTATTTCCTTTGAGCGACCATATTACGTTAACTTTAATCGGGTATTTATAGATATAGCTGACTCATTAACTGTGATTTCACAAGTGCAATGACCTCAAGATTTAATCTGTATTACTCACATGTGCCACCGAGTCTTCGATTTCTATTTTGAAACACATTATGATAATATTATGTTGCTTGACGACACCGATCCCAATCGAACAATAAACTTATTATTAGATCTAATTACCGACATCCTAATAGTCAACTAAGAACTGTTTGACTCCTTTGTTTAAAGATATTTAAAAGTTATTATCAGTGGCATACATAACACTCGATAATAAGCACGTGATAAGCCGAACAAAACATCGTTTCGGTACATTGACCCAGAATTATATAAAAAAGGTTTTAGATTTGATAACGCAGTGGCAATGACATTTGTTTTCCGTCAGGATAATGCTTTGTGGTTTTATAATATATTTATTTATATTATCACCTTTAGATTAACGAAGATCGTTTATTTAAACGCAAACTCTAGTGAAATAAAATCCAATTTAATTCCTAATACTTGTAGTGTTTTACATACATTGTACGAAACACTTCATAGTTCAAACTCATGGATGACTGAAAACTTGATACAAGAGTGGCAACGGTGCGCTGTATATGTGGACTTTCACGCAGTTACGTAATGTCGCGGAGAGATGTACTAGAATGTTCGAAGTCATCGACCACGGCCGCTTACGAAACTCACTTGAATATTTCGAGAATATTGAGTAATAGCCCGTGAAAGTAATAGAAAAATACGGACGAATCTAACTGCGATCAATTAGAATTGTTAAGCGAATATCTAGTGTAGTACCTAGTCTAATTGAATATTGACAATAGTGAGTAGGTAACGTCTTTGTGTATAATAACATCATTACTTATTACTTTTCAAACTATACCATTATGTGATTGGTTAAGCCTCTGAAAACCTTGTTTGAGATAAAAAGCTATATTATTTACATTTATTTCTATAGTCCATTTGTATTATGAGCCGAAACCTTGTGGTAAAAAGGAATTATTCCCCTACGTTTTACGCTGCTTAACAACGTCTCAAATGCTCTGTCACTTTCTTACTTCCGTGCAATTGTTGTTGCTAAAACGAGACAAAACACTAATACTTTACTTTCGACTAGATTATGATATTGCAAGAGATATTTTAAGGATTTTTTTCCTTTGAAAGCTGACGTGGTTGTGAATGTTCTCAGCTACTTTTACTTTGTAATTAACATACCGGGGGTGTTAAAATTGTCTTCAATTACACTTGCTACAGGAAGACTTATGAAGTTATCTGTATCATATGTAAGAATAAGACGTGGCAACAATATATATGCTTTTGAGTGGCATCTGCGATTGGTCTGCTCGCTGTTAGGTCGACGTTCGCAGGCTGAGGTCAACGTCGCGGTAAAAGGCAAGCGCCAGCCGACAACAGGCAACATACAATATAATATAATTCTTCTGTTACATATTAATACTTCAGATTTTATACTGAAATGTCAATGATAATTTAAACACGGGTTTAAATATTAGAATAAACAAAAACAAACAATTTTCTATAACTAAGAGACTAGAGAACTAGAAAATAGATAAATAGATATTGTAAAGTAAAATTCTGATTTAAGTAGGTTCTGTTAGCAATTCAGTAACAAAACTATCGGAATACTAAATTATGTTATTTGGAATTTATCAAAAAGTATTAGTAGGTATATATTTTGTACATGAATAATTTATTGATTTTGTCAGTTTACTTTCTTTGATAGCTGTTTTTGGGTCAGTAGAAGAATAAATATTAGCTTATCTTGTCCTTACGTACTTATCATTTCGATATTAGTAACCAAATACGAGTCGGGTTGTTAAACATATTTTTACTTCTTTGTTGTCGCCTTTGGTTAATTTGTTAGATGTATCCGAAATCCTGCAACCCTTAATGAGGTATGGGGCAGACATATACCTGCGTCCGTTTCACTGTACCCAACAGAAACATTAATTGTCTCCCCGGGGTTCAAACCCATGACCTTCGGCGCCAAATCCAGATAAGTAAACCACTTCGCTACGTAGGCGAGGCAAGGAATCTATCTGTCTGCAATTATATGAAGGAAAATGATACCAAATACAAACGGGGTTTAAAAATAAAATCAAGGCTAATACAGTTCATAAGACTGCATTGGAAACTGGATGTTGATTAGGATGGAAAAACTTTTTTAAGTGGCCAACTAGCTGCTTGACAGAAAAGCAAGAGCAATTGAAGATAAAAACCGCCAACATGTTAATAACAAAGAATAACTCAATAACGGATTAACAGATATTCATAAATTGTAGTTAAGAATTGTCAGCTTTCAAACATCATAATTCGTCGGTGGTCAGAAATCAGAAAAAGGGCCATTGCATGCCCTGACTAGGTGTTTATTAAGCTAGTGCTTACGCGCTTCGAATCATTAAATCAGAGAAGTGAAGGGGTGTGATACATCAGCGTGACACACAGGCAATAATAATTACAAATAGGGAGGCGTCATTGAACCCATGATATTGCGAAACAACGGAAACCAGTCCAGTCCCCTCTCCGGATTGCCCCCTCGCCGTTCGCTAAACTGCGTCCCGAGCATTCTATACCTGCTGCGAATATTTAAAATCCTAGATTAAGTTGACATGCGGTCATTCTGAACGTGACTAGAGTTTTTATCGATACAATGCATTACATCACTAACAACTGTAGTCAGCATACACAATCTATTTTTATGCAACTTTTCAAACTAAAATGCATCAACCATCATATGAGCTCAAAAATTTTATCAACATATCGATAGAGTTTAAAATTGGAATGGAGTTTAATTGGCTAACCTATGAATTGACTTAATGAACCAATAATGATTAAAATACACCGATCAGGTCGTAACCAGTCAGGAAGTTGACTTTTAAAATACTAATAATCTACTCAAAGTTGTCTAACCATATTCTTAACTATATTTATTTAATCCACTAAGCTGGTTAATATATAATCCAATAGGATTCTCTGGAATATACTGTTCTATATTATCTAATTTCTTTAACTAAAGCAAAGATATAACCTTGTCCTTCAATAGCTGCTTTACATCTTTAATAACTCTCCTTCCATAATGACGGCGATAACTTCACGTAATATAAATAAAGATAATTACTCATAACGTGTTATGCTATCCTTACAACGTAATGTGCGACCTAAAAAGTGACGTGGCCGATTGTCAGGGACAACGTCCGAGCCTCATTCGCAGGAATTGCAGGTAGGCTAAGGGGTTAAAGAACTTGAGTGCACTATATCAAATACCATTGAACTCCTCGTCCCTCTCGCACACTGCACCCCGATGCATTCGACGTACGCCTCATCGTGCGAATCCTGTGTGATTACGCGTCACGCATGCGTATGACCTGATGCTTGCCACGATACATTTAATATTTATTTTGCCCATAAAAATAATGCCCAATTAACGGCTTTAACATAAACAAATACTACACACAAGATAAACAAGTTTTATTGCATTTTTATTAAAGATTCCGGATTCCTTAGCGATTTGGCAAGCCAATTCGTGTAGGTACCTATGTATGATAAGTACTCAATCACTGCATCCATAGGTCAATTGGTCATGTATCCCACAGGCAACAGTTCTTGTGTGGAATGTCATGATAGTTTGAAGCTCACAGACTTTTTAGCAGAATTGTTTTTCTCGATTGTGATATGTATGTTTTTAAAACTCAAATGTCAACATTGTTTATCATTTCTAAAGAGATTTAATATAATTTTTTCTAAAACTTGTTATCTTATGTAATGTCGTGTGAGCAGCAGCCATGTGTCAATAATCAAGTTTAACTGGTGGAAAGTTCAAAGAGGGCATCGACATCGCGGCTGCTATTGACGGCACTCTTTGGCGTTCGCTCGCTAGAAAATCGCTAATTCGCATAACACTTGATACAACGTGTCATTCCCTAACCAGGAAGACTGCAGTATAAAGTTTCATAGATGCGTCTTTTACTCAAATTTCGTTACCATACGGAGAGCAGAAACGTTTAAAAACCTATGTGAAAGTTATCACTAATCCGCTTGGAAAGTTATTGATTCGAACATATTCATATCAATACTTTTACATAGATTAAACCAAGGTAATGAGATAAAATGTCAACGAACTTGATAAAGAGAAGTTTGGCTTGATAAAGAGGAAAGTTGTTCCAAGAAATTAATTTCAATAATTTTTTTACAATATAAATTATTTATGTTATCAATGTCAAGAGCTGAAATTTAAAGTTGTGTACTTACATTTTATTACAGAAAAAAATATTTATTTCGTGTAATTATTCTTTAATGTCTAGCTTTCGCAAATAGACCAATACCTATATCTATTTATAATTCCACTATTTTATTAAACAAAAGTGAGAAAACAACACATTGAAAACCATCTCATTACAGACTAACATAAATAAATAATGTAATCAGCTTCCTTCATACTTAAAAACTAGATCTTGAAACATATTTGCTCCTCCGACAAATATAAAACAACTGTCTAGATGTAAGATTATTGTTTAATATAAAGTAGTTAAGTAAATACCAGTATTTTTTTGCCATAACTCACGCAGGCGTCCCACTTAAAAATAAATTTGTATGTTATGTATAGGTACTTATTTAATAATGACAATTGAATATCGATTATATTCGCTAAACACATTACAGAATAGGTGTTGAATAAGTGCACGGGAATCTGGTGCAATGAACGGCCTGCTGACCGCTGCTGGAACATTTATCCAAATCGCACGCCCGCAATTCCCACAGACCTCAAACGGCTGTGAAGTTGCTGACCGCTCAACGCAACTTCCCATCCAGTTTCAACCGGTTATTTAACAATTATTATGAAGTGTTTTCAATGTGTACTAAGGATAAGATCGTTCTCTTTGCACGAGTTCTTTCAATGTCTAGATCTATTTTGGTTAAAGATTACAATTTATAAATATGACCTCACATTTACAAGCGATATTGAACTTAGGTACCTGTTTACAATTCAAGGAAATGGGTTTCACAAGTCGTCGCCTATTATAATATTCAATCGTAAACACGCTCCGGCCCCGGCTTCATTTGTATCAAGATTACAAAAAAAAAAAAATTACAAATCATTTGGTAAATTGAAAACACCAAAATAATACATACAATAAACGAATATATTGTCTATATAAAGTGTCAAGACTGTATACCGACATACTGAATTTAGTTTTATCAAGCTGTACACACAAACAACTAGATACATAGAGCTTGTTATAATATGAGCACATAGAGAAGCGTCGTCACTTGTTTACCACGTTCAGCGCAGACCTTGAGATTTGGCTTCGGTCACTGGCCTGAACACGGTACACGAATATTATAAAATTATTATAATCGACCCAGCACTTTATCTTCAAAAATGGTTTGTGATAAAAAGATCTTCGAATAAAATCAGTGTCTGGACCGTGACACTTTACAAATGGCGTCAGTAGAGAAGAATATTAATTTAAACTGTAAATAAAAGAATTATAAGGTATATTTAATGCATATGCTTGTTAACATCTTTTAAGTTTGGGTTTAAACTATTAAAAAAAAAATACGCGTCGAATTGATAAACTCCTTTTTGGTTTTTTTGAAGGTCGGTTAAAAATAGCAAAATGGTAGTTAAAGAAAGTTGTTTTCAACGAGTTCTGTTTAACTTAGTTGAATAATTTATTTTTCGCAACAAAAACCTTCTTACAATCATAAATACGTATAAGAAATATACGAACGTATTTGTTACGCCAAAAACAAATAAATTACATAATTGGTATACGAGTAGGTATGTATAAAATTATTAACTTTGTGAGATTTTAAAGTATCGGTCTGTTTTAGAACTTAATTGAATTTGTTTGGTTAATAAAAACTTACTCATGTATTGGGAATTGAATACTAGAAAATAAGTAAGTTTTCCTGTTTATCGCAAAGAAATTTATAGTCTTGATTGAAAATTATTGCAGTTGAAACGTTCAAATATAAGTTTTTATCCACGCATTGGCATAGAAATTAGAGAATTAACATAATGAACATTTTCTGTTTGATTTCTTTCTCATTTCCCATTTTCCTTCCCCTCAAATTCTATACATAGAACCAGAGCCTAACAGACATACTGACATACTTTGATATACTTTGGCATTCTTAATTTTAACAGAGATGATTACAGAAATTTAAATAGATTTCCTAACTAAAATTACAAACTGCCGAACTTCCATTTCGTTGTTTAAATGTTTACTGATTAGTGATTACCGTCTGAATTTGCGCGAGTGTGCGTTCTTAATAAACAACCAGCGAATTTCACATCTGTGTTGGTGCTGGCGATTGGCAATTTTGGTAGCAATTTCAAGGACACCCGGCTCAGTTTCAGCCGACAGTCAGTCACCTTCGGCAGTGAATGACACCATTACGATCGTTGACCCTCAACATTTCCTGTGCGAGCAAATAAAACCGTGTTTATTAAAATACATACATACCTACATAGCGGCGCGTTTATTATTTAATAGCACACTAACACGAAAACCCATAATCGTTAATTCTACCTGATAACCTTAGTATTTCTTTCAATTTAAAACCTGCTTCTCACTGATATGCGTAGTAGGTATACCTACACAAAGCTAATTGTGTTATCTAGTTATGTAAGGTTATTCAGATTAAACTCTTAAATAACAACTTTCCTTTGTTTCAGGTGAGTTGAACTTGGCGAATGCGGTTTTTGGTAAGGTTTTAATTCTTGAGTAGAACGCAGAAGTTATGATTGCAGTAATACGTTCTCGTTAGAGCACAATGCACCAGGCAGTAGTGGTGAAGTCAGTCACCCCGTCCTAACGGGGCTCGCCCTTAGTCGCTTGCAACTCGCAAACTACACTGCCGTCATCGCGTTGCAATTGTCGTGCATTCGCTTACTAATGCTATTCCAACTGTTCTTAACACTAACTGCCAATGGACACAGCAAGCCCCTCAGCCCTTAAAATGTTTGATCCATGGTCTTTTTACGATTCGAACACTCAGGACGTTAATGAAGTCCGAACTCTGGCTCCCTGTTGTCGTGTGTTAATAATAGCAACAAATAAATGGACCGCAAAATTGTAATGGCTATTGACACATTGTTAGTGTTGTAATTGTTAACCAAAATGTCGTTAATTTTTTTAGCTGTAAACTACCACGTTTCACTGAGTTTTCGAAGACTAAGCTACATAAATGAAAGAATAGAATAGGCCCGTAACGATTTTAATAATATATTTAAGTGCTAAAAATAACAAAAAGCTAAATAATAACATCCTATCAAATCATCAACGTAATATATTACATTAACAGTTTTTTTAGTAGTTTAGATTTATATTTTGTCACATCTCTAAGGTAAAAACACAATTTTATGAAAATATTGCTTGATATCCCGCTGATATTTTTATCATTAAAATGTCCATCCCTCGATCGAGATATCGTTTAACTCAAAATATAAAACATCAATCTGAGAACGTCGGTTACGGATTCGCACGACAAAAGGAAGTTAAAAAACTAATCTTTAAAAGTTTCATCCCTTTTTTGTACCGAAGATTTCGATTAAACAATAATTTGATTTTTTTTCAATCTTTGGAGAAGAGTTGCACAAAACTTGAACAAAGACACATTCGTGCAAAAAATTGGATGTTACCTGTGCTTGAAATATGAGAAGAATGAAAGGGTATATTCGCGTAGTGATTTTTTATTTACAATTTTTTTGATAAAAAGGTTAAAATTGAAATCTTTGAAAATCGAAACTGAATGGAAGCTCAGCTAAGGGTTAAATGCAGTTTATTTCTATTGCTTTGTTGGCTTAGCAGATGGCTTCAAATGGATTCTTGCTCTCTGCTCTTAGGACAACGTGGGTCACAATTATGACCGGCAAATGTTTTTTCTATATTTTTTGCAGAAATATATAGTTTTTTTAGTTGAAGACACAATATAATTTATGCACAATTATGTACTTAAATATATGTACAAAAATACAATAAGCATATACATAGTTTGTAGTTCATCATGTTGAGCTTGTATCATGGATTAGTTAGTATTAGCTATATCTAATTGTTGACAAAGTTGGGTGTTGCAATGGTTGTACCATTGTTTCACCGTTACACGCACTGGCGGAGTTGACTGCTCGGTCTTTCGGTCGCCGACACCACTTGTACACATGTCGCCAACTTTTAATAAATTATTATTATTAACTTTCAGAAGTATTGAAACGTTTCTCGAAAATGAATATTAATGATGCCCGTTTATACATTGTTATACGTAACATAGATTGTTTATATTCAGTATGAAAATTTTACAACAGTTTTTTTTTAAATTATATTATATAAAGCAAAGTTACTGCTTCAATGTGGCTTAATCTTCTTTTTGTTTCTTTATAATTGTCATGACAAGATATTTAAAAACGTGTTTATACATTTGTATGAATAACAAAATAAAATGTTTTAGCACACCCGTGCGTAGCTCGGTCGAAAAACTGGTTTTAAGCAGGAGTCTCTAAAACTTTCATTTTATGTATGTTTTTAGAGGTTACGCCTCTTAAAAGGGTTAGAAATTGCACCTTTTTACACAGCTGTGCAAAACACAATTATGTTTTCGGCACACTCCTAAAGGTACGTGATCTTTTCCACTATTGCAATTATCATAATAAAAAAATCTACCACAAAAGACTCCTAAATTAAAATGTCGATCTTTACAACTTTTTGCTAATAATAATATACCGTCTGGTGCGTTTCACTTGATTTCTCTGCCAGCTGGCCCAGTAGCAAGTGAAAACATTCAAAAGAAACTTAAATAATTGTATTGTGCCCGATTTCAAAATAACAAATAATTTATTGGTATTTTCTTAATAATATAAATTTTAATCTTAATATCTAAAATTATCCTGCCATGGTATTTAGTATAGAATTTTGTATTTCGTATAATTTTACGTTACGTTATGATAAATTATATTAAGATGATAATGCAGTTGTTTTGCTTTTTTAAATTAATTATTAGATAATTACTTAACTAATCAGTTAGCTATAATACAAGATGTAATTTAGGAAGACATAAAATTTTATTTGGATGAGGCACTGCTCAAAAAGCACTGTACAGCTGAACATAATCAACTCTATATTCATAAAAGTCTAGAGCTTATTATAATATTACTTAATACTTATTTTGTAAATTTTATAATCAATTTATTTCTAACTAATGTTATTACATAATAAAAAATCAATAAAATAAACAAATTGAGATTAAACCGGTCATTACATAAGTACTTTTATAGTTATATTACGATGAAAGTTATTACTTTCTCCTTTCTCCAGTAGTCAGTATACTCAATCTTTGGTCAATCATTAATTGTGTTTATTTGATGAAATGTAAAAAGATGGGAAAGCATATTGTTTGTAAGCCTGTACGTGATAAAATCAAGTTTGCAGTTTTTTCTAAAATGAAAATGGTGAAGCGGCTTTCTATCTAATGAAATATGGAAGGTTCTTTAAAATCGATGATTTAAATAAAGTCAAGGATCATTTGTGTCGCAAACAACTGTGGGGTCAGTATACTCGAGTGCGCAACGCCGAAATTATCGCGGCGTTACACGCGCCGCGCGGCCAACGAACGAATCAAGGCCATGGTGTACCTAAACCTCCACTCCGCTCACCTCCCCGAAACTCCAATTCAACCTCTAATAACCTTACAGACTTATCTCAATGTCATCTTCATGCACGGAAAATTTGCAAACTGTTTCCAAGTTTGCACTAACAATTAGCCCTTTCATCGCTTTATTGCAGTCATCCAATGACAAAGCATTCTGCAGGTCAAAATAATGTAACGTTTTTATATCGCACAAATAAGTAATTGAACTAGATTAGTTAGAAAATAACACAGTAGCCAATAGTTGTAAAGGAGGGACGGGCGAATGGGTAATTTACGAAGGCTCTAGGTCGATATTAGCAGGAGGCTGGGTGATGAGGATGGAGCTTTTAGCGTAGGCGGTGAGAGCGCGGAAGGTGGATGGCGGTTATGGAAGCGTTGGCGGGGCACCGTGGGCCACAGAGGCGCAACGGGCGGGGCGCGCGGGGCGGCAGGTGGTGGCGTCAACGCGCGGCCGTGAACTTTCTTCGGACACGTTTTCAGGAGCAATTGCTGCGCAATATCTGTTCCGGCCTAGGAGAGTTCTTTACCTATTCGTCGAGATTGATTGGATTACACATTTCTTGAAGAAAAATCTCGTTTTAAATTTACAACAAATATAATGCGAAATTTTATTTTCTGTCAGACTGTACACCTATTGAATTATTAATTATTATAATTTCACTGTCGTAGACTTTGCTATCAAAGTATTGGGAACACAAATTTAAAATGCATTTAGTTCGAGTTCAAGTGTATGTGCGAGTAAAATTGACGCAGTATCTGAAAAAAAACCAGGCCGCTGAATAAAATAGTACCAAATTTCAATGTATATGAATGGGCCAGAATGTAAATAGAATGTTTCGGAAAATTCGGCGCAGTTACATATTTTATGTTCTTGTAAGAATGATTTAACTTAAAACGTCTCGAAGGAAAAGTAATGAATCGCTTACTGTCAATAAATAAAAACGGTACAGAAAAGTTGCTGTTGAACAATCACTTGTTATCTATAGTAATGAGGGCGAGTAAATGTAACAGTAGGAAACGAACACACTTCCTCATTCTTGTCCCTGTTGTATAGTTGTGTGTACAACGTAACGCACACAACTCAGGCGCATTATACAACCGAGTGCATCAACTGTGCGCTCGCTGCGCTCTGATTACTCGTAATAACACATAACATTTCGCCTTAGTTGCACCAATTAATCGATGACTTATATCTTAAACGTAACTATGTAAGGCATCTTTAGGCTGAACTTATTAGATCTACTTAAATTTTCTTCAGTTTTTCATTTGTTCCAATATATTTGTTATAATAAGTTGACATGTTCCGACTCTTAAATGGCATAATACCAATTTATAAGCAGTCAAGTGTTTAGTTATGGTTACTTTTTATATATACTTTTCTTATAGACCACAAATGTTTATAGACCAAGACCTTTAGACAAAAACGTCACGCTTATTTCGACACCTAATAACTGGAAAGTTGTATGGAAATGACCTTTGGTGTAATTATAATAACGACCCTACAACTTTCCAGCACTAGTGGATGTCGAGAGTTAAAGTGTGACGTTCATGTCTAAAGGCCCTGGTCTATAAACATGTTTCTAAGTGTGTAATTGGTTTCACTTTGTTGTTGTCCTCTGGTGGGAGCAGGAAGTTTTATTGAGAGTAAAATATCAAGGTAATTTGACGCGTCGGTGAAGAGGGAAGACTGAAGAAGTGAAAGGAACCCCCATGATCTTGAAAAGTACCTGTTATTGCCATAAATAAATACACACCGGTTGTACTGCGGACAGTACATCAGTACATTTTCTGTATAAATAATAAATCTCACTTCGTTGGTGAAAGTGTCGTACTTATAATAACTCAATGGTAATGCAACTATATACTTATTACCAGTTTTGGTTATTTATTTACTAATATTCGTCATTCCAATCGATTGTACTAGCCCTACCTATTTCTTTTTGTCATGAATGAAATGAAGAGAACAATATGACTATGAATTCTCCAAGCTTAGTTTATCTTAGTGCAAATCTATTTTATTATTAAGTGCTTTTTAATTTTTTATTCTTTAACCAAGTGGCACTAACTTCCAAATATTTACCTTATAGAATTATTATTTCTGTTTCATTTATTACTTTCACTTCACTTATTTCATTTTAGTTAAACATATAAACCGTTTTACTAAAGACTTACAAAAACAGTAACAACAAAATGTTGTAGACTGTAGTGCAATCATTATTTCCTCATATCCTTTCACCTTGGCAACTGACGTCTGACATTGTGCTTAAATTAGTTCAGCTCTGACATTTATATCCAATCATATTCGGACAAGGAAGTTATATAGTGCTAAAATAAAGTTATAACTATTTACGACCGGTTGGCGCAATTGGTAGAGCTCCTGCCTTCTGTAACTAAAGGTCCTGGGTTCGAATCCCGGTAGGTGCATTTATTTATGTGATGAGCACGAATGTTTGTATCTGAGTCTTGGTCGTTTATAAACGTATATGTATTTATGAGTACTTTCGTTGTTTCTGATTATTTAACACAAGTGCTTCAACTACTACTTTGGGTCTTGGGATCATAGCAATGCATGTGTTACCCCATTTTTTTTATAATTTGGACAACTCATTATTATTATTAATTACATATTATTATAACTATATTTTGTTTTAAATTTTAATAATTATCATGACTGAAAACGTGCCAAAAGATACGCGTAAGATTTGCAACAAAATTTTAAGCTGATTCAGATCAAGAAATATTTAGTATGATCATAAATACAAACCTTTGAATCGTAGAATTTTAGATTTCTTATCAGTCATATTATTTTTCTGTTTTTTTATTTATTTACACCAAATATAAAAGTCATTACATGTTAGTAATACAAATTATGTAAAATAACAACACAATACCTCGAGGTAAACTGTGAGCAAAATTTAAATTTAGTCATAAATTTTTAAAAACCTATAAGTATTTATAAATATTCAATTTATCCAAAATGTTTTGTCTTTTGGAACATATGTCAGCGAGAAAGTGATTGATTATTTAAGACATTTTAAATTAAGGATGTATTTATAAGTAATTAATATAGAATTCAAATAAACAGCTCATTGCATTATTTTAACTCGACGCTGGAATGCTTTTCAACAATTGTGGTTAAAAAGATTGTCGCTACGGTTGCTTGGTTCACCACACACTGCTACACATACTCACTCAAACTCTAAATTAATCTTCAAACGAAACTTTAAACTCATTTATTTTAATAATTTACACCATATATACATAAGCTCAAAAACACAATGATAGCGCGTTTGACGGCCAATCAACAGCGCCATCTCTTATTGATCTAGTGAAAACACACAACAAATTTATTTACTAAATTTGGACAGATACTATTTTGATCAAGGTGACTGAAAAGTCAAGTTAAATAATATAATAAATCTGTCTTTATGTCCATTATAGTTCATTTAAAAGTGTAGTATATCAAATACAATATCGGATATAATTGTAATTAGTCAATGCCGTTTATAGGAATATTTTAAAGAACGCTACAAATTACAGATTTTTAAACATGGTCAGTTAAATTTGGTAATTTGGTGTTTACCTGAGGCCCCTAGTGTGAATCGTTTGTTCTATTAAAGGACCCGGATGGCCTTGGCCTTGGCATGGACTGCCGAATCAGGCAGAGGTCAAAGCGATTGAGCGCGTCCGGATCACGCGGCTTGTATGCCTCATATTATCTATAATTCAATGTTTTTTCATGATGCGGCCCCTGGTATGAAAAAATATTTCGCGACCCTTCGCTTTTTAATCATGAATGTACATGTGTATGTTAGTGTTACAAATATTCATTCGATACGATGTTTTTATGCGTCTCCATAATTAGGATTCGGACATCAGTACGTAAAACATGTACATATTATGTGTAGCAAATACAGATCCACGATGGGAGAATTTGGTTAATCAAAAACAAGCACAACCTTCGTATTAACATGAGTCTTACGATTTTTTTTTTTGTTATTTTGTTTGTATTAACATATGTTTATGCGTATATCCTTTTGTTAAAATTCTCTTACTTAATAAATCAATATTTTTAATCTTTTTCCTAAAGTTCTCTCCACCTCTGTCGACCCCCCTACAGAAACTTCGCGACCCACAGGTTGAAAAACACTGATGATACATAAATTCCCATTTCAAATATACGATGAAATTATTAATATAAACTGTAGTTAACGGAAATATAGAGTTCAGGTGTATCGGTGTTTGTCTGAAATCTGATCAAGCTCGAGTTACTTGGTTTGTCAACAACATTTATGTTTTTAATTTGTGCTACTTATTGTTTCAATCATTTGTTTTTTTCAAATTATCAACATTGCTTCTGAAAAAATGTCTAGGAGAATAATTTTATTAATGATTGATTGAATTAATTAATTATTGGAGGAACAAGTGCTACTTTTTCAAAAACCTTGACTGCAGTGCAAAAACGTTATAACCAGTGTTATTCTTTCTACCTGTGAAGCATGCAAGCCTTACTCATGGCAGTAAGATGAATCAAATGATTTATCATTTATCAAAATCAGTTGAGCCATTGATTTACAAACGGACATATCTACATACTAGCTGCGCACCGCAGTTTCACCCGCGTTAACTTCGTCGTAATGTGAAGTTATATAGTCTAAAATATTTTGGCTCTAAAAATGTCGATACTTCCATAGAACTTTTCATCCTCCCCTTTCAACCCCTTACAACCCTTACGTTTTTTTTACAGTGTACTTTTGTTCTATCATCAATAGTTTTCGCAGTGCATGCGATAAAAGAAGTTTTAGGGCACTTTTTTTTACACCTTGGGTTACGTTACTTAAGTTTTAGTAAGGATCCCTAATCTTTTCTAGCAATAATCGGCAAAGTAGTTTTTGAGTTTATTCATTACAAAAATACACACACAGATACAAATCTTTCCTTTTTATAATATTAGTTTAGATAAACATTCATTGGCCCTCGTCGGTTAAGAAATGCAACTTTAAATAAGGTATGTTTGATAAAAACTAGAGAATGCAATATCAAAACAATTAACTACAGCGAAACCCAAAAATGAATTCTACCTACAGAACAAAATAATAGCCACATAATATGAAACTGCTTGATAAGATACGCGACTCGATTGTTGCGGGCTCAGCGTCACAGCGGGGTAACTGACTCGTTCTGACCTCGCAGTGCTTCGGAAAAGTCGCATTAGCTCGGCAGTCATCACCTCAATTGCAAGCATCACAAAACATTATTCCATTGAACGTCAGCTAAAATTGACACCTAATCGTATTACAGCATAAACGTAAACATTATTGTTTTTATTGTGTATAGTTTCTTAGTACCAAGACTTGTTGAGGATTCAGGTTTCGAGCGCGCATACACCGGTCTCGGAGGCCTTGACCCGAGCTTACATCGCAAATGTTCGGTCGCAAACAAAAACCGACAGGGCTCATCATTGCTTCTCAGAATTGATAATTTGATATGGAAACATCATGATTAAAAAACAAATTCAAAACGTAGAATAAAGTTATATTTTAGCTGGCTACTTTCATTATTGCTGCATCTATGTATATTTCTATTAGCTCTCTGAAGTCTAGAGTTCAAATCCCGTGGATTAAGTAGGCACAATATCATAGAATGCCAATCATCTACTTGCCTATAGAATATATTAAGTGAAGACGCAGAAATTGTCTACCCCATTCTCCAATAACAAAGCAAGTCTTAAGAAAGTGATCATTAACATGTAGGTACCTACTATTTAAATTTAACCTGATTTTAAGTAAAAAAAATACACGTCGGATTGGTAACCTTTTGGGTGTTTTTGAAGGTCGGTTAAAAATCTAGTTGGTCCCTCGGTAACTCCGAGGTCAAAACCAATTATTATTTTATTCTCTAGTATAATACGGTTACCTATATTTATGGGCCGTAAAATGGATGTGCAATAAATTATGCAGTGAGACCCGTTTGGCCAGTGGGCTCGGCACGCTTGCCTCATTGTCCCAGTGTCCTTGGTTTGTGCCCGCAAGAAGGCCGTCTGCCCCACAATTGATACATTTGACTTTTGAAAGGGCGACTGTTAACGACCGTTTATTTTAAACATCATTATATTCATAAGCTTTGAATACTTTTAGGCGGCTAAATAATGATATTTAAATAATAACAAAGTGTCGCATTTCTTTGTTCGGATCAGAACAAATCTTTTTTTTTTTCGGGAAATCTTCAGCTTTTACAGACCATTAGGATAACGGGTTTAACCAAAAACTCTAAATTGCAGTTAGGTGAAGTCGCGTTTATCAGCTTGTTAAACAATAAAACGAATAAACTTATCTTTGACGTAATTTATTTTATTAATAAAAAATTATATGAAGAAAAAATAAACTTTCACTTTTTATAACTACTCCGGAAGAACTCAAAAGCTGCTACTTGAAAGCAATATCGTATTCGATAATTTTTTATCATTTAAAGTCTATCTAATACCCAGTATCAAAATGGTCACAACTGACAAAGTTAAATACACATGTGGCTAGCGAATAAACCATTTTTTGTGCCCAACATTGTTTTTATTGAACAAGCAATTACTTATCTTATTGCATTCAATTAAAGTTCATTATCCTATTTCAAAATACTTTAAAACAGCATGTAATTTGATGCGGTAGATCCTATTCTATAAAAAGAAAGGACAACCGCGACGGAAGGAAGTAAAAAAATTGGTTTCACTTGGTTAATGCAATTTTTTTACAGAAATACACATATGGTATTTTATAAGTTTTCATTACGAGGAACTTGCTTTCATAGTCAATTTATTACAACAGAGACGATATCTAAAGGCACATAAAACGTCAACGTAATCATGTTTATTTTACGCGGGAATCACACATTTAAAAGAAAGTAGTTTGAATGGATTACAGGATCTAAATTCAACATTCAACCAAAAACATGATTCATTATCATCTCTACTAATAATTTTCTGCTATTTGGAGCTTAATAATAATAGAAGATAACTATTTAGAAGAAATTGTCGTTGTGTATAGTTCACAGACCATATATGGTAGGATATATCCTATGGTCTGTGGTATAGTAATAGACATTTTGACATAAAACCTTCATGGTGTGAGATTTTCGTGTGAAACTTTTTTCACATGATACCTATGAGGTTCTTTTAAAAAATGTGCAACATTCGATTTCCGACTTTCAATTGTTTTTTATTCAGCTTAGACGTGAAAGATACATCGAATCCGAGTTATTTTTGAATACGAGTTTTAATACAAGAGACTGCTAATGAACGCATCGTGAGTTTTTGGTTTAAACACTTTCGTAATGGAATCTTCGACTCATATTGCACGAGCAACCATTGTAACTCTACAGGTGCTGCAGAGAAACCATACGTCATCCTCCGTTCTAGTCAGATCTTGCTCCAAAGGACTACCATTTTTTTTCGTGATTTGGACAATTTTCTACGTGATAAAAATTTTCTTCCCAGGAGGCAATACAAAATGCTTTCACACTGTCGAATCTAGATCCCCAGAGTTCTATCGTAAAGGTAAAAATGAGGATTTAGATGGCAGCAATGTGTAGGTAATGAGGGTATATATTTTGATTACATAAACCTTAGAAAAAAACGAGTTTCCATGTTACAATAAAAATCGGCAATTTCATACAACCCCTAATATATTTTTCATAAGATTTTTTTTTATTAGGTAATAGATATGCGTACTTTAAATTTCTCTAAGCACCAATGATTATGTTGTATTAGCTGCAATATATTTCTGATATTATGTAAATCCTCCGTATGCCTAAATCAATATATAAGACTAGCTTTACTCCGCGGATTCACGCGCGTTAATTTCGTTGTAAATAACATTTCTAAAACAAAAATAGCCTGAGTTACTCCTTATTACATCAGATTTCTGCCAGTGAAAAACCCGTCAAAACCGGTATAGCCGTTTCAGAGATTTTACGGAACAATCAAACAGACAACAAACAAAAATTGTAAGTGTTATTTTGGTATATGTACAGTGTACACACGGTATGTACGGTACATTCATTTACATTTAGTAAAAAGCGGTTATTTTAATATTACAAACAGACACTCCAATTTTATTCATCTGTGTAGGTAGATTACCCACAGAGGCAAGAACGTTAACAGAGCTCTTATGCTGACGAAACACTTCGGAATAGTTAAATCTAAAACTGTAGTATAGGTATTTGGCATCGTTGGAAAATAAAATGAAACTAGTTTAATAATATTATATTTCAGTGTTCAGGCACAAAGCGACTGCGCGAATGGTGGCCTTGACCGGCCTGCGCCAAAAATTGCAGGTCATTCACCTCCCCGCCGCCCACCACCGCTCTTCTTTATCTCACATAAATAACTTTCCACTTCAAAGTGATTACAACTTTATTTATTCTGCTATATAATCTAAATTACACTAGCTTGTTACTCACCAAGACGTTATATAAAATTAAATCATGTAAGCATATATCGGTGAAACTTGTTTATCAATAAGCCCATTCGATGTGTTGTCTCGATTGCTTTTCTTAACATTTTCTCTTGCATTTTTTTTAGTTTTCCCTTAACTTTATATTATACAGGAAGTAAATACAAATGTAAATATTAAAATATTATTATTTATTTTCATTAGAAATAAAATCAAGACGTGACGGACGCTACCTGGCATTTTCAGCTGTAATATAAAATATTCGTACAATTTAAAAAAGATGTTTATATAACTTTGACGTGTGTGACTGTGTGTCTGTGGCATTGTAGCTCCTAAACGAATGAACCGATTTCGATGCGGTTCTTTTTGGTAACGTGATTGAGGATCTTAGCTGTAATTTATCAACTGTTTACCCATTCATGAGATATTTTCAATTGTAACTTGTAATTATTAACATGTCGGGGTTTTATTTAAATGATCTTCTATTTCATTTGTTTGACAAAAAATAAATTTGATGAGCTGCCCAAGTAAGGTAACCCAAGAAAGTTATATTTAGTACACGTGTCGTTATTCTACTGAAATATTACGTAACGAGATCGAAAGCATGACATAAGGGACAATAATATTGGGCATGAGGCAAGTCGGCTGAAGTTCCAGAGGCAGCGGGTCAGTCCGTCACGCGGCGACCTACACAGCGTTTGCCATCTATTAGCTCGATTTCGTGTTCAAGTTCACTCGCGTTCCATCACCAAAAATATTTTAGTAGTGTGACGCAACCACGGCTGCGTCCCTCTCGAACGTTCAGCAAAGCGCTCAGTCCATATCGCTCTCACGCGACCTTGGCCGCGGTGCGCCCGCAAGGTTCAGGTCTTCGAACTCGCAGAGCGGTGAGGTTGGCGGGAAGGGGACTTCTGATCCTCCAATGGTTCAGCGCGCTCGTCCGCGCCAGCTCCTCATTGGTCCGTCCGCTTCGCGGCAATGACCTCGGAGACCGGAGCTTGAAGCGCGCCGAGAGACAGGCTTAACAGTACAATAAAGCCTAAATTCGCTCGGCAACACTCTACCCCACGTCGAACCGATTGTATCGCACGACGCCGCGATCATTTTGCAGACTTTCACTCTTAAGGGGAGACTCGAATGGTAACGATGAAAAGTACGCACTACCCGAGCTCAGTTCGTCGATCGAGCTCGAGTGAAACGCACGCGGCGCGTGCAGCGGCAGTCTTCTAGGACGAGCGACCTTCATCCTTCGCGACGTGCCGGCCGCGCGCCTTGCTCGTGCACTCCTGTCCTATATCCAGTTGTTCAGTGAACGGGACGTTTGTGTCTCAGAGCTGTCGAGTTCTGATGTGGCTTACGTGTTGTGCAGTGTGGAAGAGAACAATTATTATTGTTTAGTTAATAACCATTAATGACTGTTTGCGATGTCTCCGGATAGCAGTTACGGCCGTTACGATAAGCCGACGCCAGTCGACAACAATATGATGAGCCCGGCGCATAAGGAACGGGAGCCAGAGCTTCATATAGGTAAAGCTGATAATCTGACTCTATTTTCTCTTCATATTAATAAAATACGTGTATAAATATGGTGTTCTCTTATAAACTGAAATACCTATCAATGACTACAGTCTACAATAAACGTAACTAAGTTATAACTGTGAACTAAATTAATTTTTCATTTATTCCAATCTAATTTGACATTTTGTGTTGTGTGGTTCTGCCAATATCAAGAGTTGAAAAATTAGAAAAAATATATTTATTTATTTTAATAGATAAATTCAGATAAAAATAATTCTTTAAATTTAAAAAAAAAACAATCTAATTTATTCGAAAGAAAAAATATTGTTAGTTTAAATACCGCAAGTTAAAATAACAATCAAAACAGCTTAGTGAATCGTTGAATAAATCTTTTATTTGTTAATACTGACTAATGATTTCTTTACATTTTAATAAAAGGGGTAAAATGCAACTGGTAACATCTTCGGAACGAATAGTTGATGGATTGAATGTTGATATATATAAAAGGCATAGTGAAATCAATTCTGGTGAACATTGTACGAAATGCTGTACAACATAATTGTTCAATCCCCTTCTCGATCGAAGGGGTTCAATAAAATTAGCATCAGCGGGGATTCCTTAGTACTAAAGGTACTATAGTTATGGCAAACGTCAAATATCTTTCGATAAAAATCAATTTATTAATAGAAAATACAATTAATTTTGTGTCACAATTATTAAAAAAGGGACTGGGAAAAATTCGAAGGGCAATAACATGATTTGTTACTTACACACATTATATAACCATTTTATAACAAGGTTCAATGTTCTAATGTCAGCTTCCGTCTCGCTGTACCACTTTTACTTTCGACGAGTCTTTCACAAAACCCGTTTTAAAATTCTAACCAGATATAATATTTACATTTCACAACTTTCTTTAGTGTTACTAAAATTACGATACTTAACATATCTATTTATACCTACTTTCAAAAATCGTTATGATATCGTGGGCTAGTTATATAATTATTTATTTATAAACAAACAACACCATGACGCATAACTGGGGCAGTTTACCCGCCAATCAATGTTTTTGCTCGCTCCAATGCATCAGCTGTTCGTGTTGCGCGGTCGCAAAACTTTCTCGTGCACTTTCCTCGCCTCTAAAAACGTAACGTGCGACTCTCACACGAGCCAATCACAAAAACGATACAGTTGCATCACGAGGTGAAATGACTGCACGCTACTCCAACAATTATTATGTCTTAATGACTGCAAGCACTTTCGCGAGGCCATTGTAATCCCCACTCATTAATTGCAAGATGACACCGAATGTAGATTGTAGATAGAAGCCCGCGAACGCACCTTAAAAGAAAGTAACTTCATAGAAAGCGAACGCTAGGAGCATCGACCCGACGCGAGTGTTGTTCAGAAATAGAAAGTTTCAAAAAGAAGCCTGCTCCCTGAACAAATAAACAAACACGGCAAGGGAAAAGTGAACGAACCTGTTTCCTGATCGAAGCCCGCGCCTCCTTTAGGTCCTCTAATTCAACATCTGACGTCACACCTGCTGTGGTCAGTTTTTTATCTATCACTGGCCCACTTACTAAATTACTTTTGTCATTAATTATTACATTAGTCTGTAGTTATTGCGTTTGTTGTTATATCAATTAGATAATTATTATTTCACTCAACATTAGGTAATTGTATGGAAATATTACATATAGTGGGTACTAAGGGGTTAACGGCATCGCTCAAATACAGTAGAGACTGCGCTTTCTAAAATAACTATTCAGTGTCACCAACGCATGTGACTTAATGTACTTACGTCACCGCTTACACCAGTTACGAATTTGTATTATAACAATAATTGATATTGTATAAGACGTTTTCTTTATAGAGAAAATTTACGATTGGCGCGTCTATTTTATTCATACAGAAGCCATTGACAGCTTTCCCTGAACGAGAAATTGTTAACGTCATGTTGTATCCAGTCGTAATTATAATCCTCAATTAACTCGTTACATTACATACGTTACATCGTCTTGTCACGCAACCCATACAATGTTGTCTACAAAGAAGTTAATCGTTTCAATAATATTTTATTAAAACAAATACGTACACAAGGTGATTCAACATGATTAGTGTAGTTTTATTAACACATTTAAGTGACAAACAAATATGACTTTAACAAAGGTGTTTTGATAAAGTCGGTGAATGTTCGGATGTACAAGGTGACTCGAGTGAATCAAATTACCTATTGGTTGAATGTCATGAGTTTAGTACTTATAAAAGTATTAATAGCTCAGAATGTTTAACGTACGTTTACGACGTAATCATAAAAGCAACACGGCCATGTTTACTAAACGCGTTTTGGTTTGTTTCAGAGTTCGATGGTACAACAGTGTTGTGCCGCGTGTGTGGTGATAAGGCGAGTGGTTTTCACTACGGCGTGCATTCCTGTGAAGGTTGTAAGGTAAATATCACTTTAAGGTTAAACCTTTACTATGTCTTTAAATAACATTTTTCTTAATAACGATTATTAGAATTCACATGCTTACTTTCACCGATTCCATGATTTTGTATGTTCGTTGAGATGTATGTATGCAGACGTATGTGACAAATGCCACAAGGCCACAAGGAGTTCAATATAATTATTAATTGCAAATGAAATAACGTATACTCAGGGTAAAAAAATTGTTATAACGAAAGGAAGCGGTCTCGATGTCCTAGAATATAAACAAGGCCGAACACGCGGAAGACAATCTCTGTAGTTGCTGAACAAAGCCCGGCAATGGTATTTTTGATGTAAATCTTATTTAAATACCATATATTCAAAACATTGATGTCACTATTGACCTTCGCTAAGTTTCAATTGTAAAGAATAGCTAGTTTTAAAACTGAACGTGAAGGACTCGCGTTGGTTTACTTTGGGTGGTTGAATTGTTGATATACCCGCTTGCCTCGACCGGCCACGGGTTAGCCCAATGCGCCCTAATTCCAAATTATTTCGTCTCGAATGGCAGTACAAATCACACGGGAATAAATATTAATACAGCCAAATAGGGTGTCTAATAACTGTTATTTTAAAAGCATCTTATAGGTAAAATCGGTAAATCAAAGATAGGAATAATAAAAACATTTTATATGATAAAATATAATTGTAGTCATTGATAAAAGTAGGTCAATAGTTGATCTATCTTTACTTTAATTGATTTTTGATTACCATACTTTAAACTTTGAAGATAAAATAGTATTAAGGTATACGATACAACTATAAAAAATACCGATCATTTTAAATAAATTTTTCGTAATTTGACATGAAAGAAAAAAGCGTGTGTATCAATATCCATACTCATTCAAAAAAATATCTTTCCACTGCATTTTCTCGCCATCGGTTTAAATAGATTATAATTTATTTTAATTATATTTAATAAAATATATTGACATATATATTTTAAACATTGCATTCTATAGTGCATCATTATGAATATTTACACAAATAATATGCTAATAGAATTACTGAGATCTTTGCTGATTATGGTCTCGCATCTGCGAAACTAGCGCCAGCTGTACGCGCATTAAAGAAACATAAATCTCTCTACTCGACACTAGAGGGCGCTGTTTAACGACATCGCGAGTTTGAATGGACGATTAATGTTACACGTGGAGCTTGTGTTCATTCGTACTACTCATATGTCAACGAACCCGAGTTTATTGACTTACGTCATTCAAATATTATTATTTTACTAAAATATTAATTTAGAATTTCCCCTTATTTTTAAGTTTTGGTTTTCCAATAACAAAAACAAAAATGCAAATTTAACAAAGTAATTCTGCTGATATTTATTTTAGTGTATTTAAATATATATATTAAAATAGCATTTTAACATTAATATTTTGTTTTCATTTTGTCTAGAAATTCTCATTGGTAATTACATACGGTTTAATTAAATTCTTTAATTCACTAACCATATTATAAAGACAAAATTCATCATAGTATTTTTATTTTTACAATAGTTTTAGTTAAGTAATACTAAAAATTAATGCATTTTTTTTTTGTTGTTTGTTGCCCATTGTTAATAAATAAGCTATCGTTATGGTATACTTGCATAGGTAACCTGCCTGCTTCTTTGTTCGCACACTGACCGACATATTTCAGGCCGCTTTGTGGGTCGCTTATTTTTTCGGCACCGATTCGTGGCGCGGGTCGTCGACCTTCTCGCTAGCATGGCTACAGCAACAGCCTCCTTGTAATAACTTTTACGGCCAACGAATGTATGTAAGCAACACGATCGTAACCTACATTATTTTTGAACTGTGAGATTTTAAGTACATTGAACTCGCCTTTACTTATCGAGAGTAACTGAAAAGCCGATTAACGATTTCCACGAGAGTGCTGTTAAATATTAATACCCGAAACGTGAAGTGCAACGACAAACAGAAAAATGTTATATTTTATTGCTTTTTAGACGACCTTAATCATCCTAGGAATAATGAAACCTTCTAGCATCTTTGTTTTAAGTACAGTATTCAGTCTAGTTACATCAAAAATAAATTAAATATTATGTTCGTTAAAATAGCAGTATTAATTATAAATGTTTACATTTATGTATTCTGGTCACTTTACGTGTTTCTAAGATATCAGCAAACCTACATAGATATTTGATATTGTAAGCAGGAAATGAATCACAATGTAGGCGTGAGTCAGTCGTTCAAGTAAGTGTTATCAAGTAAACATCTGTGCAGCACGTAGTGGACTGTTAGTTGCGAGGTCGGTCGTTGGACGCTACCACGGAAACTCAGATGCGTCAGCATGTTTTCAACTTAGCCGGTGTTAAGTCATTGTCCCCTCGGACCGTTACTCGACGCATAAGTGTTGTCTTGCTTTGCTATAATATAGCCAATATCGTGAACTGTTAGTTTGTCGATTACTGCTACGATAATTTAAGCATTTTTATAGAGACAATGTTATAAATTAAATATTCAAAATTAATACGTAGATAGTACTTATTGCGGTAGTAATAGTAGGTAGGTAGTAATAGTTCCAGTGTAAGCGTAAAAATTAATTTTATTGTTGTTTTCATTCAAATAACAAATTATGCAATGATTATTATTTACATGTCTGAAATAATTGTGTATAAATTAGGTATTTAATTTAACAACACGACACAGAAACTAGAAACTAATGCGTCTTATAAATAAAAATGCAAATGAACAATTAAAAATAAGTTTTAGCTATAAACAGAAACTATATAAGTTATTACAAACACAACACAGTCAATAATACAATAAAATATAAATAAGTATGTCAATGTAACGTTAATGACAAAAAATTGTTGGTCCGTTTATCGCTTACGGCTAAGCAACGGGGTTATGTCGAAAACTCTAGAAGGTGAATTGGTAACCTACTTCGCACTGTCGAAACCCTCAGCAGTGGCTTTATTTGCCGTTCTCGTAAGTTTAATGACTCAGTTATAATAAATCTCGGTATTAAAAGTTTTATTTCTTAAAATTAGAAAGAAGGAGTGGTGTTTCGTGACTTATAGCAAGGTTAATGTGGTAGCTAAAAGGAAATATTTGAAAAAAGACTAATCAATTTAAAAAAATTAATGTGTTTTCTCTTCGGGTATACATAAATCTTTTTCATTTAAAAACTATTATATAATACACCAAAATATTATCGTAAACATTGTGATACATTATGCCAAATTACATCAGTGACTAATGATGTACTTGTGACTAATTATTTATCATGGCTGAGAATATAATGATATTTGATTATTTTTAAAATTACCTAAAGTTCTGGCAGTTTCTTTTCACGATAGATTCATTATTTATTACGTATTATTTATTACCTAATGAGCTGGTATGTCATAAATATTTCTATTCTAGATGTTTAATATTAACATTTTATATTTTATGACGTTCAATAATCATAACGTATCAATAATTAACACTTAACGTGATCATTTTACATAAATATAATATTTATTTAATAAAAAAATAATTCAAATAATATACACCTTCATGTGGGGCAAGAGGGAATGGTTTTGTTTTCGCAGCAGAGGTTCGTCGACCCCGCTGGGTCGGTCAGTGCCCGCTACGACCAATTATGGGCCACTCGCACAGCGCACAATGGATCGATGGCTACACGAAATTGGGCCAGACTTTGTCTCCCCGCGACCCCGCATTCGCTTTATGGCTTCATTCGTGTATTTGATTCCTTTCTTATAATGACAATTATTTGTATTGATTCGAAATTATTCTTATTAATAATTATTAAATATAGATAACCTAAATTATGAAGAGATTTCTATAATATGATTTAAAATAAGTTCAATCTTAAAAATGAACCAAAACATTTAATTTTGACCAAAATAGGATCATATATAAATCATTGTAGTATAAATACTACACTGAGAGAAAAGATTATTTAATTAGGATTACGTTAACGTAAAGTAACAAATCATATTCATTTATTCATTGTGCGTGTTAAAATAAGTAAATTTATCTACGTCTCGGGCGCAACGTACTCTATGCTCTTTAATGTAGGACTTAAATCCAGTAAATGCACCCCTAAAGTAGTAGCGCGCGCGCATTGAGGTAGGCCGTGACGCAAAGTTGACGTCACCGGATTCGAATCGGTCGTCGCCCCGAGCTGTCGTCCGCGCCCTAGGTCCCGGGACAGGCAGCTCGATAGGCGTGAGGGACGCGGGGAAAGGGCCGTTGTGTAATCGCTCGGTCGTCGACCTGGGGTGAACGGCCGTGTGCGTCGACGCCCGCCGGGATGCGCCCGGCCTATATCCGGCACACCGGTGCAGCGGCAGCAGCGCATTCTAGAGCGACGAGGACCGTTAGGAGTGCGGGAGCGGTGAAGTGCGCGGGGGGGTGAACACTCTCACTTTCTCGGTTGGGTCGGCGGCCGGCAAGTAGGTCGCGGGTAACTGCGCCGCCCGCCGCAGTGCCCGCACAGTTCGTCGTCAGCCACCATCCGTGTCGGTAGCCTATAGTGAGCGCGGAAAGCAGTTAGACCGTGGTGGCAGTGACGAGTGAGTGGTTTTTGCGAGTTGTGAATGGTGTCTGGAATGGCGTGTGGCACTGAGTTGCGCGAGCGGCACTCGGTGTTAGTGAGCATGTTGGAAGCTCGCCGCGAGTCCACGGACTCCGGCTGCTCCAGTGACGAAAGTTCAGACCCGGAACGTGACTCTAATTGCCGCTGTAATCCACAGGGGTTTTTCCGACGGTCCATACAACAGAAGATCCAGTACAGACCGTGCACCAAAAACCAACAGTGTTCTATCTTAAGGATAAATAGAAATCGGTGTCAATATTGCCGATTGAAAAAATGCATCGCCGTTGGAATGAGCAGAGATGGTAAGTTTACATTTTATTTTTTAATAAACAAAATGAAATATGCATTTTTCATAGAAAACCTAATTACATTTATTTTGTTAGATTAATTTTAAGCAACATTGCGCTATTTTCATTTTGTTTTATTAATATATTATTTAATATTAGAAAATTAATACCCTAATTTACCTCTAAAAAATAAACCAATTAATTATTAATCGTTAAGTAGATAATGTTATACAAATATAACGTGTAATAGAATTCAGTACGCAACCAGCATTCGAAGGTCGTCGCGCAATCTCGTGCATATGATAGATATTCTGTCATCCGAGTGCGCCAAGTAGGACACGCAATTTTGCTAACGCCTAGAGGCGGTGATCGCGCGTTGCTTCACGATCAGAACCTATTTTAAAGTGCGGTCCGGCGCGAGGGGAGACCGCGGAGGGGCCGGGAGGGCCCAGAAGACGCATGCAGTGTGGGAGGTCGGTTATGCAAGCGCGGGTGAGCGCACGCTAAGCGGGTCGACGGCCGTAGTTGCTCAGCAGTTTGCTCCGCTCAGCGTATTGCGACATTCCCTCTACTCGTACGTTGCACGTTGCGTCGCATCCCCTCTATTACTTACGCACGGTGAAAGCAGAGAAAGGTGTTTCGTAAGCACGAGAGTGAAATTTCTGTTTTCACTTTCGCAACAAGGTTCATCACCCTGCTATGTAAATTTATTATGCTCTTGGGCAAATTATTCAACGTCTGAACAATATATTATGTAGAAATTTTTCGATAAACTTAAGAAAAATTAAATCATTCAGGGTTTAATGTTTTATTTTATATTAAACATGATAAGTAATAAATTTATAGTGTGTATAAACAGACACATTTTTTGTAGTTGAAAATTAAAAAAATATATAAAATAAAATACAGTTGGTGTCAATCTCACTAAGCCTACAACCATTGTTTGCTGAAGTTTGGCTACTTGACGCTAGGTGGCGCTGTGTAAAATATACTGCCATAACATATTGTGTTGTGCTACGAGCTACGCCAGTGCTACGGCATGCAGAACGTTTCACTCCTACAAATATTTTGTAGCTTGTAGTTACGTCGTAGCCTAAAAAGTACTACGCCGTAGTAGCAATTAATAATGTATTAAACTGTAAATTATTAATAAATTTGAAGGACAAAAAATAATTAATGTAATAATGTGAAATATATGAATTATTGATATTAGTATACGAACGACTCATAGTCATAAATCAATTAATATTTATTAATTAATTTTGTTCTGTAATTATTATAAAAAATAGGTACTATAAATAATAAAAAGTAAACAAAAGTTATAATTATAAAACTGAAAAAAAAAAACAGTTTCGTCACTAACCAACGAAAATAATTATATACTATCTATTAATGTTTGTTCTAAAAAATCGAAGGCCACAAAAAGTAACAAGAATTCGGTTGGTAAATCGCACGAAGTAGAACGGTCGCGGGGAGATGGGAGCAGGGGCCTGCGCGGAGTTTATTGACGGCGCCCCTCCGCCGCTCACACCATTCGCCCTCCCTCCTCAAGTTCAAGGTTGGCACGGCGCGCGCCGCCGCGCAGTGCGAGGGAGTCCGGCCCGCGCATCGGTCGTCAGCCCTTATTACTATCGCAATGTCAGTACGCCGCTACGCAGTTGGCCACGAGAGCTCGATGTTCACTCACAGTGCTTCTTCGAACGTCGCTAGCCGCGTTGTGCGATCATAATACAAACATTGGATTACTTTAGTGAATTAACTTTTAATGTGATATGTGACACTTGTTTATTAGTTTAAATTTTCGTAGTTACCAATTTTAGTTATCAACGCCTATTGGCTGTGAATTAATTAGTGTAGTGAAGATTAGTAATGGTATCGGACATGGGTGAAGATTTACCAATTCTCAAAGGCATCCTGAATGGAGTCGTCAAATATCACAATGCTCGTATGTATTTATTTAAATTTTATCCCAGAATATCACTGAAATAGTAAAAAATATTACCTACATTCCAAAAACAATAACAATATGAAACCGTTGGTATTTTTAAAAACAATTAAAACAGTATATATTATATATTATAATAATAAGTACCTAATAATATTGAGACAACATTGAAGTAGATATATATATATATATATATATATATATATATACGTGTTATAATACAATACTTTAATATACTCGGGTAATATTTAGAAAGTATATAATAAACAATTATGGATTACAACGAATTCCTTTTCGAATTGTCAATGAGTAACAAAACAGTTTGCAATATTTTTTAAAAACTAGTTACTAAATAGGCGAATAATGTTTGATTTATAACAATCATAAATACAAACAGCGAATAGATAATAACTTCAAATATAGAAAAGGAACCAAGTTAAAAATCTATTTTAAGGAAATTAAAAGTTGAATAAAAAGAATTTCATAATTAATTGTTAACTTCGTGTTATTAACATAAAGATAAACCTTAAAGGCGATGCAAGTGTTAGTGCATCTGCCACGGTTGTGGCCTAGTTTACGCAGGGAAAGTCAGGAGAAATGGCGAGAGGGCGCACTCCGCTTTCGCTTTCAACCGTGTGCTGAACGCGCAAACACTTTCACCAGCGCGAGTGCACGAATGCCATAAGCGACACGCTCGTCTCCGGCGCATACTACCTTTCAATACGCGACCCGCCCGCTTCGAGAAAGTTGTAACACTTTTTAAAGTGACCTCGTGGATTGCTCTTTGTCACACGCGTTTTTTAAACTAATTCGTTCAACCATTATATTCGAGCGGTTGTGCATTTTCCAAAACAGTAGACATAAGGGTCGGTCGACCTTTCCGACGGGCGATGAACTCTACCCTCACGTCAGCTGCGCATACACATGGCTCTCAATGCACGCCTGTGTATTTGCACGCATTTAGCGACAGCTGCCCTCCGTTACATGTAAAGAACGCGACCTTGCTCAACATTTTTGTTGTTAAATTGATCGATTTATTTTACACTGCTTTAGAGGGTTTGAATAATAAACGTGGATTTCTTTTGTTGCAGCTGTTCGATTTGGACGAGTTCCGAAACGGGAGAAAGCACGTATATTAGCTGCAATGCAGCAGTCTTCTTCATCGCGAGCTCAAGAACAAGCAGCCGCAGCAGAGTTGGATGATGCACCAAGATTACTAGCGCGAGTGGTGCGCGCCCATCTCGACACCTGCGAATTTACACGTGACCGCGTGGCCGCCATGCGTGCCCGAGCGCGAGACTGTCCTACCTACTCGCAACCCACTTTGGTAAGCGTTACTTCTTATCTTTATAATGATTATAATTATTGAAATTAAAAACATTAAACATTAAAATTAATTTAACGTTATATTAATCTTTGTTTCTTTTGTTACAGGCTTGCCCTCTAAACCCTGCGCCTGAATTACAGTCCGAGAAAGAATTCTCCCAGCGCTTTGCCCACGTCATTCGTGGAGTGATTGACTTCGCCGGCCTAATCCCCGGCTTCCAGTTACTCACTCAAGATGACAAGTTTACGTTGTTAAAAAGTGGTCTATTTGACGCTCTATTTGTGCGGCTAATTTGTATGTTTGACGCTCCGCTCAATAGCATAATCTGCCTCAATGGACAATTAATGAAAAAGGACTCTATTCAGAGCGGTGCCAATGCGCGTTTTCTTGTGGACTCTACATTTAAATTCGCAGAACGTATGAACTCTATGAATCTGACCGATGCAGAAATCGGTTTATTCTGCGCCATAGTTTTAATCACACCTGATCGGCCGGGACTTCGCAATATTGAATTGGTCGAGCGAATGCACGCAAGACTCAAGGCCTGCCTCCAGACTGTCGTCACACAAAACAGACCCGACAGGCCTGGATTTTTACGAGAGCTAATGGATACACTTCCCGATCTCCGCACTCTGAGCACACTTCACACTGAGAAACTTGTAGTATTTAGGACAGAACACAAAGAACTATTAAGACAGCAAATGTGGGGTGAAGAGGAAGGTTGTCCTTGGGCTGATTCCGCAGCCGATGAATCTGCTAGAAGCCCCATCGGCTCCGTGTCAAGTAGCGAATCCGGTGAAGCTGCAAATGATTGTGGTACCCCATTGCTAGCCGCGACATTAGCTGGGCGGCGGCGTCTCGACTCCCGCGGCTCAGTTGATGAAGAAGCCCTGGGTGTAGCTCATCTAGCTCACAACGGCCTCACCGTCACACCCGTGCGGCCGCAGCCTCGCTACAGAAAGCTAGACTCACCCACAGATTCCGGCATCGAGTCCGGCAATGAGAAACATGAGAGAATTATCGGACCAGGCTCCGGATGCTCTAGCCCGCGATCATCTCTTGAAGAGCATTTAGAAGACAGGAGACCTCCTATGCCAAACGACACACGTCTTGATGATATGCCAGTATTGAAACGCGTGTTGGAGGCTCCTCCACTCTATGATACGCCCTCACTGATGAACGAGGCCTACAAACCACACAAAAAATTCAGAGCCATGCGCCGTGACACTGGAGAGGCGGAAGCCAGGGCGGTTCCTCTGACTCCATCGCCCCAGCCACCGCATCACCCACACCCTGCAAGTCCAGCCCACCCGGCGCACTCGCCCAGGCCAATGCGAGTCTCTCTGTCTTCAACTCACTCTGTGCTAGCAAAAAGCCTCATGGAAGGTCCCCGTATGACCCCTGAGCAACTGAAGCGCACTGACATCATCCAGCAGTACATGCGGCGTGGCGAGGCAGCGGGCGGCAGTGCGTCAGCTCCGGAAGGCTGCCCTCTGCGCTCGGGGCTCCTCTCCTGCTACCGCGGAGCGTCTCCGGCGCCCGAGCCCGTGCTGGAGCTGCAAGTGGACGTGGCAGATGCGCCATTGAACCTTTCCAAGAAGTCGCCTTCTCCGCCGCGCCCCTACATGCCGCGCATGCTGGAGGCGTGAGGGCGGCCCGCGGAGCCCCAGGTCTCCGCTACCTCACCCCGACCTACTTTGAATTAAACAAACTTTGTAGTTAATGATCGTTCGCAAATCGGTTAATATATTATATGTGATAATTCGTTTAAGGCGCGTGGTTGCGTGGCCGGTGCGGGACGAGGAGAGCGCAATAGACTGAATAATAGTTTAAGACTAAATAAGTTAATTTATAATGCATTGCAGCGCCGGTCGCAGTGTGTTTGTGAAATGTGTGTATCGTATGTGCGTATGTGGGCGTGCTCAGTCATTTGTTTGTTAATTATAATGACAGGTTGTCGAATTAAAATAAAACAAACTTGTAAAATTTATTTTCTCTTTTATTTTATCATCAAAACAACTAGATTAAAATATTCATTTACATACAGACAAAGCATTCCAAGATATATTTCCAAATTAATTATGTGTACGATACTTATCTGTGTATCAAGAAATAGAAAAAATAATTAAAATAGTAATAAATAAGTCATTTCAATTACTCCTAATAACACATATTTTAGTTATTAGACCACCTTCTTGGTCTAGTGGTAAGCGCGTAAGCGTTACAACCGGGAGGTCCTGGGTTCAATTCCCGGTGGAGATAAAAAACTCGCCCGGCAGGACATAGAAGGCTGATCACCTACTTGCCGACTAGCTAAACAGATATGAAATGCATCTGCCCCATACCCTACTTCCCTAGTACGGTATGGGGACTTCACACAATAACAGTATTTATGGAGTCATACCAATAAATTCATCACATTTAAATACCTAAAGTCTGCAACTATGTGCGAAAGGTAGTTTAAATATTATATGGTTCATCCGGCCATATCGTCCTTGAATAGTGTAACTTTTCCAAATTCTTGTTTATGTACTTTAACATCCACAGACAACAATAGTAGTAGGTACAACATGACAGCTTTATAAATAGTCTAGACTAGCCTATTATAAATAGAGTAAATAAGGAGAGCAAGGCAGAATATCATGGACAAAAATCTCTTAATTTAATAATAATTTTATATATCCTTTATTCATAAATACAAAACATCTTTATTCATTGTAGGTACATACAGTGAAATACAGGAATATGGTAACAATAGTACCACGATCAGATTTTCATCAAATTCCGATCTTGGGAAAATCGATGATGGTGGGAAAATAAAATCCAGTTAGGCGCATTTTAAGAACAAGTGAAATTGAAGACAAAAACTCCGGCATATTAATTACAAATAAGAATAGGTACCTCTTAAAGGGATGAACATATTGTAGATAAGAATTAAGATCCATCTAAACACGTCACCTTTCAAACAAAATAACCACTACGTGATCCGTCCATTCGTTTAGCCGCTTCGATGCCACAGATAGACAGACAGCAAGTCAAACTTTATCCCTTATGTCTGTCTTACCAAGTTACCTCCAACTGAGGTAACTTGGTAAGACAGTCGTTCGCAATCTATAAATTGCAATTGAATTGTAATTTTTCTTTTTATTTTGTTGTATTATAGGATCATGGAAATAAGGAAAAGGTTTGATAATTTTAAATATACACAACCCAGCGGTCGATGGCCCACCTAGATAACGCTTCCGTCTTAACACGTTTAACCTACGATTCCTCCATCCTCTTCCGCAGAACTCAGGGCTGCTGTGCTTCCTTGTTTCGGCCACTCGAGACTGAAAGATAACCTAGAAAAATTAATTTCAATATTTGACAAATTTAAGAATGAAAACGAATTCGCTAAACACATCAAGAAAAAATATAAAGTAGAATTAGTAATTTTAAATAACAAAACAGTAAAAAAAAGTCTAGTCGAAAATTCAGGATTTTCTATTAAAAGGGTATATAAAAGGTAAATAAATTACAGTTGCATATTTCACACAAGTTTGTGTCCTAAAAGACAGATTCAGATCATTTGAACAGAAATGCCAAAATACATAATAAAGGTCTGGTAAAGAGATCGATCGTCAACTTCGGATCGACCTCACTCCAAGGCCTCCACAACCATTGTTCTGTTTAACATCTGCCAGTCTGTCTGACCTTCAACTGTTTTAACTTTTAAGTAATAATAAAGCAATTACTCTATATGGGCACATGTCAAAGGGAAATGTAGTGGCGTATCTGGGACAAATAATTCTATCTAATTATAAATCAAACGTCTCTTTATTTATTTATAAACATATAAACGAGTATATATATATATATATATATATAAAATCACGGGCACTGGCTAGTAACTAAAATTATTAAGTGTAGGTAATTAACGATGCGTCATAATTTTCGTATTTACCTTGTCCTCTTAAACTTTTAATAGTTTAATTGCAATTTACTTTGTCTATTGAGTTTTTATAATTTAAAACTATGACTATATTATAGTTATGAAAAAACCAATAGTGCTATTATTTCTACAACAGTCACATCCGTGCTACTTCAAGGTTTTAATTTAAACTAACCAAAAAATAATTATCTGTAATTTCTATATAAAGGCTACACAAATTCTATATATATTGGCTACACAAAGCATTTAGTACTGTCGGATTTTAATTATATATTGGCAATCGATTTAAACATACGGATTCAGGACACTCCACTTTCAAAGGCAACAAGGGACAGGAATCTCCGGTACTCTACAAGTTCTAATAATTGTGAACTTTCATTTTATAAATTATCTATTATAATAATATACATAATATATAATAATATACATAATTATAAATTACCTAATACATATGTACTAGATATAGGTATATTTAATATACCGAGTTGGTACTTGATATTTTAAACATATACTATCCTTGCGAGGATTGCAATCGGATATTGACCGGGCGTTGAGCGCATGTCGTCAAGAATGGCGCAGCGGCCATGCACTTGACTCGGCGTAGGTGCATCGCCCGCCCGCGAGCCTGGTTCACCCCTGAGCACCCTTACTCATTCCTGCTCACTCCTGCCCACTCCTGCCCGCCTACAGATGTGCCCTCGCCCACATAGTTATAAGCAAAGGTCAACCTGTTAAGCTAGTATTATATAAGATGCCTGAATTATATAACACCATTAATAATAGCAATGCTCGTTGCAAAGATATCAAGTTTTAGACCACCCAGTCGATTCAAAAACGATACTCTATAATATATAAATGTATATTTTATATAATACTTTTCGATAACAGATGCGCGTGCTAGCGCTGTATCAGGAGCGAAGATTGACTCACAACTAAAATATTATAGTAAATAGTGGGTTTTAGAAGGGGAAATTCTGTCCAATTAAGTAGTGGTTATGTATTTCGAGTAAATAGGAATAGGCGAAGTGTTTAGTGTTGTTTCTATTTTTTTTTTAATTGCTAAATTTCTTAAAATATATATGTACTTAATACTCTATATAAATTGAGAAGGATTTTTCGTAATTTTTAGTTAGAGTTAACAAATTTTGAAGGAAAATACCGAAAAGGTAATTCTGGACATCAACGACCAGTCTATGACCTAAGTCTGGCTACAATAAATAAATACAAATCCAAAATTGTACTTTTATGGAATAGGAATAATTGCTGGCTAATTCTCATAGATAGAATAATCTTTTCTGTTTTTACTATGTATATTATTGAGTATATTACATTATTTGTTAACGTAATGATAATAATATTATAACGATTCGACACAAAAGAGAGATATCCAGTTTCTATGGGACCCATCACCGGGTTCGACCCTGAGACACAAGGCCATGTAAGCATTTGTAATGTTCCGTATGCCGTCTGAAGGTCTACCTATTCACGGACTATGCCTATTTACCAAGATTATTATTTTTATTTTTGTTTACCTATACTTTTTGCCTTTCTTGTAATTTACATTGCTGAAGGAAGTGAGACTGGCGGTTTTGAAAATAGTTTTATATAATACGATACAAATTACCTACAATATTTTTTATTAGATACTAGTTGTATATAATATAAGATAATAATATATGAAATAGATATTATAAAATAATTAAGTATCATACTAAATATTACTCAATATTAAAGGTAGTATTTTGAGGATGCACCCAAACGGATGTTTATTTTCTAATTAATTTGGTAATAACTATAAAGATAAAGATTTAATCCTATCATATGTCTTCTTCCATGGCTAGATGGTATACCTAATACCGGCCGTGAAAAGTAATAGAACTTTTCCTTCGATAACATCTTCTGCGCTAGGATGATATTAAATTTTGCATAAAGAGGCAGGCGGAAAATGTGGGGTTGGATGTGGGCGATTGGGAGTCTGTGGTGAGGTGGGTTCGCGGGGTGCGGGGTGCGGGGCGGTCGGCCTCAAGGTCGCAGAGTCACAGCCGGGCAAGGTCGCTGTGCCCGCGCATGCCCGCTGCCTCCCCCTCCCCGCCCGCGCTCCGCTCCCCCATCACACCCTACATTTGCGTGGGACGCGACCTTTATCCACGCTCCAGAGGAGTGTTAATACATAAATTTTATACATATATGTATACATATATGTATATATATAAATAAATTTTACGACACCGTTAGTCTTGGATGAACTACAAAACTACTGAACCGATTTTAATAATTATTTTCTAATTTTGAGCACTAACTCTAACTTGTAAGATAGGATCGTTTTAGCTCAATTGCTTTTCATTTCTTATTGCAGACGAAGTCAATAGTATTCTTGTAAATTCCAGTAATATATACCTACCTAGGGCGAACAACAAGGTAATTTTCTTATCCCATACCATATAGGTATCCATCGTGAGCGTCAGTTATTTAATTAACAAGTGTAGGTATAACAACAACCTTTTGTTTCGAATAAATAAGGAAACCATAAACTTGCAAGTTGTTTTATCTTCACCCGCTTTTATCCAATTTCTGAAGATAACACCGGGTAACCTTGTGTTTTATCAATTTCTCAAACATTAAACCAAAATTGTCAGACTATATAACTTAATTAACAGACTTAATTAAGTCATATTTTATTAAGAATTAGAATTAATTAATATAAATAGTCTATATTACATAATAAATGTTGAATACTGCGATTTTATTATTACTTAAATGGTCGCTTTTGAGCGTCACTTAACTTTAAGTCCACGCTCTGAGAGCAATAGCCGAAGCTCAGTAGTGTTATTTTCCGAAAATAACATATCAGTACAAAATGAACAAATTTTAATTAATTTATTATTTTTAATTTGAAGCACACGAGTCCTTATTATGTATGTAAATAAATTAAAATTAATTATAATTAAACATTTTCAGGAAAACCGCAGTTACCCAAAATGGAACCCGAATTGACGTCATTAGGTAGCTTTGACCTTCACAGCCCGGCATTTTGCTTTACCTACTATTATACGTTAGGGATACATAGATAAGTCTGTAATATAATTTTCAACACACTGGTTCATAAAGTGACTGTTATCTCACAGCACTTGGGTATATAAAGGCGCTTGTAACCAAGCTGTGACATTTTGTTTACCACAAAGCACTAGTGCGATAACGTAGTAAAACCTTTTTAGCCGACCTTCAAAAACTCCAAAAAGGAGGTTATCATATGTATTTTTTTTTTGTTATACCTGTGATCTCAAAAAAGAGTTTCAATCACAATCAGCTAGTCTGCGAGTCCTGGATAGGGTTACCAGATGAAAAAATCAAAAGGCCTGATTTCCATGGAAAGTCCTGAATTTTTTTCTTTATTATTATTAGGTGAAAATGAAGAATCCAAATTAGAAGTGCTTTCGAAGTGCTAGTTTTTAGATCAGTAAACAAACAGTGAAGTTATTGTAATCTGTAATTACCTCTTTTACTACGCATTTACTCAGCCATGTCTTCTGTATTTATTTATATAATCTATGCATTTACTCAGCCATGTCATAAACGAGATATGACGCCATAAATTTTTACCATATTCCATAGAACGTGGAATTAAAAAAGGTTTATATGCTTATCTGTTATGTAAAGTTTAGTTATCAGGGCGACCATTGCGGACGGGTTGTCCATGACCTCAGTCTCAGCAATGTTACGCGTGTCACCCATTGCGTAATTGTTTATCTATAAAGAAATTATTTTTATCCAATATTCCACGATGCGAAACATTGTTTCCTCATATATAAATTTATTTCTTCAATTGAAAAACAATAAATTAATATATAAAGAACGAGTTTTAGAGTCAGTATAATACATTAATTATCCCTCTCTGCCCTTGGTTAGGCATTTCGGCTGGAATTTAGATTATGAACGATCAAGTACAAAGTTTTAACAATGGTTCGACCCAAAAACGTCGTCCTAATTTATTCAACAAAAATTAAGCTATAGGACAGGATGGTTTTATTAGATGAGTTCCTTTTTGAGGCTAATTGACGTTAACCTAATGAAAAGCACACCTTTTTATTCATATTTAAGTTCATAATAAAATATACATACAATATATAGTTGTAGAATCAACTAGGTATATTCGCGTGACTACTTCTTCAGGTGTAATGTAAAAATTAAAATTTGTAATGGACGCAAAATAAAGTTTTTAATTACATTATAAGTATATTAGTGTATTTGAGTATTCAAGTCAATCACAAGAAGTGGAATATTTATAAAGTTACGTCACTAGTCCAAAATTTGAATTGTAAATGTTTGAGGAAATCAGGTTAAGGCGGGCAAAAGTTGTGTGAATTATTCGATGGTTTATGGTTTATGGATGGATATCCTGGGGTTGAGAAGCTGGGGAGAAAGAGAAGTGGGAGGGAGTTCAGAGTAAGGTCGCGGGGTCGCTTTTCCTAAATCCAATATCTGCGCATGTTACCAACAAAAGTAATGATATCTAATTCAGAATATTATAAGACTGGCCAGTAGTAACTTGTTTTAGATTAGATACACAAGAGGAAAAACAAGAGATCTTTCAAAATCGCGTTTGATCTGATGACCATATTCAATCGCGCGTGGTATTTGAATAAAATTTTAATCTAAGCTTTTTTATAATGTAGTGATAAAATATTTTATATTAATATTATTTTAGTACCTAATTTATTTTTTAAACAATCGTAGGTACAAAATTGAGTTAAAAAGAAATATTTAAAAAATCCAGCTGAAAGTACCAAATACCAACTGCCACTCACTGTTATATGTTTTTCAACATAGGTACCTAAATGTTTAATTACCTGTGAAATACAACCTATTGACCGTAAAACAAAGTGATATACTTAACGGTTGACTGATTTTATCGGGCATGAGACATGGAACTGATGAGCATAGCGACCTTCTGGCCACATTAGCTATGATGTAGGTCACAAATATCTCCCGCCCTTGACCGGAGGAAAATGTGCGCCCTTCACAACGCCCGATATTCTCATTGCAAAGCTGCCAAGAAAGTGTCAATCAACAAGGGCGCTAACACCGTTTAAAACGATACGAATTAAAAGAAAGATTTTGTAAGAAGCGTATTGTACAAAATTCAATGCTAGATCGAAAAGAAGTAAATCGAACAATGCGAACGTTCTGAAAATAGTGACATGACATTATCGTGACCTTGTACATTATAATTACGACGATCGAATTACTTGTTCGTGTTACAAACGAAAATCGCATTTTCGCGATTTATTCCGGGAAGTTCTGATAGAGGCGAGTAACGGGTTGGCTGCGATTATTCAGATATCTCGATATACACACACATAGACATATCTATACGCACTTGGGAATCGCGAACGCGAAAAGTGATGTGTGCGTGTGTGTGACATTGAACTTCACTCTTCACGCGGCTGCCGCGGCGCGGGCGCATGAGTTGCGTAATAAATTCACATTACCCAAGTACTGAGCTGCGGTGAGACATGATAATACATAGTTGCCAAAATAATTTCATAGGACAGATAGAAATTCAGCATGGTCTTATTTTTCTTTAATTTCTCTCAAGAAGCAAACTAGGTGTGCTTTGAAAGTTCGAATAAGACGAGTAAGATTTCTGAAACACGTGCGTTCAGAGTACTCCCAAAGTTCTCAAAATCGTTGAATTTCTGTAAATTACATCATTAAAAAGTAAGGATTAACATACAGTAGATTTAACTTATATTTGTATTATTCGTTATTTGCGTAATAAAACCTTCTCAAATATCCTACATGGATTATTTAAACGTTCAAAGTAGTCTTTGCCCAGTTAGTCCTTGAATGTCAACTAATTCGCAGCAATTGCTTCCGCGAGCGACGCGACAAAGCAAGGTCACCCTGTTATAATAACAATATATTTATTGACGTCTTGCGACCGCGAACTTGCCTACTTATGTATATATCATTTTTGTTTCCGTGAACGACTATAATCCAATCGCTTCCTCGTGCCTCTTGAGAGCTACTTTTGTACAAGGCATTATTAGGTTGGTACTCGTAAATCACTTATTTATATTTTTTGCGATTTTTACGCTCTGCCAGTGTTACTAGATTGTAGATAACTAAAAACATAAGCATTTAAAAAGTACTGTGCCTGCTTAATCTCTCCAACACGCATATAATAAAAATACTAGTAAACCTATTTAAGTTTTAGGATTTAGGAACAAAACCAGATGGCCTCCGTAAATACCTATTTAAGCAAGAAAAATATGACGGAGCGAGGCGGGCGCGGGCGACGGTTTCAGACTGTACAAATAGTTGCAACCTTGAAATTCGGTGCGAGCGGCAAGGTCACCGCGCAAATCGTTATCAGCGTGACGTCAGCGGGTGACCTCCGAGGGACCTTGGCGAAGGTGCCGCGATAACGCCAACCGCTGACGACCGATAGCCGCCTCTACTATAGAGCTTCCGCCTTGCAATTTGCCACGTGGTCCATCACTTGGTTAAAACAATGGCATTTTTTGAACTACAATTATTATTTATATAGATATTAATAAAGGTTTATAACAGATTCCATTTTTATTTAGTTATCATACACTATTTCAGTTAGGTTAGAACATGGTTAGAACGTGTTTTCGGTTACAAAATTACTACGTTATCAAATATCGATCGATTATTTTTCTGTAAATTTTTAGGCACAGTTACTAAATGTATTAAGCTATTAAATAGTTAACAATTGTTAATTATTCTGTGGTTTAAAACATAAGTGAACGTAAAACCATCCTTTCATCATTTTTATTTAACAAATTTCGGTCTTTTTGATTATTCCTTTGTTATTTGTGTAACTTTATCACTCAAAAACTACGCGTCGATAATATTGTCACATAAACAGGCCCCTCTTTCCCAGTGGGCACTTTGGGCAAGTGCCCAGGGCCCCGCGATCGATAGGGGCCCCCTCAGATCAAATACAAAGTACCTAGATCCTGTCATATCACCAAACGATAATCAAGATTTATTACCAAAAAACTTATATAATTCGAAGAAATCGAACCTAAATTACTGACTACAATACGAAATTATTAGCTTATACATGCGTGAAGCTATTCTACTCTCGCCCAAAAATTAGGCTTTCCGACTTCAGCATGCTTAGATAAATTTAAATTGTATAACTAAGCACATACAAATTTTAAAGAAAAATCATCAGTAGTACACTCATCAGTGTGACTCGCTCCATTAAAATTGAGCGAACGAAGCGAAGTATGAACCTTCAAGTTTGAATTAACCATTTAACGGAAATTTGGTACTGTATATTGGAAAGAATAGACAAAATAAATAATTATCTTCAGAAAGAAACAATAACATTGGACGTTGCAAATAATATGTTTACTTCACTTGATGATTTTATTATTAACTTCAGGGATAAATTTGATTACTTCGAATCGTCTGCGAAAGAAAGAAACCCGGAATCTGACTACAAGGACCTATCTCAAAGAACAAAACGCAGAAGTTCTCGCCAGAGTTTTTTTGATGGCTCCGCGCCGTCAGTCCAACTGAATGGAAGAGAGAAATTTAAAATAGAAACCTTTCTTCCTATAATTGATACCCTCAGCGTTCATTTAAAACAGCGATTAAGTTCGTATAAGAATATCAGTAAACTTTTTGATTTATTTTTTCGCTTGAAAACTCTAAATTCTGAAGAGTTGAGATAAAGATGCAAAGAATTTGCAGAATTTTATTATGAAGATGTTAATGAGAAAGAGTTAGAAATAGAATGTTTGCATTTAACAGAATACTTGAAAATTTTTAACAGTGAAAATGAGGATTGTATATTAAAAATATATCAAATTTTGAAAGAAAAAAAAATTGAAGACACATTTCCAAATGTAGAAATCGCATTGAGAATCTTCTTAAGCATGATGGTAACTAACTGCAGTGGGGAACGCTCCTTCTCCAAATTAAAAGAATTAAGAAGTCTTCAAGAGAGATTAACCAGTTTATCGCTGATGTCCATAGAATCTGATGTGCTAAAAAACATTTATTTTGAAGAAGTGATCAACGATTTTGCCCATCTGAAATCTAGAAGAGTTCCTCTTCAAATAACATAGAAGCACTAATTGTAAATGCTAAAAGAGTTACTTTTGTGGACTCTATTACATTTAGCTATTCGTTTCATGTGATTGTTAATTTAAAAAATTTTTAACCTTGTTTATCTACTTTCTTTGTCTATTCTAACAAAATAGTGTTCTGTCAAAGTCATAGGGGCCCCATTATCCTAATATGCCCAGGGCCTCCAAAAGGTTAAAGACGGCCCTGCACATAAAATGTACATACAATTATTATCTTAAGTTAAGCTTAGTGTATGGCGTACTAACACGCAGTATCTAGAATAGTTTAGATTAATATTGTATTTACTATTTTTGCACGACCGTGAAGACACAAGGTCATATGATTTGAAAATGAAGAAAGTGAATCGAATTTCAAACTGTGTGACTGTTTTGGACAATTGCCAACAGTGAAATAGTTTAGAATCAACATGATTTAATACATGTTTTGCAAATTTTCCTTATAAATTCGAAATTCACGATTGATATTCTGTCGTCTGTTTAGTACTAATTATATTGTTTAAGATTAAAGCAATGAATTATGAAATTAAAATATTCTATAAAACAGTTAAACATAACTGTTTTAAAACATATTCTGTACTATATGTGTATAAATTAATTTATTAATTATCAAATAAAATTGTTGTAAACAATTAATATACTGAAATCTATATATTAATAACACTTGTATAGAAAACTTATCACGATTCGAGTTCAGCGATTCGAAATGCCAAATCCTTGCCATTTATGCCGCAACATTTCATGTGCATACTTTTTTTACCTATTTTTCCTATTTAAATGTAATCTAATATATTTACACACACACACATACTATATAATTATATTATATGTATATATTTTTGTGTCATATACATATTTTGAAAATTTACGTCACTTTAAAGAAACACAACAGAATTTTCTCATTCTTTATATATCTGATAAAAATGAAATTATTTTTGCAATTCGACGCCAATTAAGGTTAAAGTCAAGCACTAAGTACATACTTTCATGTAAGGCATTGCAAAAGTAGTCCATAGTGTTTGGGTGAGGCGAGCTTGACCTGAATCTAAATACGGTAAGAGAAATCTTCACCGGTTCAGAAGCTGGCCAAAACAATTTACTAGTCATTTCTGCAAGAGAAAGGACCTCGTCCTTAGTTAACAAACACTTGCAGATTATATCAAACCATTTTACATTAAATCTTAAGTTTCTAAGTGTTGCTATCATGCACCTACTTTTACTCAACTTTCACTTAAGCAGAGAAAATGGGGTAAGTATATCGTAAGGTTATTTCTTGTTTCTAGAATAAACTAATAGCATTAGGATTAAAGAAAGCGACATTAAATAAATATTAATTATATAAAAACTTTTTGCACACATACGTCACATATTTAGAATTCATTCATTGCTATTCTAAACCGAGGCATATAATGGTAAGCTACATGTATTTGAATATGATATTATTGTTTTTTTTCATTCGTTGAATAATAATGATTCACATGTGTTTAACGCTCCGATAATTTAAGCTAGTCCTAAAACTCAACTAATTTTTAGGATGCTCTGAGGACAATGGGAGGAGAAAACGTGCATGCTGTGATCTCACTCGGCTGACAAAATCTACACACAATCATCACCTATGTAGGTCAGGGCAGTGGGCCGCATTGCCACGCGTCGATGCCTTCTTCAACAACCTTAATTTTCAATTAAGTATTTTTATTCACATACCTACTGCATTCCTTAACACTCTTGAAAATGATCTCAGTTATCTCTTGTGTTAGTTTTTCTATAATGGCCACTTTCTCATTCTTCATCGAATCGGCTGTGTGGCCTGACCTGCATTTCTTAACTGGCAACACCCAATTTTCCTAATTTATTACAGTTGAGTGTGTTTTTGCTCACTTTTCTGAAGCAAGTGAATAACATAAAATGCTGTGACAATCGGGCGCAACGACCGCCACGTCTTCGCTTTTTAAATTAGAATTCAAAAATAAAACGATTAAGCATACGAGACTGTATATGCTTTGTATCAACGGAATATTTATTGAGCTGTCTCCTTTAATTTTTTCTTGTGAATTTATTATTGTTTTTGTCTTTTAAATTTGAAAGAATTTAAAACTTTAATCCTTCAGAAAAAGTTGCAACAATTTGTATTTTTAAGTTAGTTAACCACCTCGAAAATTGTTATAAGTTTAACTTTTCATGTGTCTGTCAGTGCAAGCTTAGCGCCAATGAATGGGCCAATTATGATGCGGTTTATTTTTCTTTGAAAGCTTACGTTAATGAGATGGTTGCTATTCATGTGTCATCAAATTGAAAATATTTAATCACCCATTTATATGATATTCTTATTTGCAATTAACATAAAGGTTTTTAAATTGACTTTAGTTTGACTTGTTTATTATTCAAAAAACTATCAAAAAACTAAATACATGGTAAACAAATAAACTATAGGAACAATAATATATATTATACTAGCGACTCGCCCCGGCTTTGCACGTGTATAAAACATATATAAAAACCTTCCTCTTTAATCACTCTATCTATTAAAAAAAACCGCATCAAAATCCGTTGCGTAGTTTTAAAGATTTAAGCATACAAAGGGATATAGGGGAAGAAAATGCGACTTTGTTTTATACTATGTAGTGATATGTATTAATTTAAGTTCGATGTCTATTAAACGAAATGATATATCCGAGAGATTAAATTTATTTTTACTAAATTTGTAACAAAATTACTATACGCTGTAATAGAGCAGTTTGAAAGCGTCTTATGAGCTTTTTATCAGAGATGAACGGGCAAAGAGATACGAATACATTGCAGTCCATGGACACCCAAATTGCTAGTCGGCCTGAATTATTTAAAACACTTCCAGTGAGTTTCAATTTAAAATAACAAAGGTTTAGCAAGATCAGCTTTATAAAGAAGATGACAAAGTTTATTATTAATAATAACATCTTTCATTTCATTTTATACCTAATTAAGTAATTACTTATATCTCAAATTATAAATAACTATAGTCTATATCTTCGCCTTCTTCTAAGCGAAATTAATATAAAAGCTATTAATTTTCATATATCTCTATAGGAAATAAAATAAAATATTAAATAATATTTTAATTCAGGTAAATTGCATATGAAAAAGTTCTATTTAAATTTTGTTTTAAATGAACTTCATACATTTTGTTTTATAATTATCGACTATTGTTTACATTGCTCGATTGTTCTAAGGTTATGAACTTTCAGGTATTTTAGCTGACATTGGTTTGACCGAATTTGCAAAAGAGTTAATTTTGTTTATCGACACGACGAGCACCTAACACGTGTCAGACTACGTGTTTTCACTCAAGGCAACGTAATTTTTATGTTAAAAATCTATTGTTTCACAATATTTTTCGTGAAACCTTTTGCTTGTCAGGGAAAATCGTTTTCTAGCTTTTCAATTTAACAGTGGATTCGTGTCTTGTTGTAGTAGGTAATCATGTAAAGAGAAAATTGAAATACTCACCATTTATTAACAAATATTTAAACTTGAGCAAATTTTAAATATTTTTATCCGACCATAAGACGACAATTTCATATTATCATTTCAATTATTTTAACTTTTTTTTAAACACCTCGTTACAATGGAGTGCAATGGGCGGAGATTGCTCATCAGCGATCTCTTCCAGGCAACCCAATGTTTATTGGTTTGGTTGAATTTCTTCAGGCAAGCCTGTAGAAACTCAACCAGACCTCCTTGCCAATTATGACACCCCGTCCGGCAAGTAGCCAATATAAAACTCCTGTGTAACAGTGTTTGTAATCAAACTCCTCCGAAACTGGTTGAACGATATTAATACTGTAATAATTTTCAACTCTCTAGAAATAATTTATATGGCAAAACATGCGGGTCACCTAGTAATGTCAGCTAGTAGCGTCATTGATTTATGTAAGCCAGTTTCAACTGACTACGGAAGCATCCATTGTTACGTATTAGGCTTAGCTTCTGGAGTTTGAATTTTGAATAAATCCTAGATTTAGAATTACAATTTATTTTACGCTATCGTTTACAATTTAAGTCCCATAATATTGTTCCTATTTTATAAGAAATAAAATAAATTGTAAGAAATTATATTCCCTTGCGCTTATATATGTTATATAATAATTAACCAGTTAAAAACTTATATAATTATAGCATAAAAGTTACGATAGTTAATATTTTGCCATATCTAGTAATGCAGCACAGACTCCGGGAGAACAGTGGTGGCAGGTGGCCTTGCGGCAGCATCATGCGATATTTTCGCTCTAAGCGTTAATGCGGAAGACTATTTCAAGAGTCAGGGTCGACCCGCTGCCCGTCACCCATCGACGCTTACGCCGCTGCCCGCTACCACAGCCGCTACTCACTCACGTGCCCGTCTCGAATTTCCAATGAGACTTTATGGTGCAACAAAAACAGCTCTTAAATTTTTCCAAGCTGTGTTTAGTTTTCTCTATTTATTGTATTTCTCAATTTATAAGTACCATGCGTGAAATGCGTGTAAAAATTCATAGATTTAAGCTTCACTTTGACATTTAACAAATGAAAGCCAAGGTTTCTAATTTTCCTTGATTTTATCTCATTCTGAAATCATATTTATTATATATAGTGTTACATTTCAATCACTAGGTAACGTCATTGTTCAATATAATGAAGGTAGTATCCGACCTTAACCTGCTTGTGTGAAGGTAACCAATAGTCATGTAAATAGACGAGTCACAGGAAGCCAGGCCAATGTCGGAAAACAGCACATCTTTATTATTTAAGATTTTTCGGTTTAAATTTTTTCACATTCATTTACAATCGGCATTTGGTATTTAGAATTTAAATATAAGAGAGGTTAAAAAACATAAAATGTAATGTTTTAATAGGTAATAATATTTTATTATATGGTCTGAAAAATTGCGAATTTCTCATTATATTGGTGTAATTTTCTTGAAGTGAAATTTAAATTAACGAAAAACTGATCTGCTTTATAATTTTAAGGTTAAAAACATAGGTTTTTAATGAAGTTTAGGATTTAAACGTTTTAAATTTAGAGATTAATTTTGCAATATTTGCATAAAGATCAACTCTTAAACCCGCAAAACTTGACTTAATTGTGTTTGCGTTAAATTAATTAATGTTTAATAATGTATTAATAGCCAGAGCGTTTACTTCGTGTCCTCGAGTAAACCTCCACTTGGAAGGTACATTGTTCCACACTTGTCATTAGCTCGGACCTTGAACTTTGAGAGCAAGGCGGTAAACATATTTGCGCAGTAAGCACTACGCATCGATAATTCTATGACGTCCCTACGTTGCCCTGTACTTACCTACATCTTCTACCATAAATTATTTCTGTAACAGGGTTTATTCCATTGTACATTGGTTGTAGTTACACGTGACACAAACTGCGTAGAAAAATAAAACAAACTAAAGCACGCACACAAATTAAATACCTAGTATACATATAAATTCTTTAAAAATATACATATTTGTACAAAATAAAATAAATAAGTATCTCTTACTTGTTAAGAAACATTTAATTTTTACTGTTTAGTTTATAATTTACATATACATATAATAAATTATTTAAAATAATAATTATTACTACTAATAAAATAAAGGCGTCCTACTAAATTATTTTTTTTCAACATCAAATCTACAATAGAGTTTTCAGTAAGCACCTCTGTTGTCTATTGGTCCGTATTAACTATGAAGATTAATAAATGTTGTTTTCTTTTACCTTTCGTTAAATTTTTGAAATGAATCGAACTCAATATAATAAGAATGAGAAAGAAAAACCGTTCACGTATCATACCATAGATACTAGCAGTTAATACGTCTATTGTGACGCTACGCATTATGTTGTGGCCGAGACGAGATAATATCACGTCAAGGCCGACGGGTACTAATTACAATTACCGTGAGTGGACATTCTTTGTTCCAGTAGTGATTAATGCCGGTCGCGAGTGGATATCTTAGAGAGATTCAGGAAGCGTCCGTGCTCTACGTCACGCGACAAGGCCGACCCGTGTCCATGAAGAACCCTTTTTATGCTTTGCATTATATGTTGCAATTAACATTTATCATTACGTAGGTTCACATTTGCTTTGTTATCATAAATATTCAAGAAAAATACATTTATTTTGATAAAAAATAGATCAATGATATACCTACTTGTACTTGTAAGTAAATAGAGTTCACTGTCAACTAAAAATGATATTACATCATCATCATCTGTTAAAAATAAGTTATGATTCGAATGTTAATAGGTTTAAATTACTTATCTAAAAATTTATCAAAATACCAATAAACGCAATCGTATGAGTACTAGAAAAGGTATTTAAATTATGTCTCCAAAGGTCTCCAAATATCACATTCTTCGTATAGGCAAATCATGGATATATTTCTAACATATTTTTGTCTATTTAGCTGTATTTCATACTCTTATTCATAAAATAATTGAAACCTACGTACAACATGATTTCATAATGTTGCACTCAGATTAACAATTTTTATAAAACGACGAATTGATATTGAAAGAAGACAATATTTTTGTTTTTGTTATCTATACAACGCCATTTTGATGAAATTTTCCATAACCTTATGATGTGGGTGGAAACATTGATAACTAACTTTAAGTTCGTTAATTTTAATTTAAACGTTAACTTTTGTTTAATAGTTGTGTGCTCATACACTCCCTCTGTAAAATAACTTATATGATTAATCGATAATGAAGTGATTTCATATATCCTTGAAAGTCATACCCATGTGATATGTAATAGTAAAAAAAACAATAAATCAGACGTCAACGAACAGTTATGGTTTTTTTATACCAGGCCATTAATTTTTTCTATTGAGAGAATTCTACTCTATTGAGCAAATAAAAGATTCTATATTTGATTGTATTTTCCCATTCTTATCGCAATAGCTATAATCAGAAAGGACCTTGAGGTTGACCCTGAATATATTTTTTATCCGGTTATTTCGCAAATGTACTCGTGTAGATGTATAATGTATGATAATACTGATATTGAAAATATTTTACATCATATTATCTTTATAATTATTTGCGTGATTATCATTTGCGAGGGCTCATTTAGTGAATAAAAGATGTTCCTTTAACCCCGGACGCAAAGAGGGGTGTTATTAGTTTGTGTCTGTATGTATCTAAACTAATGAACCGACTTCAAAAAAGGAGTAGGTGCTCAATTCGACGCTGTTTTTTTTATGTATCAGAACTTTCGACTGGGTGAACCGATTTCGATGATTCTTTTTTTGTATGAAAGCTGGTGCTTTCCATGTGATGATGATGATGATGAAGTCCTAAGTCCCCTGGATGGGGCAGAGGGCGTCCACAGTACGTCTCCATTCCGCTCTGTCCTTCTTTCTTCTTCTTCTTTTCTGCTTTCCATGTGGTCCCATTTAAATTTCATCAAAATCTGTTCAGTAGTTTTAGAGTACAATTTGAAGTCGAATTTTTTTATTTTGATAAAATTTTAACACTATTTTATTGTTTGTAAAGTTGACGTGGTCGAGATGGTTTTTAGCTAAAATTTAAGAAGATATATTCATCAATTATTTGATATATTCTTATTTATAATTAACATGTCAAGGGTTTTAAATCATCTTTTTATGACATCTATTTAAAAAGAGTTAGTTGGTTCCAAAGGAGCAAAATAGCTTTTTAATCGCAAAGGAGTAAAAGTGAATTCTGAATGTGGATATATTATTAGTAAATGTTTCAATGACCAACGAGATGGATCATGAACATTGTATGAAAAAGTTACTTGCTGTCAAAAAATACCCCACGCGCGGAAGAAATAAAAAAAAAGTTTCTGTCAAAGTAAAAACGCGCGAAACGCAGTCTTTCTTTTGTTAATGTTCAAACTCAGATTTCAGTTAATACTTAAAAATATGCCTCAAGTAGTGATCATGAAAATATTATATTAATTTATTATATAAATGTTGCACTTTAGTGCAATGGGCAACCTTATCGCTAATTAGCGATCTCTTCCAGGCAACCCACAATTTTTGTTGGTTTGGTTAAATTTCTCCAGGCAAGCCTGTAGACATTCAACTACTCCTCCATACCACTTATGACACCCTGACTGGCAAGTGGCAGCCTTAGCAGAGACCGAATACAAATACAAATTAAATTATAAATTGTATTCGGGCCGGAGATCGAACGCGACACCTCAGGTTTCGCGGTAGGCAAGACCGCTTAGCCATGAGGCCTCGATATTATATCGGACGATAAAAATGTGATACAAGGCCTGTCACCTACAAAATCCCGGAAAAATATCTTCTCATAGGGATGATAAAAAGTAGAGTTCACCTCGGGAGCGACTATTTTAAACTCGACTGACGTATTTTGAATCCCTCTCTCCATGGATTCAAAAAATGCTCTCGCCATAAAAATAGTGGTTTGCTCCGTTGGTAAGCAATCTATAAAATTTCACTAGATATTCATGATAGAAAACATAAACGAAAATGCAAGTTAGTCAATCCACTATTACCTTCATAAACATTATCACCACGGTAATTAACTCATACCTTAGTCGTCCGAGTTAATGACTTAGGATATATAGAAGTACCTAATGGACAAAAAATAAGTGTTGCGTATTAATAATATTATTTATATTAAGTAGAGACGTCAAACGTGTTTTGTTACGGGGTTTAAAAATAGTCGAAGCATTTAAAATATGGTATTACAAAAGAGGTATCGCTTTAATAGATTGTATAACATAACTTCTTAAATAGAACGTATAATGCTATTATATCATTATTTACGTCAATGTTATTTTATACGACCTAGAATTTTTACAGCGCAGAGAATATTAAATGTTCGTAATTCCTGGTTTAAGAAGCGAGGCCACGATGATCTAGGAAGTTAAGCGATATGACCCCGACCTTATCAGTGCGAAAATTATTCGGCATCTCATATTATGATAGCGGTTATGATCCCGACTCTCCCACGCATCACTAATGCCCCTTTTAGGGTTCCTTGCGAGCGATTATTTTTATTTCTAGTATTATATATAACTATTTTATTTATATATAAGGCTAGTAAATGTGAAATAGATGTCATTCAAGATGAAATAATTAAAACAATCCGTTTAAGGAAGCAGTAAAATGTGTATTTGAAATACCGAATCAAGTGTTTCTCATAATCTGATTTGCCCTAGAATCATCAGATACTTCAATTTATTTCGTCGGTGATTTAAATATTTCCTGTTCTACGTCTTTGGTTGAATACAAAAGTCGTACTCAAATTTAACAGCCTCTTTAAATACAGCTGATTATGTACCTACCTAATTCAATATATTAAAAACTCCCGAATTAATTTTTACAAGGTTTCTAAATTTGTTTCCACAGATGAAAAAAACTTAGACTGGTAGTGCGTACGCTCTAGCTTAACTAGTAACATTATCTTAATACATTTTGTAGTAGATAAAATGTTTGTTAAGGATTCTAGGTAAAATATGAAGTGTATTCACTATGGTTCTACTTAGCGGACATGCCTCTGAATTGACGTTGACAAACTCATTATGACTCATCACTTATTTAATAAAACTCCACCAGCTGCCTTACAATGCTCGAAATAGTGATGACTGGTGTTGCAACGCTGCAAATGCCACATTATCCTTCTCAAATATTCTAGATAAAGTATCGGTGTATAATTAATAAGCAATAAATCAATTTCCTCGGAGAGCACGATATGATTATCGTCGTGCATGTTATGGAAATATGGAGTCGCACCGACATTGTTCTCATTCAATTACGCAATTGTGTTTGGCAAACACTCGCTACTTCATCATTGTTTTTCCTAGCTCTGTAAACATAATTGTGAAGGTCTCTTGTGAATGTCGAACTTACTAGGAAGAACATAATCGCTAGAGAATAAAATAATTCTACTCGAACCTTGTTCAAATTGACAAGTGTACGTATTCTTTTCCTCTTTAGACTGGGTCTATCTCAAAAATCAGTCGATCTCTCACAGGTATATAACATTGCTATTACATATAGTCGTTAATTTAATCTCATCAAATCACTGACAAGTAGGTGATCAGTCATCAGCCTTATACGCCTAACCAAACAAAACATTTACTGGACTATTTCTTGACGACGGAGGCCGTGTGAGCAAAACTAGGTTTAATAATATTTTTGATTGAAAGTATACTTTTGCCATCATAGAAATGTGGTAGTGCATACGCAACAGGTATGACTTTATCTTAATAAAACCTTCACATTATTGCCTTCTTTTTGAAGTATTAGTCTACGAGTTGTGTTGAAGACTCTAGTTAATATATAATCAAGTATCAGGAAATAGCGTTGGTAAGCTTTATCGTTATAAAAAAGACTGTTATACTCATGCGACAGTTGATAAAGTATTCTCAATGTCACAATAATGGTTTTAGTAATTTCCGAGAGGCACGTACATAGTATGTCGATAAGATAACGCCGCGTTTTAATATATTTTATAATATTAGTTTTAGTTTCAAAGAAATGTGGCGAGTTTTTTTTTTATTTACTGTTGTTACCATGCTATTGCAATAATAAAGATTTTTTATTTAAACTTGCCACAACCATTTAAATAGTCGTGCAATCTCAGTAATTAAATTAACTTTTATATTTGTCTTTAAAGTAATCTCTCTACATAAAAATATTGCAATAAATATAATGTTGATTTTATTTATTAAACTAAGATTTCTCTGTTAGATATCTACTTACTTCGTTTTATTTCTCTTAATATTTTTCAAACAAACATTTTATTAATTAATATTACTCATATAAACTTATTCAATTGACATGATTATTTTACAATACTACTAAACTTCAATCAAAGAAAATATCAATTTTGTGACGTTAAATTGACGTCAATTGGTAAGATTATTCAACACCAGCTAACCTTAACTGTCATTAAATATTCAAATTGAATCTGACGGAATTAGTCTATAGTCTATACCTTCAATACAAAGCGCGGCCTGTCATTTCATAGCTCAAACGACCTTAATCTTGAACGATAGTGACGCGGTCTTGTCTTATCAAACGCTTGTTGTCCTTAACGAACAAATATTAATTAAGTTATTTCGCTCTATTGGACGATCAACAACGAGTAACTTAAATATAATTTCCTCCTTTTCCTCTTCAAATCTCTCCTCCACAGGCACTTCTTGTCCTTGTCTATCCTTCTATAAACGTTCGTGATTCATGCAACAGCTGATACCGCTTAGACTTTTTAGTTTTTAGTTTGAACCATATTTGTTGTTGTTAAGGATTTAGTAGTTTTCGCACTTCATGCACTCTCCTTTCATTACTTTTTTATTTTCCTTGTTGGGTTGCCTGGAAGAGATCGCTGATTAGCGATAAGGGAGCCCGTTGCACTCCATTTAGCTTAAGTTATTATCTGTATCGTATTTTGTATGTTTATTGCAACGAAGTGTTAATAAATAAATAAATAAATAATTTTATGTTATTGTTTCATCATAAAAATTACAAAATCATTACATTTTAATATTGTTGAAGGTTTTTCACAATACTACGTAAATTTTATAATAATCAACAAAATAATATTAAATTTATAAATATTATTATTATACATTGAAATGATATTGTTGACAGAAGATGACAGACACACACATTATTATTTATCACTTAGGTATGTAATACAGTCTACTCAGCTTACTTTTACATGGTACATGTTTGGCTTATATAATTTGTGAATACATATAATCCCTACCTGGCGTATAGGCCTTAGAGCAGAAACATTTTTTCGTATTGCGTTACAGGTCCTGGATACGAATCCCGCGAAAAGAAATAAATATTTAAGGCTGTGTGCCTATAAAGATAAACGATCAGTGTAACAAACGCAGAATTGTGTCAGCCCCATGCTCCACACTGGGGTTCTGGGATTTCACTTATATAAATAAGTATATAAAGTTATCTAAAATAAGTATCTTTACTTATTCTAAAATTATTGTCATAAGCTCATACTTCAATGAAAATATAAAGGATCCGTTGTTCATAGATCAAACAAAGTGCATTCTACGAAGCCTACAATAACTTATTTGTCATTTGTACATTACAGAGGCGTACTTATCTTGTGGTATTGACCCATTTTTAAGCTCTGCTTATGTATTATTTATTTATTTTTTAAGAACTCCTTGACCAGCTAAAATCAAAATAGATTTTTACACGAACAAATTCTTTTTTTTTATTAAATATTTTCTTGACATTGTTTTTATTTATTTATTTACTAACAAGGTTATCCGTTTTCTTGCAACTAGTAATGTGAAATATTTTTTGAAATGATATATGTATTTTAGTGATCCGATCATGATTGTAGAAGAGTGAAATTACTGCGTAGCAACCGTAGAAGCGCTACGTTACTCTTAACAGTGTCGTTTCTCTTGCGCTAAAACCTGTAACCTGTAACCTTACCTTTTATCATTGGAGTTACTATTTTTTTCTTATGAGGTATTTTTATTTGATATTTACAATAATGTACTTAAATATATTTACAAAAACACAAAAGGCTCATGAAAGCCGTTAGGGTGCGTACCCAAAATACTGGCAACATTACCGCGTTGTATTGCTATACTATATATTGCTTTTTTCTTATTTATATATTTAAATACAATTTATACAATATTTTTCATGTGTAGCGAATAATTAAATCAATCTGAAATGGATTTTAATACTATAAAAGCGAGTCAACGGTGTACTAAGCTCGAACAGTTCCTGCCTGATTCATATAACATACGATTGCTTTGACCCTGAACAACACATCTACATAACAAAGTTCAATTAAACGCTTCGCAAAATAACCGATGACTTCCTTGTTTGTCAGCGTGATCTTTTTACGTGTTTAAATAATATTAAGAATACAATTCTCCACTAAGGTCACCTCGACCTTGTTTACTAGGAACCGAACGTGTCAGAGTATATTTTAATACTGATATGTTGCGTTAAGTATTAATATTATTATTTGCACATTTTTGTCGCCAACAAAGGCTTACCTGTCTTGAGCACGTTGTGACAGAACATCGTATTTTTTGATCATAACCTTAAAAAAATATAAAAAAATAAAGAATGAGATAATTACTTTATTTTTCGTATGTATCCAATTTGGAACAATGTTTCATTCTAAGGTTTCAAGAGTCACGGTTATAAAAATCTTAAGCTTTGCTCACCCCAAAACTGCATAATTCCCTCATCACAGACACAAGACTGCTTTTTGAACATTTTTTATTTATTAACTCACATAAAAACTGATTAAACTGAAACAATGTCTCACATTTTCTCACTTTGAAGAAAGATCTTAGTTGAGCAACTATTAGTAGGTATTTATTAGGTATTTATGTTAAATATTTTTATGAAAACTAATCCAATAATACTTTATATTTTATAAGAACTTTTACAATTGAAATGACTAGTCTATATAAAATATTAAATGTTTAGTTTAACGTTAGTAATAAGTAGTGCTTTTGAATATGTTCCCTCTAAGTTCCTTTATCATTACCCCAATTTTATGTTAGGTTGCACATAAATATAATTATATATATTAATAATGTATTATTTAATATTATTTTTGACAAAAAATACCAATTTACTCGTTTAACTCCTGAGAGCGGATCAAAGTCGCGTTTACAATGTGAGTTAGAATAGGGTCATTCAAATGACTTCGGCCGCCACCAAATCACAAACATTAATATCGACTGGCATTGATATGTACACTGTAATCAACTAAAACAACGTACAAACATTGAATGGAATCTACGAATGTGTGTCAAGACTACGGGCGTCGGCGGCCCGGCCGTTGAGAGCAAGGCATCTGCTGGCTGAACGGGGACGTCATTGTTGAAACTTAATTGGCCCGACCTAGCTCGCAAAAGCGTTGTAAAAAGTGTGAAGGTCTGGCGGAGGTAAGGACTCGTAAAGAGGTCAAGTGTAATGCTTCGTGTTCCACTGACCTCATTTAGAACCGAATGCCGCGTGCGCCGCCTCTGCTCGCCTTTCGATATTATCGCGTACGATTTCCGCATTATACTATAATCTGTGTTAAATACGTGGCCTGGTTTCATGGAAGGACAAACATTTATTTACCTATTAATTTTCAAATAGACGTGATACAGCCGAAGAAATGTTTTATTTTTATTTGCCATTTACAATAGAAGCAAAGATCTATAAAAGTAACAAACGTTTTGTATTTTTTCCCCTATGCTTGATGTCATTGTGTTTGATGATTTGGATGTGTGATCTATTTATTGCAAAGTGGTAATTTACATGTAGATATTTTTAATGAAAAAAGCTTCACTTATCCTAATCAAAAAGCTTGAACTGTACAATCTTCATCGGGAGTTGATAAATAAATACGTTTAGACCTGAATAATCCCGTATTATGCCTCTAAACTTTGGAAGTTCGAGGCATCGAGGCCAAGGTTTCTATGAATTATAGAGTACATGACATTCAGGCGCAATGTATGTCATTGGTTTGTTTCGCGGTCAAAACTTTATTAATAGGTACCGAAGGTTCCGATTAACAAAGGGAGGTCGCATACAGAGTTTTACTTCCGGGCTCACTTGTTTGGTTGTTATGAGCAAGGCTATTTTAATAATCATATTACGTGAAGTTTAGTATTGATTTCATGAATCAGGTTCAGAAGTTTTGTAGGTAACGCAAAGTAAAGACTTAGCTTGTAAAACTTTTGCTAACAAATTCTTCTTCCATTATAAATTCAAAAGTTTGTTTGGTTCCTATTTTTCCCCAAAAAAGAATTCGTGGATTGTAATTAAAGTTTCATAATAGATCTATATGTGGTAATTTCAAATATAAGTTCAAAATATAAATTAGCCACACCGCTAGTAAATATATGATTGGTAGGTACGAATTTGTAACACTGAATCGCCAATTCCGAGGGAAGAACGATATTTTTTCTTCTTATCCTTAGATTACACATTTACTATAATATTCTTAGAAACTCAAATAAAAATAAGTGGATCATGAAGTAGCTTTTTGGTTTCCTGGAATTATAAAAATGGCTAAAGACAAAGACAGTGTCAACATTTCCTTAAGATGAATCATTAAAAATACAAAAATAGAATAAACATATCTGTATTTTATTTTTTCAAAGTAACAGGAAATACTAACCATATAGCTTAATGTTAAAATGTTCAAAAACCTATACAGTAAATAGCTAAAAATAGAAAAGTTGGGGTTACCATTTTGTTTCTAATATTTTAATATCCGTTTACCGTCGACAAATCCTAATTTTTTCACGTTGAAATAATCTATATATATAAAAGAAAGTCGTGTTTGTTACAACACTTATAACTCGAGAACGGCTGGACGGATTGCCATGGCTTTTGATTTGTTGGATTTGTTTCCGTCCCGAATAGCAGAATACATCTTAAAAACAATGAAAACTCGATATGTGTAATGAATACTTAATCGTTTCAATAGATGCTGATTTGTTTATTAACATGTCAAACATTTGTTGTCCAATCCTGTCAAATAGTGTAACAACTATCTTATATATAAAATTCTTGTGTCACAATGTTAGTTACCTTACTCCTCCGAAACGGCTTTACTGATCTTTACCAAATTTTATATGCATATTCAGTAGGTCTGAGAATCGGCTACTATCTATTTTTCATACCCCTAAGTGATAAGGGTAGCCCACCCCAAAAATTAATATGGCAAAACAACGTTTGCCGGGTCAGCTAGTATAATATAATAATTATAATATTATTGAAGCAAAAATACCTTATTGATTTATCCTTACCTTTTTAATTTACCTACAGTCGTAGACCAAGGCGATTTATTTAAAACAACGTAATGCATTCACTTGTGTGACCTCTGGCTATAGGAACCAATTTTTTTATTAAAAATCCTTGTGAATAATAAAAGACGTCCTTACCCAGCAAACAATTGTACAAACAGAAAAAATGGAATTTTAAACGGTCGAAGTTTTGTAGCTACCTGCTGAAAATATAATGTTTCATTCTATTTAAATTATAAAATATATGAATTCTTAAATACATATAGGTAGATTATTTTATTCAAATTAAATAGGTAAATAGGTTAAATTGAATTACGTAAATTTAACTTTTTTTTTTTGTTTTTTCTCGTAATAGCAGATGACATTTCACAAATTCTAAAAATAAGTTAATCGTAATTTTGTCTTAGTAGAGTGAGTGAAGTCCCGTGTCCCCTAGTGGGGTATGGGGCAGATGCATTTCACATCTGTTTCACTGATCGGTTTTTTCTTTTAGGGGTAAATAGGTGATCAGCCTTCTATGTCCTGCCAGACCGAGTTTTTTATTTTTTTTATTTTTATTATCTCCACCGGGAATCGAACCCAGGACCTCTCGGTTGTAACGCTTACGCGCTTACCACTAGACCAAGGAGGCGGTCTGTCTAAGTAGAATGAGATACAAAAGTATACGAAATTGTTTCCGGGTTTCTTCTGCACCTCTAAACCAAAATTAATTTAAATGCTAATATAAAATAAATAATTATTATTATCTGCTATTTTTTTAACAATTTTTCTTTTTAGGATTCCGTACCCAAGGGGTAAAACGGGACTCTATTACTAATACTCCACTCCGTCTGTCCGTCATGTCACTGTCTCATGAACCGTGATAGTTAGTTGGGACCACGTTAAATAAAAACGTGATTAACATACAACGACAAACGTGATTTTGTGCTCGTTTTTATAGATAATGGTACGGATCCCTTAATGCGCGAGTTAGACTCGCACTTGGCCGGTTTTTTATACTATATAACGTTTACAGTTTCAACGTGAATTATCGTCAAATAATTCTAAAATCTAAGTATATAATCCAAATTTTGCAGTTAAGAGTTTGTATCGTGTTTCATTTGTTATTTAGCTGCAGGATTACTAATAAATAAAAAATATTATTATTGATTTAAGAGTTTTAAAAATGATAATGAAGATTTTCTCGATTATGATTATTATATGAATGATATCACAGTGATGCTATCAAGATGTTAAATTATTATTATTCATAATAATTATTATTATTATGAATGTAGAAGATACGCTAGTTGTTCAACACTAATTTTATTTTAGTGTGGGTACAAGGCAATAATAATGAAGCTAATAATTATAAATAATAATATTATTACTTATTACCTTGTTGGGATTTTAGAGAAAACAAAAATATTTTAATCATCATATCGGGGTTATTTTTATACTGATGAATTCATTAGATTATGTCTCATTTAGGGATGCAAGTTTGGTTTAAGTTTTTAATTTCTATTAAAAAATTAAAAACAGTTACAGACTGAATGAGATTCTAGATTTAGCTAAGTATTAAAATTAACAAGATTTTTGTTTAAAAAACAGAGCATTCTCAAGTTTTGCGGAGAAAGCCGGATTTGGAAGTATGTAGTACTGCGGTAGAAAATAATCTCTCAGATGTATCGTTGTATCGGCAACAAAAATATCGCCGATGCCGATATATGCATCCCTAGTTTCATTATTAATTATAAAATTATATTAAAATTGTTAAAAATCATGTCACGAAATTAACCATTCCATTCTTGTGGAGTAATAGAGCGTGCTTATCGGCAATAAACCGTCATATTAATTTTCAAATTGGACATTTGAAGAGCCAATAACGTCCGATATCAACGATGACTGTCTTTTGTAGAGGTCGGATAATATTACTTCAAGGTCTGCTTGACAGTCTGACCTCGGCGTATCGGTCGCGGAGGACAGACAGTCGCAAATATTTGCGCGCTAAAGGCATACTGGACGCGGGGGTTGGTGAGGCGAGGCGTGGGGGCCTGCGGCGGGGAGAGGGGAATGCATGACCTTGCCTCGCGTCTGCACAGAGACCTTGATCTTGAGACGACCGCGCGGACGCCCTCGCAACTTCAACGACACCTATCATTCACATGCAGCGCGCTATTTATGCATGCTTGTCAATTGTCACATTGTTGATAGTAATTGTCTATTGTATAAAGAATACTTCTAGCACAAGCTCTTATTTTGACCGTTCAATCATAACTCCAAAAAATAAAAGGCCACATTAATAGGTACTGACATTGTGATTGTCTGAAGGGTAATATTCCGGCATTCGTTTAACATTGAAATTGTTTATGATGTATGTTTTATTGAATGACGCGTATTTACAAAAACTTTATTGTTATTCTGCGAAGGTATTTAATTATCTCTTCTTGAATATTCAAGGGAAGAATTAAATTAAGATATTATCTACCTCATTTTCTTATCTTTTGACCATTGTACAAATAAGCCGAGAAAAAACTATGTATCGTTATAATCACCAAAACTCTAAGACATTGAACATTTATTTTTATTTAATTAATAACTAACTAAAAAATGTACCAACACTTATTTTATAATTATTGTATTGTTCTAGGTTGTGCTGATACTGTTAATAATAGTAAACTTATATGGATAGAATTACAAGTCAAATTTAAATTATAAATGAAGGTCGGTTAATAAAAACGTAGAGCGACAAGCATCAGAACTATTATTATCTAGTATTACATTTTTGTGTCGATTAGAATAAATAGCAAGTAGCAAATAAGTAGTAAAAGTTAGAACGTATACCATAGTGAACAATGGTCAGCAACACGTGGAATTGAGCGCCTAACCTTGTGATAAGCGGCATCCGCCGATAACGTGCGTTGACGCATCATCGCGCATTCAACATGATTTTACAAATAACAATTCTCACCGATACATCGCGTTAAATAAATCTATTTATTTCGTTTTTATGTAGAACAATATAGCCTAAGGATATAGACATACACTTCTATTTATTTTGCCCTACTTTTAAGTTCACAAACAGTGGCTAGGTAACAGTTTTCATTTAATATTTATTAACTTTAAAGAAATCATCATTCATCATATGTACTTAAAAAGCTACTTCAAATATTTTTAAGCTGCGCTCTGCCCGAAGCTTTTATTAAAACCTAATGTGATATTTAGTTATTTTTTACGTACCACGAGGTTAATATTAACAATAATATCGATATTTAATTGCATGTCACAATAAAATATTACGACAACAATATATGATATTCCTTATTTTTTATTTTTGTATAGTTTTTATCGTACAATAAATGCACGATTTTCGTTACATTGTTTTTTTTATATAATAAAGTACTAACCATTTTATTTATTTACAATAATATTTTAAATATATCTACAAAAATACAAAAGGCTTTTCAAAGCCAAAGTTGGGGTGCGTACCATTTTACATTATGTTCAAAAGTCATTTTTGGATTACAAATCGTAATACCATATGTATAGAGCAATCAACTAATTGTTTTTAAATTGTCATTTTATATTCGGATGGTTTGAGCTATTTCATCATTCTTAAAGCAAGTTTTTAGGGTGTTGACCTAACGCGTAATTGCAATGAACGAGTTTCGAGCATCGACCTTACGAACATGAAGGTAGTTTTAGGAATCTTGCCTTCTCGACCACCATAAATAGCGATTACGTAATAGATTTAATTAATTAATAATAATAAAAACCCTATTTGATGAACTGTCGTTATATTATATAGGTTATATAAAGATTTTCACTTAAATACAAAAATAAACCATGTTAAATGTAATAATGTTGACATCCAGGAAGAGATTAAACCGAAGGTTAACGCGTCAGATGCGTGACCAACTCAACATGGCGATATTTATCCCGGAGGCAAAACAAGGGTTTGATTTAGGCGTTAACTTAATTAAAATATCAGATATATCGTTAAGCTTAAAGTATAATAATCCTTATAACTTTATCGGTATCGAGCAGCTAGTAAAATCATAAAGCTAATTGATTTTGTGGGCGTCATTCCCGTTTCAGCGGAACGCCATTCTCGCCGTGACGATGTTCGCAATCCACGTTTACCGTAAAGCAATAAACTTACACGTGGCCTGCACTTGCATAATACTTTGTATAAAATAACATTCATGCGCACAGTGTAACATGTTTACGATTATTGATAATTCTGTTCTTTGAATACAACAAATATATACCGTCTTTGTATATAGCAGTTGTTTACATGTACATTTATACTTGTCAGTGGCGTAGCGTGCCTTGAAGGGGCCTTGTATCAAAATTAGTTGAGGGGCCCAAATGAAGGGTAAAGATTTCTCACAAAAGAAACAAAAATGCTTGTATTACATTTTAAAAAAAATGATTATAAGTTATAGGTTCCTCCTAGAAATTGAGCTAGCCAAACAATTCAAATTAAATATTTTCAAATGCGCGAAATACAAAAAAAATGCTAGTAATACAGTTTACTAGCCTTTTTTCGGCAAAATAATTTATTAAATCATCTATAGCTGAAGACGATTATAGTTTTTTTTAATTTCTGCTTCTATAGACAACAGTGACAAGTCTGATAAACGTTCCTGCCCCATTACACACGTTAGGGGCCTCCATAGCCCGGCGGCCCTGTATCATTGATACGGCTGATACGGCCGCCCCTGATACCTATTCAATGCGTTCAGCTTAAACAACAAATCTTCCACGTTCAATTCAATTTAATGAAAACACTATTTCAGAAGCACACATAATTATTATCACTACATAGTATAAAACAAAGTTGCTTTTTCTTCCCCTATATCCCTTTGTATGCTTAAATCTTTAAAACTACGCAACAGTTTTTGATGCGGTTTTTTTTAATAGATTGAGTGATTGAAGAGGAAGGTTTTTATATGTTTTATACCCGTGCAAAGCCGGGGCGGGTCACTAGTAAATATATATAGACAACCAATAGAGAAGTCCGAGAAGCGCTCATCAGTATTTATGTTTCGATTTCATTATTTTTATTGAATATATATTAATAATAATTGAGAAAACTCACATACATTGCTCTGATCCAAAAGTAAGTAGCCGAAGCACTTGTGTTATGGTAATCAGAAACATCGAGGGTACATGTTACATTACATAAGTTTATATACAACCAAGACTCGGAAACAAACATTCGTGCTCATCACAAATAAATGCACCTACCAGGATTAGAACCTTGAACCTTTTGATGCAGAAGGCAGGAACACAACCAATTGCGCCAATCAGTCGTCAAATATATAGATAAACCTACCTACTACAATAAGGTAATTAAAAATGAAATTACATATTAAAAAATGATAATTTAACTATTAAGGATGCAGTGTTGTGCCATACATTTTTAAAATGTAGAACATTGATTTCAACTTACGATAGCAAAAGCTTATTTTAAGTTTTATCTAATCGTAACATTTATTCTTTTTTAACAACTTACTACAAGACATATCCTTCAAACAAAAACTGTCATTTCGTTCGAATTCCACTGCTGGGAGATATCGCTGATTGGCGATGAGCCCGCTCGTTGCACTCCATTTAGCTTAAGTTCTTTTTATATTCTATTGTTATTGCAACGAAGTGTTAATAATTAAATAAATATATCTACGCAATAAATATACTCATCACTCATCAGGTAAACAAAAATATTTTCTTTAACGATACTTAAGTAACTGAGCTGTCAACAATTACGTTCTTTAAATTTAATTAAAACGTAATATCGCAATTTAGTGCAAATAAGCTAATGCCTGCGACTCCTTCTAGTTGGAATAAGATTATTCTAATTTCACGCAAAACGGAGTAACTTTTATATTATGACATATCCATAAAAGCCTATGTCCCGATCCGAATAATAAAGTATGCGGTTATTTTACGAAACTTTGTAAAAATTCGTCTACACCATGCAATCTGTCACATATTTTAAAAATATTTGATAACCAGGTATTGCATTGTTTTGTTCTTTATTTACTACAATCTGTCTCCTTCGTGGGACATTCAGAAGTATGTTGGTTGGTGCTATCGCTGTATTGCATGTTTCAAAAAATATTGTATGTACAGATTTCACTTGGTGACAGTTTTATTATGTATCGATTGTTTATGAATGCACAATTGGGGCAGGTGCGTCGAATCAATGTGACTGGCCGCTGCCGTGTCCCTTATAGAAGGGGATTTTTTCTACAAATATTTTATGATGCACTGACGTCAACCTTTCGACATACGAGAGCCATAAGGTGATTCAGAAACCTGAATTATTCGAGGTATATTTTTTGCCTGCCCCTTCGGGTTTTAAATGCGTGACGATATTATTACTATTATTATCTTATTTAGTACGTTCAAACTTTAGTAGACACCTCAAAACGATTTTAGTTTTGATGCACTTGTTGAATTACAAACTACATTTTTAAACAGAATATTTTTTTAGATTTAGATAGAACAGAATATTGTTAACACTTAAAACTGTAATATGTATTCTAAATATATATTATATATATTAGAATGATAATATAGATAAATGTTATAACAAATCAATCAATTACTATAACTTTAATTTTGTCGAAATCGCAGAGTAATATTGTTCGAATCAGGGCAAGGACTACTTTTAATCCCCAAAAACATCATTCGTGTCGTTTTGTACAAGAAATATACAATAGTCAGGACAAGGTTCGTATGAAATGTTTTATCAAATGTTTGGCAATACGAAGGGCAGAGAGAAGATCTCGTGTCTGAAACGTGTACAATAAAGTAAGATTTATATAATAATATAAAGCAACAAAAGACGAAAATATGAAAGTCTCATAGATTCTTATATTTTTGTTCCTTTTGAAGAGACTGGGTTCATGGAGGCCAGAAGTACGTCGATTGTTTAAAGAGATATCGACACGCTTAGTTGAGACCATTGGCAACCAGAAAGCTGGCTCATATTTCGGCCAACGCGTTAGTATAGCGATACAACGAGGAAATAATGTAGGCAGTATTTTGGTTACGCACCACAACGGCTTTGATGAGCCTTTAATGTTTTAGTAAATATATTTAAGTACAGTTTTGTAAATTAATTCTGATAAAGTAAGAGAGAGAATTGAACTTAAGGGAAGACATTTTACCAAGCTGTCTGGGTTTTACACTTGTCTGAAGCCCGGGCAGCTTGTATCGGTAAAAGGAAACAAGTAGTAGTAATAATTTGAATATAAAACATCTTTAATAGAAAGCCTTTTTAAAGTCTTAGTTTTTAACGTATAAGAACTATTTATTATGCAATTTCATGAATACCAGTACCTACTCATTAATTATTACCGTCTTTGAACGACGAAATGTATAAAAACAGTCTCTCTTACTATGATTTAACATCAAAAAATCTCTTTTTAAAAGCAACTACTTATCAATGTTAATATGTGTAAATATCAGATATTGAGCTTTATTTGAATACGAATTTTGCGTGAAAACAAATAGTTTAGTTCTACTATTCGTTATGGTTAGCGTCAGTTCTAGAATGAATTAGAACATGCATGCAAACTGCAATGCAATGACATTTTATAATTAGCGATACAGAAACGAAGTGGCTTCGAAGGAATTAGGTCGGTGCGAAGTGAGGGCGGTCGGAATTCGCGTAACGTTACGTCAGCGGGCGTCGACCCCGCGCCGGTCGCTGACCTGCGCCTATCTCTAGCTACGCGTAGTCGGACGCGCACGCGCCGATCGCCCTACCGCGCTGCCTAGCTTATTCTGCACATCTAAGTACAATAAGCTCAATGCCCAATATCTAGTATGTACTTATAATTACCCTTAGGAACAATAAAAACACCTTAGCATCTTCACTTCAAATCTCAACCAACGTTTAATTCTTAAGACTGTTTTCTGTTTGTAATTCCCATCGAATGCGACAGAAGATAATATAATATATTTACAAAACATTCAACAAAACACGGACAGGTGAATATAATTCTAAATTTTACCTATGCGCAGATTGAATCAAACTTGTCATAGTACAAAATCGTGTCAACAAAATACTGTGGGTTAATGCCCTCGTTGTGCACTTCCCCCCGCACTGAAAGCAGCACATTGTTCAAAACGGGAAATAATACGGTTCATTCTATTTGAGGGCATACATTTCCACAACAGCTCATAGACGCGGGCTTATCGTTTGACCTCAAAACCACTTAAATGAGTTACTAAAACTTTACATGTTTTGTTCTAATTGCTAAGTGTTCTGTATGCAAATACACTGTATACTGAACTGTATGTTTAACTAGTCTATTTATTAGGTACAATGTATGTATTTTTTTATATAATATCTCTATAAGAATACGATGTGTTAAGCACTATAAGAAAACTTATATAATTAAAAGTACTGCCATGCAAAAGACTTGCTCCATGATTGGATTTGGGATCAATATTATAAAATAAATTTCAAACCATTTTCACGATATCATGCTGTTATTTTATCTTTTCCCTATATTGCACGTTGAATATGGCTAGTGGAAAAACCTTTTATAAAATGTAATGTTAATTTCCATAATCATTACATTATAATTGTAATGATTTTTTTATAAACATACCTTAGTAGTCTTTATTTTTTACAATATTTTCGATATCATCCCATATAATTTGACGTATATACTTATACATTAACGTTCATTATATGAGTTTATATGAGCATAATAATTTACATAAAAATACATATTTAAGTATAATTATCACGAAGAAAAAATAACTACAAGAAAGCGCGCAATAAAATGTCTAAGATAAAAAGATTTCTGATTTAGAAAGTAGTTCGATTTGTAGTATTAAATAGGATTGTTTATTTCGAAAGAGGAGTGTATGTGGGAGCAATAATAGAGAAATTATTCTTCAAAAAATACGTCTTTTATGTAACATAAAGTTACATTTGTAAGAATAGTCATTGATCAAATCTATTTTCGATTTTATCAAGTATCGTAAAAATTCACAAAAAAATATTTTTTCTCACATTCTGTATGGAATACCTTGCGTTATAATAAAACATTACTTACTATGAAGTGAAAAATATTTTTTTTATATAATAATTTTTCGAATAAAGTTGCGAAAGGCAAGCATTAAAAGTAAGAGAAAATAGATTAAAGCGAAAAATGAAGAGAAAGCCGCGGGGGCGACATCTGGGTCACTTTCATTTTCGTTCGTTTCTTTTCGGATGCAACTCAATCAGATACTTGAGTTTCGTGACGAACTTCTTTTTTTTTAGATTTATAAATATAGCGGTCTATTTATAAAATGCTATCAAGTGTAAATAATTAATTTAACTTAGTTAAAACAAAGTAATTACCTAATAATTACTATGAGGCATTGTTTCTCAACCATTTTTATGTCGCGACTCATGAAAAAGCCAAAAAGTTAAGTAAACAGTCTTGCGACCTATAATATTTAGTTTTATAACACTACACTAAAATTCATACGTTTAATAAACGAATCTTTTGTACCTACATGTAGTTTGTATTTAATATTTTTCAACAGACTGCGACCCCCTTTAAAAACAAACTCGACCCCCCAAGGGCCGCGACCTCCTAGTTGGAAGGTCTAGTGGATACATAGAAACGATGGGTTTCTGAGGGTAGACCATTCGCGTCTTTGATTTATTTATTGATTAGGATTGCGTACTTTTCCATTTAGTTTCCTAGACTTTTTCTCGCGACTTCATTTACATTGGTATCGAGCCTATTTCACTTGAAAGTAGTCCAGTTTGAGTGTATGTGAGTCCAGTGAAAGAATTTTTAAAATCGTATTGGTGGTTCCACAAATTACCTCATACAACAAACAAACAATTTTACCTCTTAATTATTTTCTTACCAACACCAATCAATGATTTTAATAATTTAGCATAGGTACTAACTATTAGCGTTTTATCAACAGTATAAATGCGAAATTTTCTTTACGTTTTACTCAAAACCGATTTTGATAAATTTTAGTATGATGTTGGGAAAAGGCGTAATACATTTGTTTTATCTATATATTATATAATTTTGTTGTCAATTCTATCAAAATTCGAATCAGCTTTTTCCATATAAAACATAAGTTAATAAACTCTTGACCTAGTTTAATTATGTCTGAAGGCATTGGATCAAATTACACAGAGTATAAAATCCAGAAATTGCCAACGACCTTACAAACATATATTTCTGGCTTTTTTAAAAATATTTCTGGCTTTTGTGATGTCGTTACCAACTATATAATTAAGTCATATGGAAATAATTTTTCTATATATATCTATGTGTAATGCGCCGGCCAGGGTTTACATGCCGAGAATTAAAAATATGTATCCTTATCCTTTTCAAAGTATCGCTATATGACTATATCTATTGATATTCTATTAAAAATATTGTTATTCTGTTTGCTATGATCGGTAATACGCAGGAAAATATCTGTTCCTTGGTACTTACTACCTAATGTGAGTGCGAGTTATTGAGTTCACTATACTTCACACAAAAATGGAAAATACCATTAAACTTTGATAACGCTTTAACAAAATCGCACTTATTGCTATTATTTCTATCTATTAATATATTCAATAAGATATGATGTACGGTCTAAATGCTATTAGAAACTAATGCGTTTTAAAAGTGCGTGATTAGCGTGTCAGCAGTGACCTAGAAAGTTTGACTTTCGTCTTTGGAGAGCGCGCTTTGTTACTTCGCTACTTCAGCGCCCAATATGCCTAAAATCCGGTTCACTTTTAAGATACATGTCACAAAACATTGTAAAGCATCAGTGGTTTTGAGGCTTTAAAAACAGTATACAATGACAAATGGCCCTGAGTATTAAATGGTGAAAGTCCGTGAATAATGTAGTTTATAATCATTTTTTAAATTGTTTATTTAACAAATGATATATAAACTTTAAATCTGATCCTTATATATCCTACCTTGTAACCTATATTATATTTTAATCTCATTATGTAATTGTAATTTATTTCTTAATACAAAGTTTATCTTGAGAATTCAAATTCAATTAAGATGACTAAGATTATTTTTAAATTGCGTTTTATTAAAAAATTACAACAAAAATTATGAACAATCAGGTTCATAATTATTTTAAAAGCAGTTGGTACTGTGTTGACGTGCACACCTTGTTAATCGTTTCGGAATGCTAGTGTAAAAATAATTTATTTTTTGCTTATTCTATAGCACTAACGAATAAAAACGAGTTTTTAATATCGAAAATATCATTTCATTTCAATCAAAGCAATAAAGCCAGTTAGCAGTTGAAAGTAAGACAATAGCTTAGTAAATCACTTTCTACCGATAGAAAGAAGCAATCTGTCTTCACATAATAAAGACGGTGGAAAGGTAAAATTTCACGTAGCGAGAAATTGGCGGCATGTAATGCTTATTGTAACAAGTTCGCGGGCGTGCAAGAGAAATCGAAAGTAGTGGCGTCGCATTCAACCCACTTTCACTAGCGCTGGTGCACCTACAGCCTGCGCCCGCGTCGATTTGCCTTAGCGATACCGCCCCAAGACTCTATTTTATACCCCATCTTGATATGTTATCAGCTGAACGTCAGAAATTTTGTTATTGTGATGTTATGTTACCTTACTAGGCTACTTTAAAACCTAGGCTATATAATGTATGCTAATCTATATACTATCTAGGATTATATTTACATCAGCCTTGAAAAGGCTTTTGAAAGAAATAGGCTATTCGTTTTTTATATCATGAATAAAATATTTTGTTATTTATGCTTGTACGACCCAAGGCAGATGCTCACTCAGTATTTCACTCTTATCATAATTCATTGATTCTTATGTTGTGAGTGGTTAGTGATTACAAAATCATTTACTATTATAGTATAGTGCTGTTAATAAAACATAAAAACCATGAGTATCTTTCGCTTCTAAGTAGAAATTATTTCATTGATACAAATTACAGTTAGTACAGATTATAGTTGATTATAATTCAAAATAAGAGAATACTACAACTCGAGTTATTATTGAGTTTAAATTTAAATTATGTAGAAATTTAATTAAACCTTATTTTTCAGTAGGTACGTCTAGTGAAACATCTCGTCTAGTGAAAAATTTGTAATATGGGAAAAAGGGGTGAAACATTTCGGGAAAATCGATTAGATAATCAAAAAAAAATGGCTTGCTGGTTTTAATGTGTTTTTGGGTCGACACAGATTTTTCGTTAGTTATATTTGATTCATACTACTTTAATTTTTGGTAAGTTTATTCATAGTTTTAATAGTCTTTTCCTTCTTTTTCAATGTGTAGCATTGGAGCAATGGGTTTAAATAAAAAATGGAAAGATGGTAGGGTGTGGACTGTATTAAGAAATGTATTAATGTAGGATAAAATATAAAGAATTATGAAATAACGGTTTCGGAGTGTCGGTCTCGGCGGGGCACTGGCAAATAAGAAATACGCATCAATTCACCTAATGATTGAGTTGATGCGTATGGGAAGCGGTAGGACGTTTCTGGTTTCCTGGTTTCATGAGCTGAAGTACGGCACCACAATTGTTACGGAAAAAGAACTAAGGAATTCGCGATTCGCCAGAATACTTAGCTCCTTTGTGGGGGCAGCCGATCGGGTGCGAGTAATGCCTCGGTCCCAATTGTATTTGCAGAAAATGAGGGTAGGCTCGTGAAAGCAACCAATGCTCAGGTCAGTGCCCACAATGACCGAACACAATGTGTCGTAAGCGAAACAAATTTCAAATAAATAAATTCAAGATAACTACCATGTAGAAATAAATGTGGTTGCAGAATAATAAAATAGAAGTTTTGAAATAGTTTTCTTTAAATTTATTAGAAGTTAGAATGCGATACCAAGTAGTAATTATCTAAATATTTTGTGAAGCAACACAGTATTCTCGAAAGGTCGCTTGCAACCAAATCATCTCATTCGGGTTATTGACCGAATATTTTCTCACCTTATTGTTAATCGTTATAAAAGTTGCGACCTGAATACTTCCTTCCGTGTTTGTTTTGAGATACTACTATTGTATAATTTGATCAAGGCTTTTTAATAGCTAGAACACCTAGTGTTTTCGGTTGTTAATTAAGATATTCGTGTAGTTTAAGATTACCTAAAAATTAAGCTGCTTAAAATCTTATAAACGAACTACATACCAAAATATTTATATTCGGATAAACTACTTTTGCGCTACATATTACCTATATTATAAGTAGAAGCTTTTGTAAGGAATAAAAACACGTCGAATTAATAACCTCCTTTTCGGTTTATTTTATGTTATAACAAAATAAGTTGACCATCTAGATTCTAGAACCTCGACCTGGTTGTATAATTGATATGAATCTATCGAAAAGGCCAAAAATGACAAGATTCGTTGTACCTTTAAATCCATTTTAAAAGTAATTAATCGAAGCTAAGCTTATTAAAATAGAAGAGCACGCGTCGACGTAGTTTAGTCTACCAAGTACCAAAGCATGGTGTCAAGCGGTGTCGCTGAACCGCGCACAAGTCAAGGGCCTAGGTCGACGACCGCTTGCGGCCTGCCTTTTGCCCACTTTACACTGATTGCCGCGTTGCTTATTTTCAAATGCACATATTTGATGCTTTGTTCTTTATAAAAATAGATATACATATATAAAAGATACTTTGTAATTCATAAAATACTAATATGCTTACAACCCTGTTTTAATTAAAGAAGTTCTCTTTTTGCATATAACCTATTATACATATTATTAAGATATAGTTTTTACTATTTATAACATTAAGACTGAAATTATTATTTTACGGGTTTATACAGAAGGAACTCTGTGAAACTGAAACAAGCATACCGTTATTATATAATTATTTCAAGTTACGGTAAAACGAATAATGTCAGTTAATAAAATATCTTTATTTACAATAAACTTACCAGATTATTTATTTTTTTCGTTTATTATCTACAAGAGCTTTTTATACATATCTACAAGAGATCTTTATACAGATAGTAACATGATAAAAATAAAAAAAGAGTATAAAAAATTCAATAAGTAAAGATCCGATTATTTTTTGTTTAAAATTATCGGATATTTGTACGTGATTTTCGAACAACGCGAATGAAAACAATAAACTTTAAAAAGGCATTTACATGTCGACAGTTCGTCACAGGTTTTATTGTTAAACCGTGACCGTAAAATGTCTGTCAAGTATTCGTAACAAGGATCGCGTCACCTCTACGGTCCTATTTTATGAATCCGTTTTGGTATAATGACCGTTCAGTGAGAGGTTAATCGCTGTTCACCTGTGAATGTCAGTTGTCACCGCGGTACATCTGTATATTTATTTGGCATATCTTCTGCACTGACCATGAAATTGGACGATAACCCACCGAGTAGGCAATTACTTTATGAACTTTATTGAGCGGGGGCGGTCAGCATGTTTGTTTAGTATATTATAACCATACATCTGCAACTCGATGGCATGCAACGATTAATACAAGCTGACATTTGGCTGGTAGATCTTTTAAATTACCTATAAGTCACATGATAAGTATTTAAACAATATTAAAAGATCTTCATTCGACTTTCAATTGATTTCAATTGTTTGTTGGAAATCGTTTAAAATTTAAATTATGTAAAAAAAAGTTAGACCATGACAGATGGTAGTAACTACATCGACAATACGATTCAATTGTGGAAGATCGTTTATTTTTTGTGTTATTTTATACATTGAGGTGTGCACATAATTAATTATGGTCCGCGATATATTCTAATTGAACAAAACGCCGAAAGAAGTTGATATTTCATTGATGAAAGAATGGTTTCACCATCAAGTACACAAAATTTCGCATCGTATTAGGGCAACCTATAGTAGTTTGTGTTACTTGGTAAACAAGAAAAAAAGATGATGAAGGAAACATTGGAAAATTTACAATTATCAGTTAGCCTAGAACTTCTTACATAACCCACAGCTATTCTCTATCTACATCTTCAACTCTCTGTTATAAACTATGAAATTCGTTTAATCTTTATGATTATATTTAGTTAAAATATGTGGCAAAAAGGATCAATTCTATATTGTTGATTAGGTATAGCAATACGCAGAAAGTCCTGCGCGGTGTGGAAGAGTACTGGGCGCGGGTGGGGTGAACGCGAAGAGGAATGGCACCCACGACCTTGCTGGGGCGAGGTCGCGCCACCCTGCCTCGTGCCTTCACGGACGTCACTCCACCGCCCACCATGTTCAAATTTACAATTCAAGGTCGCAATTCAATTAATCCACAATGCGCCGTTTCCTCATAATAGGCTAACACTAACAATAATATTATGCGTATTGCCCCTGTACTTACAATAATTTGATAATTAATGAAAAAATATGTTTTAATTTGGAATTGAAAAATAATAGCGAAATTATATAGGTAGATAAATTTAGGTAATTGTAATTTTCTTTAAAAAAAATCTTCCTTCAATTTAACTTGTTTTAGAATTAAAACCAACATTTAAAATATTATTATTCCTTTATGAAGGTTAAACAAAACAGTCTTCAAAAATCTAATAAGACGTAATCTTCTATGTATATAAGAAAAGTCAGGTTACTATCACCATTTATTTTGGAATGACGTTTTAGGTAACACGTTATTACTCGAAACTTAGAAACGATACGAAGTTCGCGGGGTCCACTAGTTTATTATATATTATAAATTTCTACTCATAATTAATATATCAAAATAGACAAGCATGTTTTCCATAATCATATGAAAACATGATAATTACTAATGGTGGTGACATAATATATTTTTGGGAAGATGGGCGACTCATTAATTATTTGACTTAAGGATACAAATTTGCAAAGTAGAAAAAATAAGTAACTTTGATGATTTGGCGACTCTTGGTGTTTCCCTGACATTAAATAAATAATAAGTAATATTTAGCAAGGCCCAGTTCGGAGGATGACGACGTAATGGCCTTGGCCGTGATCGCGCGCTCAATATAGTTAACCAACCGCCTACCTGCCACCATCTCCTCACACCACTCCACCTACCGTGCCTCCATTATTCTAATTTTTGTTTTGCAAGTAATATAATCAAATAAAACGAGGTCAAAAATACCTAACACTGATGGTGTTTGTGTACATAACTGAATATTTATAAAAGATACCTACATAATTTTATAATTTAGTTATTACCATCATAAAGCACCAAGCAACTAGGAATATAGATTTGAACTTAATTTTAGGATAAAACCACGCATTTCCATTCCCTTTAGATTAATTTAGCACAAAATAGAACACAGATGATGTCAAATATAACGAAATACTCAATAAGCAGACGCCGTAGACGAGAATCAGAATAACATCAAGGTCGAACAAGGATGATATCATTTATGGGTGTCCCTGAACTCTATCCACTAGACCCGAATGACGCACATACATTTAAATCTCCGGCCATGAACTTGCTTATATAATTGTATTTTTAATGCCACGCCTGAGCTATATACCTGCTTAAATTCGTTGTGCAATCGAGACTGTACTAGACCAAGCATTTTATGACAATATATCGGTAAATCCAGTAGCCGGAGTCTACGGCTACTGATTTACGGCGTAGACAATAATAATCCGACCTAAGTTCCCACCCTTTGCCATTGGTGAGCTATGAACTAGCAATTTCTAAGAACTAGCTAATAATAGCAGTTTTGCTATTATGTAACAAAATATTTAAGTGTGTATTACATATTTAATAAAGCGCTTATTCCACCTCACTGAATTCAGACGTCCTAAATGATTCTGTAACTATATTCAGTCAAGTGAAATAGAATATTACAGAATCATTTAGGACGTCTGAATTCAGTGAGGTGGGATAAGCGCTTAAAATCTAGATTGATAGAAAAAAAAGCAATAACAGAAAATATTGCAAAAAACAGTTTAATTACATAAACCAACAATGTACATTGCAATTCCTATGCAATTAATTACTTAAATTACTATTTCGCTTTTTTCCCTTTCTTTTTTGCGGGTCTACTCTTAGTTTTGTTTTTGTTCATATCGCCCTTTTTTCCACGGCCCTTCGTTTTTTCCTTAGCTTTTTGGGCGCGGAGGTCCTTTTTCATTCTCGCGTCGACCACCTTGTAGTGTCCTTTGACACCACTGGGTCTCTTCATCTTTTTAGCAGTGGTATGTTTTTTAGCGACCACATACGTCACTTTTTTCTTAACATCGGATTGTGCTTTCTTGTATAGCTGTCTCACTTGTTGCGCCTTCTCTCGCTCTGACATATCGGCATTTTCCATTACGGCCTCTACCTTCTTCTTTGCGCGTTCCATCTTCTTTATCATACGCTTCTTCTTTCTCGCTTTAGCCTCTATTACTTTTTTTATTGGACGAGCGTTGATATCTTGCAATCTGTTTTTGTATTCTTCCGTAAATTTCTGCAAATAAAATTTAGATTTATTCTTAACTTAAACATAAATAAATGGTTTATTTTCATTCTTAATGACGGAAAATTAACTGAAATAAATTAATTAAAAGTATCTGATACAGTATAATTTGACCTATCAGCAGACCCTAGTTAGCATGAATTTGTATGAATAATGTTTTTTTATAATGTTTTGTTATAAGTAGTGATGTGGGTTCGTCCGTACCAGATAATTTTTTCTACTTCTTTTTCTAACTTAATTATGAAGAACAATCCAAATTGTGCAGTGCCAGTAAACTAACATAGAAATCGAAGCCGAAACCACAATTTAGATTATTTATCTGTAGACTACTAAAGCCTGCAGTGGTGAATTGTAGTTAATTTTTTCATATATTCAGCGGGTCAAATACTATATTACATATTATTGTTTATTATTTCATTTTAAATATATTACCTCTGGAACAACAACTTCTTTCTTCATATGTTTCTTTTCGTCCTCTACAAACCAGTCCGGTAGATTCCGGTCATTGAAGGCATATCGGTTCCATCCGTCATCGATGAGGTCACGTTTCAACTTTTTAGATGTCGCTATCATAGTGCCCAACGCCAATGTATCAACGTCCATTTTCAGTGATTTCTTTAACCGTTTTAACTCTGCAACATTATTGGTTTAATGTTAAGCATTTTTAGTACAGCTAGTTAAAATATATCCAAACTTTTCGAAGAATTAAAAAAGTGGGGTTATCTATTTTGTGGTATCGGTATGTTACCTTAGTCATATAAGATTATTCTACTTATAGCCGATTTCTCATTTAAGAAAATCAGCCATGCTTAACTGAGTATTCTTAAATCCTTAAGCACGAACTTAAGTATTTTGCAATTTGTGTTGATTTATACTTAAGTATAATTTAAGTCGTTCTTAACTAAGAACGGACTGTTAGTAATTTTAAAATCATTTTACTAAGATAATATTGTTTTTCTGTCAATGAAGGGAATTTGTAAACTCACAATTTTTTATATTGAACTTATAAGAGGTTAACAACACGTGGCGCCTGATGTTCTGGGCTATATCATTTTTCGGGGGGTAGGCACATAAGGCTGATTTACGTTGCTCTAGAAGTCTAGACAACACAATCAGTGAAACAGATGCATAAATGTGTTTCCCCATACCTCACTAGGGGTTACGGGTTTTCACTTCTTAGCAAAATTTACTTTTGCCACTTTTGTTTTGATTTAAAAGAAAACACAATATGTTTTCGAAACTTCTCAACTCGGGTACACTTAAATAACACTTTGGTTAATAATAATCGTTCTTTCTCTCAGTGAATATATTTTACCTGGATCCTGTGATACGACTTCGAAGCCATCCTTTTGTTTGTCCTTCTTATTTCCAGTATTAACTGCCGGCGCAACATTCTCTTCAACATCATAATCGCTGTCATCATCACTGGAGCTTTCCGAGTCACTTTGTTTTCTTTTAACACCCAGAAGCTTCTCTTCAGATATATTGTTTTCAGTCACTTTTTTACCTAATAAACAAATATGGTTTTAGAAAAAAAAGGACTTGGTAGTTTTATGTTAATTTTTTTAAAGCAAATTTAAACATCTTTGTTCCTATATATTGCTTATAAACAAAAGTTTAATAGTTAACAGGCTGTTCAAGAACGCCCTCTGCTCAGAGAACAGCCGAGAAACTCGGTTGAGTTCTCATTAGTTTTTCGTCTTTATTTACCATAAATACATTTAAGGCCTGCAAAAGCCTTGGAAAACACGCCATATGTACTACTTTAAATCCTAATTCGACTTAGAGGAAGTTATCAGCATTAGCTAATATCTTACATAAGCAAAACTATGTACTAGTGTATATTTGATTTGTGAAATAGATTTGTGTTTTTTCTGAACTCAAATAACTTATATAGGTTAAAATATTGCAAGAACTGGTTTCTAAACTTTTCATACTATATGCGAACTACAGGACATTACCTTTCTTTTTATAAGTGGCTGCTAATTTATCCAAATCAACTCCTTCATCTTCTTCATTGTCAATATCTTTAAAGCTGTCCTTCTGGAACCACAGTTCAGCTTTCAAAGAGCGTCTTGACACAGGGTCTGTATCATCTAAGTCTGTGAGTAGTGGATTTTTCTTAGCCTTTGCTGGTGTTGCCTTTAGACCACTATTCTTAAGTGTATTAAGCTTTGTAATCCTGTCAATGTCCTTAGAATCGTTATCTGAATCTGAAAAGCCTGGAAAAAGATTATTAGAATTTTAATAACAACATGAAAATCTAACACACTGCGTGTATTAAGCCAACATTCTAGATTCAAATTCAAGGACAAAATATATCTAAATTTGTTTTCATTAATATGACTACTTGTCTTTTATGATTTTAATATTCAATAACCTATATAGTGAAACTAATATGAATTTACATTTTAAAATATTATTGTTAAATTTAAAAATTTGCATCTTTTTGTGGCGTTATGTTGGTACTCATATCTCTCACTCATCCTAACAAGTTCGGTCATTTTGAATATTCAATTAATAAAAAAAAATGCGAAAGTCGAATCAAAATTGCTCAAATTGAAATTTAAATTGCTAAAACAGCATCGCTGTTTGTGCGCAAATTTTTCGCCAAAAACAAGACACTACTGATGCCGCTGTCACCGTAATGCCCAGACCTGGTCCTCTGTAACCCATAAAGGACGACGCTACGTCGCGATTGAGGAGGAGCTCAACAAGATCACAAAGAATAATTTTTTGAAGTGCTTTGAGGATAGGGAAAAATGTTGGCACAGATGTATATCTGATGGAAATTACTTTGAAGGGGACAAAACGAAATTCATGAATAAATACTTTTTGAAAAAATACAAAATTCGCAATACTTTTTGAACATAGTGTACATTGTTTTAGTAATTTAATTTCTTACCTAATGACACCTTATCTTCTTCATTTTCTGAATCCGTTTCCATTTCCAGCTCACTGTCCGAGTCTTTATAGAAGATGCCTGATGAGTCAAGCTTAGAGTCCTCAACATCATACTTCATGTACTTTTGCTTCACTTTTCCCTCATCATCGGAATCACTTGCCTCAGCTACAATATCCGGAGGTTGATCAATTACCATTTGCAATTGCTGAAATAGAGATCATCATTTAGGTTTCTGCTTTTCTATTACAACTTGCCAACATCAGTATGTCCATCCACACTTACCAATCTAAAACTTTTGTTTTTGTTTTTTATCTCAAGAAATCAAGAAACAAATGCATTACATGCTTAGAAAATTATACAATTATAGAAGAGATAAAACTGAATAATCTTTATATGCACTAAGTCACATCAAGAAGTATCCAACAGAAGTAAAATACATAAATTAAACAATACCTTAACATCTTTGATATCAGATAATCTGAACATATCATTGCTCTCCAGTATAGGACCATCATCACCTTTTAACACCATCTTAAGATTCATTTTCTCAGCCAATTTCTGCCTTTGTTTGTTTAACTGTTTCCTTTTCCTTTTTAATTGGCGCTTTTCTTCATCCTGTTTAACAAAAATAAAGTTTATTATATTTGGTAAAATTCAGTAATATGAGTAGATACATAATTTTTATATTTTGAAGTTACCCAGATGCACATAAGATAATAAAACTAGGCTTAGAAGTTCTTATTTATGCTTTTATCAATAACTATATGTACCATTTATTAAATTTCATGCATTTATGTTAAGAGCAATTAAAATATGTTATAAGTTTTAAGTATATAATATAACACAATTAAAAAGTTATTTATTATTTCCCAATATAATGTTGTTTACCTGTAACTCAGATATTTCATCATCAACATCCTTATCCTCATCAACATCTTCTTTTTCTTCCTCCTTATCATCATCTTCCTTTTCCTTAAATGATCAGACAGTATAAATTTTGTCACATTTTTTACATGTTTTAGAAAAAATATAATTAAGAATTAATATACATAAGAGATTTATACTTTTTACTAATAGTTAAATTAAAAAGACATTCGCTTTTAATACATGTCTTATTGTGTAATTAATTCTTAATAAGATAAAGTCTCATTCAAATGTTTTTTTAATACAAAACTTTTGATAACTCAAATAGGCTTATCAAGGCACATTTTATAATTAATAAAATGGTAAGTATGCAGTTACAATTAAATTAACTTACTTCAGTTGAATGTGGTTCCTGAGGTTTTTTAAATTCTTTAATGTGCTTTAGCCAATTTAATAATGCTTTAACATCTTTTCTGCCCAATACTTTAATATCCTTGCAACATTCCTTTATTTCTTTGGTAGTCTTAGGATGATTTTCCACATCTTCAACATCAATGACAATCTAAAATATTAACATAATCTTATTTGACAAATAAAATACTTTCTTCTTTAATCAGTAAGTCTGGTTTATAGAAGTGAGACAAAATATTTAAAGACTAGACATTGATTGAAGTCATTACCTCTGAACATTCTTGGAGTAAATCTATTGGATCATCTTTAGCCAGAAATTCAGAAACCATAACTTTATGATGTGTAGTATAATCATTTTCTTTATAACCTTCTGCTTTTGCTTTCTTTTGTTTTTCAGGGTGAAGCAGATTGTATTGTGTCTTCTTTACTATTTCTAAGTCTTCAAACACATGCTTAGCATCTAATAATTTAGGATCTATGCTATCAGGTGCAATATAGCCTTGACATACAACAAATATTTCTGAAGACTCGTTACGGGAAGCTTGAGGTTTAGTTGCATGAACTTTTTTAAAAAATTGTTTCAGTACCCACAAGAGGGCATGATAATCTTTGGATCTAAATACTTTAGTCACAAACCATCCACCTTGTTTTAAGAAATTAGTTGCTAATTTAAGAGCACTAAGGGTAAGACAAGCTTGCTGGTATGCATCATGGATCCAGTTTAAACCAACATTTGGGGCTCCATCATTTAAAACTACATCTGCCTTCCAAGTTTTAATTTCCTTTTTAATAGCTGTTTTACACTTCTCAGTTGTTATATCTTCCGTTATACTTATGCAACCTGGTATAGGCTTTATTGGAAACAAGTCTATACCTATGACAATACTTGAAAGTGGCATATTTTGATGAGCCACCTGCATCCACCCACCAGGGGCTGCACACAAGTCTATGCATACTCGTGACTTTTGAAGAAAACCAAACTTTCGATTTAATTGGATTAATTTGAAAGCCGCTCGTGAACGAAAACCTGAGAAATCAGAGTGAAAATCTCAATTGACATACATAAACTTATATAGCAAATAATATAATTGTAATTTGTATTAGATTTACAGTGTGGTCCATTCACTATTTGATTAGAGAAATTGATGAAACTTACCGGTTTCTTTTGCAAGCTGATAATATTTATCTTTTCTCTGCTTTCCTACTTTAGTTTTCTTCCCCATTTTCAAAAATATTAACACAACATAACGGTAATATAAAATTAAAGAGGTTAGAACACGCAATGCAACACACCAAAACAAAAAATAAGAGCGATGACAAATGACAATTCACCTATATAGAATGATCGACTATGTATTCTTGTTTGCTTACTATCGTCTATAGTATCGTATCGTATCTCAATTAAGGCAACCCGTCAGATCTTACATGCTAGTTAACAGCATGTAGAAGTAACTGGCACTATGGATACATTTGCAAGTTATATTTGTACACAATTTGCGTCCTCGCATGCCGGTTTCGTAGCCCCCTGTAACCCCTCCCTCATGTTGCATGCCAGTAGCTGACAAAAATCAAATGTTGTGCTATCTACTTGCATGCCAGAAACAGGCATGCCACTTAGCGTATACACATGAAAGTAGGTGGCATGTATGCAAGCGTGCCAGCTACTGGCATGTGTATACCCGGCCTTAAGGAATATAATAAAGGACATCGTTAACGAAATTATAAACTTTTCCTTCATATGGTAAACCTAATTCCTATAAATATTATAAGGGTTTCATCATTTCAATTTTCAAGTCATTTGGAAATTTTTATAAATTCAAAACATTATTTTTATCAGTGACAGAATAAAAATCATCATCGAATTATTGGCATATTTTGCTTTAATATTTTATATAATTTGCGGAACTTAAGCAAAGTATTGTCTAATTGTAGTCTGTGGATTTATTTAAAATAATATGTCATGCTAAAGACAGGAACCTACGTGGCCAATGTTATCACTTATCAATTGTCACCTCACCTCACCTACCACTGAGTCACTGAGTACTGACACTGTCCTCACTTGCATCAGTAAGACAAAAGTAAAATTTGTGCGTTTATTTTTCACGAAGTGTAAGTGCGTAATAGCAATCTTGCGAGATTCTAAAAATAAAGTTTTCTTATCGAAGTTAGAAATTAAAGTGCTTTTTGCTTTTAATCAAATTCGAACGAAAGATTTATCAAAATGTCTCCAAATATACAAACTTTTGTAAATGCCTTTCAAAATCGACTGTAAGTACCTACATTTTGATTTATCAAATAAGTAATAACATAGAGCATTAATAAATTGTTACTTATTATGACCTCGACTTTTTATTTATCTATTTAGCATTTGATACGTAAGGTAAATTCAAAGTGCGTTGTGTAAGAATCTGAATTATTACATCCTACTTACGCCATTATTCTAGAACATTTTACTTTACGATTAGCGTTATCGAATACAAAGGCAAATATTATAGGTACCTTAATATCTTATATTGTTAGATATTAAATAAACTTATTTTTTAAGGGAACCACCAGTTCGTCAGCATCTTAAAAATGTTTATGGTACCCTCATGATGACTTGCACTGCTGCATCAGTTGGAGTGTGTGTCGATATATTCACAAGGTTTCAAGCAGGATTTTTGTCAGCCATTGTAGGAGCAGGCTTGATGCTAATGTTAATTGCTACTCCTGATGATGGTAAAAACACAAAATTACGTCTAGGATACTTGACTGGATTTGGTTTAACTTCAGGTATTTATCCTAATAATCTGATTTTTATAAGACAGTTATTTTTAGCATGTATTTAAATATTGCATCATCTCTTACTGCATTGGCTTAAGAGATTACTTGACACATTTTCATTACTATGTTTAGTGAAGTCCCGTGTCCCCTAGTGGGGTATGGGGCAGATGCATTTCCCATCTGTTTCACTGATCGATTTTTTTTCTTTAGGGGCAAGTAGGTGATCAGCCTTCTATGCCCTGCCAGACCGAGTTTTTTTTTATCTCCACCGGGAATCGAACCCAGGACCTCTCGGTTGTAACGCTTACGCGCTTACCACTAGACCAAGGAGGCGGTCAATACTATGTACTTGAGATTTAATTTCCTTAATTGTTTTAGGTATGAGCTTGGGTCCACTTCTAGAGTATGTGAGTGTCATTGATCCATCAATAATTGTGACAGCTCTATTGGGAACAACACTGGTATTTATTTGCTTTTCAATTGCGGCAATGTTGGCTGAACGTGGCAGCTGGTTGTTCTTGGGAGGAACTCTGATGACATTATTTTCTTCAATGTTTGTTATGTCACTGGCTAATTTATTTTTGCAATCTCAGTTCATCTATCAAGTGAGTATCAATAATATTATGATCATTAAAGTAATACCATTTATAGATTATGTATCTATATTTGATATTGTTAAGTTGTTTGAATAACAATAAAATATATTTTATAACTATAATTTTTCCAGAGAATTTGTAATAACAATATTTATCTATTTTCATACTTGAAAAATTTTCATTAAATTTTTTTTTTTATTATAAAAATGATATAACTTGTTTGTTTTACAGGCTCATCTTTACCTTGGTCTTATGCTCATGTGTGGATTTGTCCTATTTGACACACAACTCATTATTGAGAAACGTCGCATGGGCAGCAAGGACTTTGTGCAACATGCTCTAGAACTGTTTATTGATTTCATTGGAATGTTTAGACGTCTTGTCATTATTTTGACACAAAAGGTAAATTTTCAATTGACTACAAAACAAGATGTTATTGCATTGTTGATGCTCACTCTTATCGACCGGCTTGGTTTGTATACCAATTCCTAAAAAGATGACAACCCTACTTTACCACAGATAGTGACGTGGTTATCCATGGGCGGCGGTCATATCTTAGCGTCCAAACACACGAACGGCAAGTTGCAGTCAGACAATAGTTCAAGAGTGCACATTACTAATATCACTTTTTTCATTTACCTAATGAAGACTAATCTGAACTTTCTAAATCTTCTATTATTGAAAGTGAAAACGTAATAGGATCAACCTTATTATTTTTAAAGTAGGTACCTAACAACCTTCAAGAATAAATATGTATACTAAAAAAAATACCTATACACTTAAATATATGTAAATATTATTTTTTGTATTAAATGGGTACAATTTATTAAACAAAATATTCATTGTACTTTGTGGGTACAAGCAGACCTATTTTAAAATACCTACGCAATATAATTTAAAATTGGTAGGTAGGTACTTCTACCGTACAACGGTAGGTACTACTTAAAATCTTCAACAAATTACAATTGACAGGGCTGTCACATTATTACATACGAAGTAGAAGCAATAACAATGTTTCTTCTTCGGAATCCATTCTGCAACTGACTCCTATACTATGTAATCTGAAGTTGGGATGTCAACGGCTGACGTCGACTGCTGTTTACAGCAACTTGCTGTTCGTGTGTAAAGACGCTTACCATCACGGGATTCGCCTGCCCTGTTATCCGCTATTGATTTGAAAGATTCTTATTTTGTTTGATAAGTCTTACATCACTAGTGAATTACTACATTCATTTGTTTCCTCGGGATTCGAACCCAGGAACTCCGGCGCAACACGCAGACGCATAAACCACTAAGCTATGGAGACAGTTACTTCAGAGCTGATCCCATATCAATTTGGAAAATATAATGTATGCATAGTCCACATGTTAGTTTCAATCTCTTCATTGTTAGGTACTATTGTACTTTACAAGGTTTCACTCAAGCATGAAATATATATTTTTTTAACTTCGATGTCCATTACAAAGTAATACGTAAAATAGAAATAGAAATTCTACCAACGAAATATCATAAAATCCTTAATGCTTAGGCACTTTTATATGTACTGTATAACTACTTTGTAGTTGGTTTATAGGGTTTTGAATAAATTTTTATAAGTTGCTTTTTTCCCATTTCTTAAAGTAAAACACTTAACTTTATTTATTATTTAATAAAACTTACAACAATGTTGAGTTAGGTTGGTCAGAAATAATGTTTTAATTTCTACTAATTTAATTGCAGGAGGAGCAAGACCGTCGCCGCAAACGTGATTAAGCTTTATGCTCAAGAAATAATTTATACATAGCCTTTGGTAAAATTTGTTGGGTTATTTAAATATTAATTTTATTTATCTTGTTCTAAATTACTTGTATTACTAATAAAGTGAAATAAATACCACTATCTAGTTTAAATAATATCTTTGCCTCTAAGCAGATATGATCATGTGAAGAGATCACCTACACTTCAGCAAACTGCTAGCTCATAGCCAAACTATCAGTCTGAGAATGGAAACGACCTTCCAATAAATTGTTTGCTCTTACTTGAGTAGGATGAATTTTATTCTTATTATAATTGAATAATTGCTTTGCTTTTTCTAATTCATAGTTAATTATAATTCTAACCAAATTAGTAACATTAGGCTCATTTTTTATTACATCTGTCTGTGTTTTATCTTTTTTGTCACCAGACAGACAGAAGTTATGTGAACATTGCAACTCCAATGGAGATCTTTTATTATTCATAATGTATTCATAAGTAGATATTCCCAAAAGATTTATATACACATGAAAACATAACAGATGTAACAAGGCACAAGTTATCACAAGGCTACATACTAAATAGATTATTAAAAATATAATAAAAAATACAGAACCTTTACAATTTTGTAAATCAAATACACTATTCGTCGTAGTGCAGTTAATCGGATAAGAGACTGGGTACCCAAAGCTTAGCGGGTTTTCAAAAAATATAACTACATCAACTACACATAACGATAATGTTAATATGGAGATAAATAAAGCAGTGATGACGCACCAAATGAAGGCCGAGTAGTTTCGACCTCCGACACAATTGTTTAACCACTTGCAATGATGGTCAAATTTATAAACGCATTTATTACAAATACCACAATGCTTAGTTTTTTTATCACTGGTGTAGATATTACAAAGATGGCATCGTCCATTCTCAATAACATGAGGGTGTAAATTTCGGTCGAATTCTGGCACCTCTGTAGTTTCCCGGTTACGAAGCTCTTCTTCAGATGGATCTAATCCCGTCGCAATAACATGGGTAACAATATGAAAGCAATATAGAAAAATATAAACTATCCAGGCTGCTAATTTTACTTGTTTTGATTGAATCTCAATAAAAAAAATTAAGTTTAGCAAACCCGTTCCAAGAAAGACTATCCAGCCAAAAAGTTGTAAATAATTTAATGGTAGCTGTAATCCGTTTGTACGTCGCGAATATTTATGATTTTGATAATTTATAATATGGCTTCCGCCCATTTGTAACTTTAGAACAACTTTAACTACTTAGTTACCTTGGACACTGTGTTAAAACAAAAGTAGAGGTATTTCTATAAATAACAAGACGTCATCAATGCGCGCGCAACTAATTGAAAAATAAATTTGTAGGTCCTACCTGTACTGTTGTACCTACCTTTCTTCAAGTATAGGGAAGTTCGTGTCTTTATTTATAAACCGAGTCCTTGTTAGTTTTAATTGCTAAATAATAAACAAACTTATGTACCTACTGAACTACAACTTATTACACAAAAGTAACATGCGTAACCATTAATATTTATTTTATACACATCATTTAATAAATTATTTATTTAATTAGGTATTTACAGCATTTTCCGTACCTATTTAATTTTATAGAATCGTATTCACTCGCTTCGAAAAGCAGGTCTAATTCGGTTTCCAGAAAAGAAAATATAAAAGGAAATTTTTTGGATAGCCTTTTAAGGTGGAAACAATTTCGTTATCGTTCTATGGAATGTTAATTATTTTTTATAGTGAGCATTCTGTTAACCGCGACATGTAGGTACCCATTTAATGTCTGAGACAAATCTGATAATGTATGTACATAGAGTATCATCTACTCCGTCTCCGTACTGTCTCAGACATTAGACAATGCTTAGTTTACTTTGATTTTTAAATAAATATTACACCTTTTTGTGCTATTTAATATAACAAAAAAAATACCACATTTATAATACAAACAATTTAATCTATAAAGAGGATACAGTATAAATTTTTAACTTATTCAGAAATTAAAATATTATAAACAATTCTCTGATGCAAACATTCTTGCAGTTTCTCTTCTGGTGTGGACAAGTATTCCGTGACCTTTACAATCAAGATCATCTTCATAGCATTTATTTCGGCAACACTTTTTACATAACTGATAGCTGCATTTTCCACCCTTAAATCAAGAATACAAAACATTTTAGATATTAATAAAATTTTCAACACACTTGCTCATAAAGTGACTCATTGCACCGCAATTGTAACCAAACTATGACATTTTAATTACCATTACGCACAAGACAAACCTTTTTGTTAAACCTCTTTGTTCTTAAAAATGAAATAAAATCGCATTGGATTATCGCGTTCAATAGTATAAATTATGTTTAAATAAACAATTTTAACTTATAACTGTTTAATAAATAAGTATTATTTTTATAAAAGCAGTCTAGCTAATGTGTGCTTGTCATTTTCTGATGCCTAAGTCAAACTATTAAGTATTACTGAATAAAACTGATTTTTAATTTATTTTTATTCGCGTTGAAAAACGACGTATGATACACGTGAGTATTGATAATTACCGTCCTCAGGGTCTAGATACCGCGTCTGCGGTAATTACCAACTTTACACACACAGCATAATGTACCTACTACTAATATTATTATGCAATTTTTTTGATATTCCGGAAATGCTAATGTTCCGTGGGCTGGATCATTGTGTCTTTCCCAAATGTCTGAATTTAACATTGAATATATTCTATACTTGTTTTTACTTGCGACTTTTTGTTAACAATGCAAAAAAATTTAAAACATCCAGTTGTTTTTGAGTTTATGTATACAAACATACAAAAATCTAATCTTTCCTCTTTCTAATACTAATGTATATTTAGATTAGGTTATTAGAAGTATGAACTCACAAGGGGATTAGGACATAACTTGTTAATGCATATATTTCCAGTTCTAGGGGATTGCTTATCAGCATCAGGCTTGTTGGGTCTTCTCATAATTCTCATTAACTTTTTCATTTTCTTTCTTGATATAGGGTTGCGTTCTGGATCATCCAAACTTCGTTTGGTTTCACTGCTATTAATCTGTAACTATATAAAATTAAAATTTTAAATGTTCTCATTCAGGCCTATCGTGGGTACAGGTACACACCACGCAGGTTTCACTCAGATATTTAGTATCAAGTTCTGCGGCTAGAGCGGAATAGAACAATATCTTTACCTTCCTGAACGAAACTCGAACTCTATTTTATTCTACACATATACCCACTCTGTTTTCTCTAGTAATGAATACAGCATAGGTTTGAATAGGCCTTTACACAGTTATGATGATTTTATTTTTAGACATATTATGACAAAATTACTATAAAAGTAATAATTAATTAATATAATTAGTTAAACTAATTATTAAAGTGTGGAAACTTCAGCTATGGTAAATTAATTAATTAATTAAATTAAAAAAAAAATTAATTCATTATATTTACAAATTTAGTCTGTACCTGATTTTTGTTTATATTGTTCATCTTCTGTGTGTGGGCTTCTGGTGATATACGGACATATGGTTGACAAAGCCATGGGGGTAATATCAAATTAAAGCCTTGTCTTGTAACATTCTCATTTTCACTTAATATATGGTTACCAAGATGGCATGGTAGATATTTATCCTTAAGCATTAAAGAAACTTTTATAAAATCATCTAAGTTCTGTGCAGTAGCCAGAATCTCTCGCTCAGCATTGTTTTCAGAGTATGAAAATCTAAAAAAGTAATATAATTAACAATTTTTTTTTTCAAAATATTATGCTGTTATTGACAATTGGATATAACTCACATTTTGTGGAATATTTTGAATAAATGACCTCGAATAAATGATGTTGGACAGGGATATTTTTCCACCAGCTCAAGGTATTCAAGGGCTATTTCCCACGTCACTGGATTAATACCTTCAAATATTGCAGGGTTTGTAAGGTTTCCTTCAGCAGTCATCACACCATCAACTCCAGTATACTCTAAACATCTGGACACATCTTCTAAACACTGAATGTTTCCATTTGCAAACATTGGAATGGACATAGCACTTCTAAAAGTAAAAGCATTATAAAAATTAGATTATTTATAGTAATTAACAATGTTGTTTACATAAAATAAAAATTAACCTAACAGCTTTGATATAATCCCAATTAGCAACACCTGTTAGTGGTCCTTTTTGGTCTCTTGTCCTTCCATGTACTGTAAGCAATTTACATCCTGATTCTTGCAACATTACAGCATAGTCTACTGATCTTTCTATGCTTTCTAGAATTCTTATTTTACATGTGATAGGCACTGATACTGCCTTTGACATTGTAGAAACTAAAACATTCCTACACTTTATTAAACATGTCTGGAAAAATTATTAAACCTACAATAAATTTAATATTTTTTTTTAATCAATACCAATTTCTCTTAATAGATCCCAGTCCTCTTGGAGAAATGCTCCATATTTACCACGCTTTGCAATGGATTGGGGGCAACCAAGATTGATATCAATAGCATCACAATCATTTTCTACTATTTTAGCAGCAGTTGCCAATGTTTCTGGATTGTTTCCACAGAACTGTACACAAATAAAAATAACTATATTTTATGCAACTATTTAATAATTTTATACCTATTTTTGTATCACATAAATTTTTCCCAACCTGAACAATTAAAGGTCGATCTTCAAGACATGTAGTAAAATTTTCTTTACGATATTTTGCATCTTTAACAAAAATAGCACTATGTAACATTGGAGTATAACACAAATCTGCACCATGGCGTCGACTTAATAGTCTCCAGGCGAGCTCACTTGCATCAACCATAGGCGCTACTACGTAACTTGGTCGTCCAATTCTTTCGAACCATTCATAGCTCATGATGAAGTGTTTAAATTGAATACCTACTTCAATTTTGCAAAATTACTGAAACGCACAGTCAATATCATATACATTAAATATTTTTTAAAGGTTTTCTGGTTAACTGATCTTGTGATTTATATCTTGTGGTTCGTAGTACATTATAAACATTAGTATGGTACCGCGAACTAAATTTAAGTTTTAACTGCAAATTAGTAATAAGTACTACTGCATAAATATACAACAATATTTTATATTATTCTCGATAACTTTATCACTAAAAGGTATTAAATATTAATAATTTGGTTTTTAATAAATATTATGAGTACTAAATCGCAACTACTCTCAGTCTCAACATTGAATGTTAATTGATAAATAATAAATATGCCATATGGTCTCAAGCTCAACTCTCAACAGTCTTCCTACTTACGATTTCAAATTGGGCAACTAAATCGCTGATTATACTAATAGGCATACTGAATATTCATAGCCCCCAGATCTTATCCAATTTAATTGTCCAACAAAATAACTGGACAACGATCGTATCAGAATAGAGTTTCATCATAGGCTCATTCCCTTCCGATTAAAAATTAGCCGAAATATTATTATAGGATATGGTCAAGTGTCAACGACATGTCCGATGGTGTCACTCGCTGCCAGAAAAGAAAAGAAACGTCTTGTTTTTTATAATTTTAATCAATGTTTTTAAATTTAAGATAACATCTCGGTCTTGTAAATGCATATTATGTTAATAAAATGTGTAAATAGTGTAATATATAATATTTTCTTCATATTCACTTCTCCACAACGTATCAGCTAAATGTGATCTCAACCACAGGGTCTCAAGTCTCAACTATACCATCATTAATAATTAGGCCGGCCGCATATTGTAAGAAATTTCTGTTAGAAAAATTCTAACGCTCGCCGGAAGGCGCTCCGTGCATATATTTTGTATTAGCTCCCGCACACTGTTAGAAAAATTCTAACAGCCCGTCCGGTGCTGATGCCAGCCTGATGGCTCCTTTGCCGGACGTAAGAATTTTTCTGACAGAAATTGCGGAAGGCGTGTTCACCATACATTTTGTACTAGGCCCCGCACACTATCCGTCTCGCGTCAGTTCAGGCACGCCACCGCAAGGAGCAGACGTCTTGCTAGCTAGCTAGCTAGTGTATTTTGAACAAAAATAGGTCTAGGTAGTTAGTCTAGGGAGTCTATGAAAAACACATAATTAATTGCTATTCTTGTAATTGTCTTTCAAAATATGATTTAATGACAACAACACATGAAATGGCGTTGTTTAAGTACAGGGCTAATCTTAAGTTACTTAAGGTATATTTACGTGTTAGGTACACGTAAATTTACAAACCATGTTGTAACTTAAGATGTAAACAATTTTTTTTAATATTTGGGTTCTAAATAAATAGAGATGTGCAAAATAGGTTATAAAATGTATAGCGGGTTGCTATATATATATAACTAGCGTGAGTTTTGATAATGTATACTATAGGTAAAAAGGTGCGCTGGGCCGCAAGCGGCGGTGTGAATATTAATTATGTATAGGTAAATAATAATAATCTTGTCGTATTAAGAGGGTGAGCCCAATATCGACGGTTTAGCTTTCTTTTTTTATTTAAACAAAAAAATAGTGCTAAGAGCAATAAGGTATCTTCATCCATATTGTACGTATAGAGATACACCGTACAGATGAAACGACTGGGCTAGATCGCGTCTCCGCAAACACTGCAACACGACTGGGCTAAAAAGCTGCCGGATCGAAATTTCTTACAGTATGCGTGGTGCGTCCGACTAGCGTTAGAATTTTTCTAACAGAAATTTCTTACAATATGCGGCCGGCCTTATACTGTATTGGTCTGTACTTTTACAGACAGACAGATCATCACAGATCTGTTCTAACAGAAGTACCTAGTATCTCTAACTCTAACTAGTCTGTGGTTGTACCTATACTTGTAGTGTGATATTAGCGAAGGGCCGAGTTGACATTTTAGTAACTCGAGTTGACTCGGTTACTAATTCGGTTACAACTCGAGTTGACTCGATACAGTCTCGCGTCGTCCGTTCGAGTCAATAAATGCTCAACTCGGTGCATCGTTCCGCGGGTTGCTAGTACTGCTACGTTCATGGTTCATCGGGTCGGACCCGGCGGGCTGTGTGGCGTTGCGTCGAGTCAATGGTAGTCAAATAATATTGAACTGGTTCAAAAGTCAGACATTTATTGTTATTAAAAGTGTTTACAAAATTAATCATTACAAAGCGAACTACTTATGTAACACAAATTTTTATATAGTTGACTGGTACTCATTCAAAAAAAAAGTGCAATTACTTAGATTTTGATTAGCTTTTTATGTAGGTGTTCACAAAAGAAACCTCAACGTTACAGTTGTTACAGTCTTGTGCACGTCGCTCGGCAGCGGCAGACATACACACATTTTAACTATTCTGGATTGGGAGGTACGGTGACTCGACTACAACTGTAGGCTCCTTTCAGTGCAACTCTTTGGTCTTGAGTAGGCTTCCTTCATTACTATTTGATGCTTACTCTAAGGCGAGTGCTGTTCGACTGCATGGTGGGCTTACAACATGCTACACTATTTGTACTAAATTTCTGTGGAAAAGAAGGCTCTCCGCCTTTACAAATTAAAAGGGTGTTACTTTCCAAGTACAACGATAAAGACCCTTTGTCAAAATAGAGTAATAAAATCTGTTAAAATACAATTAGCTTTAAAAACATAATTAACCGTAGAATGAACTTTGCCTGCAACTAAGCCTGTTATTTATAGGTACTAGCTGTGAGTCAAACCTCGCTCCTAACATTAAATTGCCCGGCTTCCGAGCCATACACGAGAAAAATAACTGTAATACAACCTAATCAACTTTGAAATAGACTTAATAGACCATAGGTACACACGGCTACACATCAAGGTATACAAAACCAGTTTATCATGGTCTCGTTTTGTATATGGGTAAATTTGCCTCAACAGTTTGACTGTATTGAACTATATGTCTCTTTTTAAAGTGGTTCACTATAGTGGTATTTCCACTAAATTTATACTGACAGGAGCATAACTTGCACTACATAACTACTTTAGAATTGTCATTTGTTTTCGAAAAAAACTCCCACGCAACACTTCTTTAACTTCCATTCTTATTAAAGTCAACAAAACAACACTTAAACTTGTAAGAGATACAAGATCCATATCGGATGTAATCATTACTATAAATCACCATATTAAACAAATCGGCACTAATTAATTATTTTCACACTAATTATTAGCAGTTCGTCATTGAATCGATGACGCGCCTGCGATCCCGCCAAAAACAATGAATCTTCCGCTTCTTTTGTTTTAAAATGGCCGCCTCGCTTTCACCAACATGACGCTCCGCTAGAGTAGCCCGCGCTTGACATTTGTCACATGGCCACCCTTCTGAACCGTGCGCCGTCAAACTAATAAAGCTGCAACAAAACAATAAACAATGAAGTAACAACAATAACAAAAGTAAACAAAACAAATAAGCGAGCGGGCTTCTCAAAACTTTCTCATCAGTTCTGAGTTCTGACTAACCGTCTGATAAGAAACCAACAACGAGAACTATCTTTTTCACTCGCGCGACTCGTACGTTCAGTCGTCGGGCTTATTCAGGTTCGCTCAGAGTCGTTCGATCGAGATCGGGCCGTTTGCCGCGGGCGGCCAACCCGCCGCACCGTCCGCCCGGTTTGCAGATATTTTGACTCGGGTCGACCCGTTTACGGTCTGACTCGGATTACCCGAGTTAGATAACTCGAGTCGCTCTTCCCTATGTGATATGATTAAATGAGTGTGATTAAAGTTTGGTTTTATTCTTTGCTCATAAATTAGTTTTTTTAATTGAAAATTTATACATATACATTTTAGTTTTAACCCTTAATTATACTAAAATGGCAAGTGATGTGATGGTACTTATAAACGTATACTTATTAGCGTTCACTAATAGTTTTTGATATAATTATATACCTATCTAAAGCAAACCAAATATTTACTTTCAGAGTCAGTTTTATGCTGCATTAAATTTACCGTTATTAGAGAAGACTGTTGAATTGACACGAATATTGGATCAATCTGGACCCAGCAAAGATTTACAAGCATTATTTCCTCAGCTCATAAGTAATATATTTTCATCTCCTGCCAACGGTGGCTGGGGTCTAAGATTTGTTACTTATGAAAAAAGTAGATTTGAATTTGAAGCACTAATAAATTTTCTAGAACCCCAAGGTCCACTATTTAGAATGTGTTATAAACTGTTATCAGATCCACAGTTAAAATACAATCTACCTCTTAGCAATTTACCGGTTAGTAGTTAATTTGTTGCTTAGTATCTGGTTGTTCAAAATTGTTTTTACCTTATACTAAATATACTTTAAATGTTTCAGTTAGATCTACAAATGATGTTAGAAAGAGGAGGGAGGTGTCCACAATTTTACTCTGATATGGTTACATTGGATGCAAACTTACTCAACATAGTTTCTTTGGCTCTTAGTATCCTTTGGTTGATATTTAATATATTGAAAATGTTTAATGTATTATTAATACCCAATACAAAAAGAGGTATCAAAAGTTTAACATGTCTGTAGCATCATAGCTCCTAAACAAATTGACTGATTATGATGAGATATTTGTGTTTGAAAGCTGACACAATATTCTTAGCTAAAATTTATGAAGATCTGTTCATAAATTTATGAGGTTTTTATCTGTATTTAACATGCTGGAGGTTTTAAATTTTCTTCAATTTCACTTGTATATCTTATGTATCTTTAATCCAATTTATTGTTAGCTGCCTATATTTATGAAATACATATATTAACTAGCTTGCTTCAATCCCAGGTTGATTTTGTTGTTTCTGAATAAAAAATTACACTTACATGGATAAATAGTATCCTTAGCGAGGTAATTCAGACCCTTTTGACTACTACATCTTCAACTTTGCATTACACTTGACAAGTAACAACCAAAACTGTGGTTCTTGGGAGATCTGGAATAGTGCATATTTTGCATTGGCTTGTGACTATCTCACACATTTTCTACCCTCTGATCCTAACATATGTATATTACCACAAATACCATATTATAATGGTAAGGTTCCATTAGTAGCACCCCTTCAATCTGTCAACAGGTAATTCAATTTTATATTACTTTATAGACTGCTTAGTATTTTTACTTTTACAAAAACACTCCAGGGTTCATTATCTAATTTATTTATTGGAAATTATTTTAATTTAAATCCATTTCAGGCCTTTAGGCTCCCCATCATTGCTCCTGGTTCCAGACTTATCAGGTATCAGCAATCAGCACCCATCTTCACAAACCCAATCTAGAAATGAAATATGGCGTTCAGAAACTGTGTTACAAGTCTTTATAGATGTTTGGATGAGTGTTGAACAATTTGACATGAGAAATATTGAAGTATGGTTCTTATTACTTCACTACTATTTACTACTATCTCTACTATTTATTATATCAAAGTACAGAAGAAGTCTTAGGATGTATTTTTTCCCTGCTTAACCAATCACTAATTAGTTTTGTCAAGTTAATGATTATTTTTTTGTGCTATTGAATCAAATCTTGAAAGTTAGTGTCCATTTATATAACTTTTTTTTTTATTTGCCACATTTTTTTAATTGTACCGAAACATCTGTTTTAATTTTTCAGATGTTCCAAAGAAATTACACAGGAACATTTTCAAGCCCAGAGAGAGTGAGATTGAACCGTGTTGTCATTAAACAAATATATACATATTCATCAAAGTATAATTCTGATCCTGCCGTACGGTCATCTGCTCTACGTAAATATGCCAAACAAATAATGTGCACTCGAGCGTACCAATATGTGAAGCATCTGGTTTCCACTTGGCCCTTAGATGCCTCGTTTAGACTCGTAATGGAACTTTGGTTGAGTCTCATACAGCCTTGGAGATATAGTAATAGTGTTTCTCAAGACAGGTATATTTTTACGAGAATTTTCATACTTCGTAGGTGTATGAAAATCGATATTTTAAAAATTTTAGAGACTAATTAGACATCTAATTTACTGAGATATCAAACTTAACCGCAGAATCAGTTTTAAGCTTTATTTCATATAATCTGTACTTGGAATTAGGATTTTGCTGGCTTATAAGTTTCTTATGTTCATATTATAAAACACTAATTATTTTGTTCAGAATAATAATAATAATAAATAGCCTTTTATTCAGATTCCTTACATAGCCTTTTAAGGTACTACAGTACTTATTAGTCCTAATTTTAATCTAATTTATTGTAACTTAATCCTGATTTATTTTTTTGGGAATCCGTTTGCCAGTCGGCAAAGGCCTCCTACAGCCTTTTCCATTCAAATCAATCTAAAGCAACTCTATTCCACGTTAATTTTGTTCAGAAGTTTAAGAAAAAAAAATTCAATTTTGTAAATATATCTACTTCTTAGGATATTAGCTGTAAATTGTTATCTCTATATTCATACGTTCCAGATTTTCTCATATGAATCGGAATCAAGATGAAGGATCAAATGCAGGATTCGATCCAAGCTACATACAATTTATTGCTGAAAACTTTCCGTCATACACGTGTATACTGCAACTGATACTGCCGAGATTCATGCGGCTGGATTTGACTATCTATAAAAATGCTGTAATGCTTTTTAGATTAGGAAAGGTATTATATTATTATGTATCAATCATTTTAGACAATATGAGTCAGTTGTGATTTGTTAAAATATATTTTTTATTAAAAAACGAACTCAGTAATGTTTATTAGTTTTAAAATAACTAACTTCCTTACTAAAATATTTAGAAATTTACATATAATATATATTTTTAATAGGCAATGGTCCTGAAGAGTCGACACATAACAGTTTCGTTTATAGATAGCGTGACCTCTTAAAGTAGATTATTTCACCCATTTATCTATTAGCAAATATGTCTGCTTTACAGAATATGGGACTTGTATTTATCATTTTCAGGTATTTTCACAACCGCATCTTATTCCAGTATTAACGAATTTGGAAAAGGCCGTCATAGATAGCATATCTGGATCAATGTATACTCCGAATAACAGTTACAACAGTTCTAACCTAGATCATAGGTAAACAATTTTTGTATAAAATATATTTTTATCTGTGTAATTTATAAATTAAGAAAGCTTTTTTAGTTGATGCTTTAGCAACTGTTAAAAATATATGTATATTACAGTTACACATACAATGGTATTTCCTTACATAAGTGGGTGTCTATCGCGAAACAGGCGATATCCGAGTTCAATATGGCAACGACATTTGAATACGATCCTTTTTGGACGGAGAATAAAAAACCCCATTATGTACAATTGGTAAAGAAAATTATCAATGCCAAGGTTCAATCGGAAAAATTGTTAGAGGAATATAGAAGTAAATTCAAGCAAGATAATCAAGGTAAATTTAATTTTTACATTAATTGGGTAGTATTAAAAGAGATTTAAACTTTTTTGAAATAGATAATTCTGGCTGAGTGGTTCACGCGTCTGCGTGTTGCGTCGAAGGTTTGAATCCCAGAGAAACAAATGTATGTTTTACCTATTCATAGAAGGATGATCACCCACTTACCTATAAAGAAAAATGTCTTTCATTAACTAGTCATCACCTTTTTTCCTGTTTTACGAACCTTACTTTTTCCATGTTCACTCATGTCAGCTACCGGTTAACTAGTTCATTCTCTCGCTCTCGTCTCTATTGTGTCATTTTCGTAGCAAAGTTGAATAAAATAATCTTATCTCACAAAATAATAGTAATCTTTATCAAATTATATGGTACATGATATAAGGGTAGTTCTAAATTGGCGACTATTCATTTGAGACTTAGACCAGTTCCTCAAATATGGTAGTCTGTGCACGATACGTGGCTCAAACACCTACCGTTAGAAAAAATATTTTAAAGAAGGCCAAATGTCGCCGAAAAGAAATAATCTTATTATTTCATAAAATTTGTCGTGTTTCAACAATTATGGTTTAACCTACGAATGTACGATATGTATAGAAGTAACTCAAACTCAAAAATGGCACCACGCAAATATGTACCTAGGTACATATTTGGTCTCTCGTGATTGGTCACATCGCCTTGACATGACCAATCACGTGCGTCGAATCACGTATTGACCTTGTTGTACGCGTTGGTGGGTTCATTTTTGAAGCGCTATCTGTATGAGAGTTACGTTTCTATACATATTATTATTCGTAGGGTTTAACATTTTGTGTAAAGGCGTAGAAAAACAAATAAGAATATTCGTAACTTGCAGGTTTCTGGGCTGGTTTGAAACAATGGTTTATGATAAATTATAACGACGAAGATAAAATTATGTTAGAAGAATCTGAGAAAGTTCCTGCCTATTTAAATCATTGTATAAATTATTTCACTAATATACTTGTTGTGAGTTTTCTTAATTCTTTTAAGCATATTTTAGTTTTAATTAATAAATATAAAGTGAAGTCCCGTGTCCCCTAGTGGGGCAGGTGCATTTCACATCTGTTTCACTGATCGATTTTTCTTTAGGGGCAAGTAGGTGATCAGTCTTCTATGCCCTGTCAGACCGATTTTTATCCCCACCGGGAATCGGTGTAGATAAAAATATAATTAATAAATATAAAATATCAATATTACCGTCTTACGTCAATTTGGTCACGATAAATCATTCAAAACGTGTCCACGGTTTGATTCTTTTGGAAATAAGAGTAGTTCTGGAAGGCTGCTTATTATTTGTGTTTATGATAAGTCGTAAGATGTTTTTTTAATAGAAATCACTTAGATTTTTTGGCAACTCAATTTTCGTATGTATTGCGAAATAAGGATTCTTTTCTTATGTTGTCTTATTTTCAGCTGAATGAATCGTCATTACCGTTAGAAGCAGATATTGTCGACAGCTCATTAGAGGACTCCTCGTTTGCTAATTCTAATAATTTCTCGTTTTCAATTACACAAAAAGTAAGTTTTTCATCAATATCTGAATTATTTTCGGGTGAAACATGTTTATTTTGGTGTATGAGACATCTTAGAACTTGCTTACCTAAACTTATTCACTTAATCATTAACTTACCATTTGTGACTAAAATGCTGTTATGTGATTGTACACGCGGGAATTTAGTTAAGTTGAAATTAACTTAATTAAAATAAAAAGGAATTATGTTTGTAATGAAAACTACTTGATTTATTTTAAAAATTCTTTCACCGATGGGAAGCTAAGATTTTTTGACATAATTAGATACATAATACATACATAATTAGATTTGACATATTTAGACTAACATAAGATCACTTACAGAAAGGTGCCTGATGCTGTGTTCCTGATTAAGCTTTCTAATAGTGCTCGAATCTTTTATCTAAAGTAAAATGAAGTGTTCCTCTGAGCATTAGATGCTGCAAGTGATTTTAAAATTGAAATTATTAGTTTAACATAATATTTGAGTGATCTTTGTCTATTTGAATATTTATGTCTATTATTTCAGCTGCGAAATAAATCAACAGGCGTACACTACGCAGGCGATCCGGACTTGATGCCAATAATGTCTCATGAAAACACAATATTGGTGCGCTTTATGTACCAGCTTGCTACAAAATTAAATGAAATAGTAAGTGTTTTTATTTACACTTCGTTGCAATGGAGTGCAACGGGCGGCCTTATCTAGTGATCTCTTCTAGGCAACCCAATTTTCATGGGGCACTTCAGTGCCACTCCGTCCGGCAAGTGGCAACCCTACCAGAGACCGAATACAAATTAAATTATAAATTGTATTCGGGACCAGGATCGAACCCGATACCTGTCTTCGCGGTAGGCTTAGAAGACCGCTTAGCCATGTGGCCTCTATTATTTTTATTTTTTATTAGTTAAGTCATTAGTTATTTAAAACTCAAACTGAGTCATTGGGCAATTTTTTTGATATTGTTACTGTGGAAACTTAGAATGTTTTTTAAGCTTTATTTAATGTTTATTATCTCTGGATTTTTATAAAATTTGAAATCTCTTGTGGCTTGTATCCTGTCTTCCACCTTCCAAATCCACTTCCACGCCTTGTATTGTGTCATTCAAATAAACTTTTCAAGAATACATGGCGATAGCTGCGAACGAAGCAACATACGTCTCGCAAAAAATTAAGCTGAGTCGTGATCTGCTAAGAGCTAAAGAAAGCCAGTGTTTTCAATACTTTCAACTGTATTGAGTGTTTGATGCATCAGTGAGGTTATCCACGTGGTGCAGCCACCGAATCAAGTAAGTCCTGATCCTGACCCTTTCCCTACAAGCACAATATTTTCGTCTCTGTCAACGTCCAGATGTTCCCTGTGTTTTTCAAAAAACGATTATCTTTCAGTATGAAGAGGATTTCATAAGATGGTGGAATAAAGAAGGTTTCTGGGGTTATGTCGCTAGAGAAATATTGCAGAAGCCATTGACGGTACAGACGTATATGAAAGACTCTTTCAATCACAAAAACATTGTTCTAAAGGAGCTTCCACCCAGGCTCTCTTTCAGAAGAATAGCCTCCAACGTGTCTGTAGTCTGGTTCACAATCGGATACTTTATATTTAAATTTTTGTCATACAGCTGGCTATCATATATATTTTTCCTAATCATGATCTTTTCTTTTATTGTACTCGCAAAGGCCTCATTGAAAATGTTCAAAATTTTGAAATCTTAATTTTTTTAAATTAATAAATGTTTGTATTTTTTTTACCGCGTTTTATTTTATTGATAGTTCTATTACGAAATTGTTACGACGAAATGTTAATTTTAAATTTTTTGATTTAATATAAAAATGAATCGCAAAATGTGTTGGTAAGCGCATAACTCAACAACTCCTGGACCAATTTGGCCAATTCTTTTTTTATAATATTCCTTGAAGTACAAGGATGGTTCTTACGGAGAGAATAAATAAAATAAAAGAAAAACATTTTTCTCATACATTTTCTATGGAATGACGTTTATTATTTGGAACTTTGACGCGATACGGAGTTCGCGGGGTCCACTAGTAAATAATAAATATTTAACTCAGATGAGATTTTTTTTATAAAAAAGTTATATTTCTATATTACAAATTAAAGTTTAACAATATCTCTTAAGAGTTAACCGAGGTACTATATTCATGGAGGCCAATTCTTGGAAGAGTAGTTTGCAAGCATAAGGCATTTCGACAGCGGCGACTGCGCCCGACGATCGACAGGCGTGGCACCAAGCGCGACTCGCGAGCCGTCCACACGCACCGCAGATGGACGCGCTGAACGCGTCCGAGGCGAACATCAAACGCTCCATCAGCAACATACTGCAAAAGAAACAAAGCAATCGATACAAAATACTTCACTATGGAACATGGCCAAAGGCTACGGAGCTTTGTGGTCTTTTTGGGTTGAGTCAACTTTAACACATTCATTGCCACTAACACGCCTAGCGTGTCCACACTAATCCTTATCCCCATGCCGCGAGCACACCGGGCGTGTTCTCCGTTTTTCATCAATATTATATATAAGCAGAGTTGAAGCCGAAATAACGCTTTTTATAACTTTACCTATATACAGTGCCAGTGAACTCGCCTAGCGTGCTACGTAATTTCATCTTGCAATGCCGAGAGCACGCCTAGCGTGTTTGCGTTCTTTATAGGGCGGCATCGCTGGGCACTACTAGAAAATCGTGGTGGCATTGAATGTGTTAATTAACCTTTATCCACTTCACTAGAGAGCATTGATACAACTGACCAATATATACAGTAACTAAGAATGTGTTAAATTGACCAAAGTCAGAGTTAAACTAGGTGAAGGATTTTTTTTTTTTCAAATTTAAATTTTTTACACATACTACAACTAAATAGCTTTAACACGCCGCATCTAAGTCGATGTAGATTAAAAAGTAGATATTTTAAAAACAATCAAATCAATGTCGTTAATACATCAATTCGCAGATAATTAATGATTGAAGTTAAAGTATACCTCGCCCCATATCCAATGAGACAGTCTCGCTCCATCTCGCCAAGCCTGAGACCTCCGTCCCTTGACCGTCCTTCGGTGGGTTGTCTGGTGAGGACTGCCCGGGGACCACGCGCGCGAGCGTGCATCTTGTCTTGAACCATATGCTTTAGCTTCTGATAGTAGACCTTACAATACATACACAAAGTTAGCCATAATACATTGTTAATAGAGGGGAGAATACAACAAGATGGGGAAGGCACTTTTTATTATAATAATGAACAAAATAAAAAACAGACACACTAATCTGACATTTGTTATATGAAGATTATTGTGATTAATACTTGCATGATTGTCTATTATAGGGACAGAATATTTAGTTCAAAAAGAAGATAAAAGGATTACTTACAGGACCTGAGTAAATGTATGCTTCAAGAGGTTCACCCGTCAGACCCGAATAAAAGATATCCTTGCCGTGATAATTGTAGCCATGCTTCTCCAGTTCTTTACAAACATCTCGCACCTTGGAACCACCAAATGCCGTTCCTATGAAAAAAATAATAATAAAGATATTTATCAAAAACAAAAAATATTTGAAATAAAAATCATTAAGAAAATATTTATAAAATTCTACGACTCAGCAAATACATGTAGTAGTTGGACATAGAACCCGGACGTTAAATTAATACGAAAAATATGATGTTAATATCCCACAGCAGGAAAATTCTATAAAAGGGGTGGAGCGAAATGAAAGTATTAAGTATGTAATTACATATTAGTATTTACCATAATGAAATTTCCCCTCCATTAGACCAGCTTTTCCAGCCAGAAGTTCAATAGTTTTGCCGACTGTCATCCGCGATGGGAAGCCATGAGGGTTCATGATCATATCTGGGCAAATTCCTCTGTCGTTAAAGGGCATATCCTCTTGTTGCACTATCAAGCCCGTCACACCCTTCTGTCCGTGCCTCGAACTGAACTTATCCCCTATTTCCGGAATCCTTGTCTGCCTCAAGAGTATTTTAATTAGAAACGCATCTTCTGAATTCGACGAAACCATGACCTTTTCTATATACGATTCCACCGGACCCTTGTACGTGATGGGGACGTCTTTGTAGTCAATTTGTTGCGGTTGGCCCTGACTTATCGGATTCAATGTGGCTGGAGGCATTTGTTTGTTGATTAGAACCTGCCTATTTTCAACCATTTCCCCCGGCGCTGCAATTCCATCAGTGTCAAGTACATCATGTGCTTTGACAACCTTTCCCGTATTAGCATCTCTGGAGGGGCCCAAGATTCGATCTGACGTCTGGTTACTGTATCTTTTCATAGTGGTTTTAGCGTTTTTATAAACAAGACAACGACCATAACCGCGATCGATAGATGCTTTGTTTAGAATTAAGGCGTCTTCGATATCATAACCGCTGTAACTCATTACTGCGACTGTAGCGTTCTGTCCGGCCGGTAATTTATCAAAGTTTGTCAGTTCTATGGTTTTAGTCTTAACCATTGGACATTGGGGATATACTAAATTATACATAAGCGAATCTATCCTGTTCTTTTGATTGTATCCTATGGTGCCTGTAATTTTAAATAAGTTTTATCAATTATTATTAATAACTAAATAGTATTACAAAACAGTACAAAACAAACATAATTGACAAATCTGTTTTATTTTACAAAGTGCTAGACTTGAAAATACTATATTCATTTATTTCAAAGTAGTAGTCACCGCGGTCTCCGTTAACTTAAAATATTGATATTATGTACCTTGTATGGAATGACGTTATTGTATGCTTATTTTTTATTCATAAATATTTTTTTCAATGTTTTGATAGCAACTAGAGCATTAAGAAAGTTGGTACAGCTGTTCTCGATTTATAAATGGCATTAACTTAACTGATATAATACATGAGAGTAAAAAAATCAGTGGGCAGCAAATGACAAATTACCTACAAGCGGGCAGATATATGATCTCTACTTCGCTCACTAGGATAAGCATCTAAAAGTAAAAGCTGTTGTGGGTGTTTTTTTGGAAAATAACATTAAGCTTACCCATAGCTTGCTTCCCCATAGCACACTGGTACGTATTCCTTGGACTTTGATTGTGATGCGGGTATGGAACTAAACCAGCACAAACTCCAAGTATGGTGAACGGTTCTATCTCAAGGTGCGTGGTGACATATGGGTCTATTTCTAATTCCACTGTAGCTATATGACTGTCGTTTTCTTCATTCACATCTAAGTATTCAATGAGACCGTCTTTGAGGAAGTCTTGGAATTTTTTTAGACCTCTAGTGAGCTCGTTTATATGGTGTTGTTTGACTAAAGGAAAGCCTCGCTCGACTATAATGTATGGACGGCACAGTCTACCGCCATCGCTACATATGTATACGGTGCGTTGGTTATGGTTGGGGTAAATCGAAACAAACGCCGAAATTAGTCCCCTCCGTCTAAACATTCTGAAAATCCTTATAAGCTTCTTGTAATGTCGTGTGACACCCAAAATATTACCTACAAATCAAACAAATTATGGCAAATTTAAAAATTATATTGTCTTACTTGGTATTTAAACAATGGAAAGCACATAAGTTTGTTTATTTGTTAAGCTTCACGGTAAAAGGCGATGGATTTTTTTTGTTTTATTTATGTAGTAACATAATTTTTGAATACATAAAGGATATATTATAGGTAAGGAACGAAATCGTACATTATTAATATTATAATTTATGAATATTTGATATTATTTAACATCAATTTTTATACTTGTATGAGTATACAGGGCGTCCCACGGACATGCCACATGGAGGGAAAGTACCTTAAATATTGTAGATGGAACATTTTACTGAAAGAAGACATTATTTGAATTTAAAAAACAATTTCAACTGCATTCATAGATATTTAAATAATTACATGGTTGAACCGAGAATCGAACCCGTTACACGAGAAAAACAATCAGCCTGTAGTTTTATCATACCACTCGAAAGGCTTCATCATAAGGATTATTTTTTGCTAAATAACATAGTGTCAGAAATACATATAATAATGACGCCCTGTATTAATGAATAATGCTGAAGACGAAACAATTGCTAAGTTCAAACGGACCAAGTATTTAGATATTTAGGAAGGACAACATCAATACTTACCATTAAGAAATACCATATAATTAGCTGGATTATTGATTTCCTCACCACCCAAGAGTCTGACATCTTCGACCCCAGCGTTAACTGCTAAACGAGCGATGGGTTCTGTAGAGCATTCCGTGGTGATATGCGTCATTAAAGCCAAATTCTTGACTAATCCACAAGCTTCTCCTTCGGGTGTATCAGACGGACACAGCATTCCCCACTGGGACGGTTGTAAGGACCGAGGACCAGACACTTTTCGAGTCTTCTCGAATTGTGAGTTAACCCTTGTCATCATCCCCAAAGCCGATATATAACTAAGACGACTCAAAACCTGTGTAACGCCATGTCTCTCCATTTTGAAACGTTTGATCGTCCAATTTCCCTGAAAGTTACTTTTATTACATTGTTAGGTACAGTAGCCCCATGACAAAAATTACGAGTAATGACATGCCGCTAAATGCTTTTTTCGTGTAAAATGGTGTTGTGGCAAGAACAAAAGAATTTTAAATTGAACATAAAATCCAACATCTAATATAAATATATACATAAATTGTTAGAGACAAACAAACATTAATTGTTAAATTAAGAGTAATAAAAAATATTATTATTGGAATTATGATTATCCCACATGGCAGTTCTACTTTACTTTTTCTAAGTTATTTATAACATGAACTTATTTATGCTAGTAGCCAAAACCATCGAGAAGCAATCTGGCAATACAAAGTAACCTTTTTCTATATAGAAAGTAAAATATTGTTAAGAAAGACATCTTACAGTAGATATAGCAGTAAACAGTCCATTTGTAATTAAATCGGGCCTCATATGTTTGACAATATCAAATGGTGCAGCTTTGACTTTAGGTATTATCTTTTCAGCTATATTCTTCAGTTCCCAATTAAATCTCTTAAATAAATCTTCAAACATGAGTGCTAAGAGTGAGCCAGCTAACTCCAATCTCTTATTTCCATAGTAATCTGGGTCATCAATTGTTGCTTTATTTGTTTCTGCTTCTATTACTCGTCTCACCATTATTGCCAAGTAAATTGCTTTCACATAAAAATTGAAATTTTCAACAGCAACATGAGCCAATATTGTAGTTGCTAAAAGTTCACGGGCTTCATCAATTGGAGTTTTAATTTTAGACATGTTCGATGGAAACCTAGAAATTATATTTTTCACTAACAACCTTATACCTCAAAGAAAATTCAATATAAAATGTAAATTTTTTTGGAATCTCTAAACATTTTTGTATGGAATGTTTTAATTATAAATATGTAATGCGCATCTATAATAATGTACCTTTTAGTCTTACATTTTTGTCCAATGTAAGCAAGTGCCTGTTGTTGTGTAAATACCTTTAAATTATGACAATCCATAATACATGGTGCCATTTTCTTTAAAATATTATCATCTGTCCCGATTAGTTGTATAATTTCCTGATCGCTGCATATACCCATGGCTTTGAAAGCTACAGCTATAGGAATGTCCTTAAAAAGTAGATTTTTATTAAACTAGTACATTAATTTGGTAGGCAAAATTAATTGTTAACTGTTAATAATAAGTTAGGTAATAAACAGAGTGGTTCAAACTGATACTATGAAAAAGTAGAGCATGTACCACATTCCTGTTCCTTACTTTTTTAGCAAGGTGAAGTTTTCCTTGTTCATGTCAATGATTTAAAACCCTTAAGGTTGAGCCAAAACATTACTGGGAATTGGTATAACTGAAGCCATCAAAACTAATAAGGATATACCTCAGATAATGCATTATGCCTGAGAACATATTTGCCATTTTTCACAATTACATTTGTCCTTGTTTTTTTCTCATGAGTAGAACTTGTCACTTGACACTGGATAGCTCCCTTGAATTCATCAACAATCATTCTATTCCGTGACAATTGTTCTTGTATTAATATCACTTTTTCTTGACCTTAAAATTTGATATAATGATTAGATTAAATATAAATTTAATACCTGCTAATTGGGTAGAAAACTGTCTGTGTTTTCCGAGTATTTCAGCTAAAAGTATATTTTGGCTTACCTCTAATAATAAAATAACCACCAGGATCGTGTGGGCATTCATTTAGTTGAGATAGTTCATAATCAGACTTGTTAGTTAACACACAATTTGATGATCTCAACATTAAGGGCATCCTGAAACAATTACCTACTTAAAACTACATAATATGTTAAAATGAAATGAATATTTTAGCATAATAATTTGGTATTTCTTTACTATCACCATAAATGTACTACTAAAACTACCACCACCACTAATATCACTATATGTATATATATAAAATACTATAATTATTAATACCTTCCAATAAGTTGTTTATTTTTAATAACCCGCTGGTTGCCTCTTATGTATTCAATGTCAACTGTTATTGGTGCTGAGTAAGTCAAATCTCTCAGGCGGCATTCATGAGGAGTAGTTGACTTTGTAACATTAAAGCCTTCTTCTAAGTCAGGAGTTCCAACATAGGCGTTCAAATATTTAAGGTAAAATAATGGATCCGATTCACAAAATATTTTTTCGTTAGCTTGTACAATTTTTTTAATTTCAACATTTATAAAATAGTTGAAAGAATCAATATGTTGCCTCACCAAACCTTTTACCTGTAGAAATGAAGGCACTAATTTCCATTTATCCTGAAACAAAAATAAAATAAGTTGACTATAGAAATGGTATGGTTTTAGATGTTGATATTGTCATCCAAGTATGAAATAGAGCTTATCACTACATAGTATAAAACAAAGTCGCTTTTTCTTCCCCTATATCCCTTTGTATGCTTAAATCTTTAAAACTATGCAACGGATTTTGATGCGGTTTTTTTAATAGATAGAGTGATTGAAAAGGAAGGTTTTTATATATGTATTATACCCGTGCAAAGCAGAGGCTGGTCGCTAGTTACATTTAAAGTACAAAAATACCACATAAAATAATGGAAAAGTGATTACGGTAGCCCGACAACAGCAAGATTCACATCGCAGTTCTTGTCAGTGGTGTTGTAATTATATGTTTTTTAAATACTTAATTTTTAAAGAATAACAATAACCTCTAAAAATTTTATTGGCTCGCGTAAACATTTCGCATTGTCCCACTCTTTTTGGCTTAATAATTCATCCATTTTTATCATATGAATTTTTACAAGTTTGGATATTCTCTTCTTTAATCATGTGAATAAATGGTTCTTCTTAGCAAGCAAAACGCAAAACCATACAAACATTAACTGTTCACTGTTTAGCTGTGCAATGTTGAATGTTGATTGATATATTTTGTTCATTGAATGATTGTTGAAGATTTACAAAAATGTCAGTATGTATTAACCGCTAAATCTTTTCAATGGATTGACAGCGCTGTGGTGTCAACTCTCGATTGCAAAAATGCGCCGAAAACTCCATAAAAGTTTCAGAATTTCATATTTTACTTTAATGTTCCACCAAGAGCAACTCTCTTAATTTTTGTTCAGCATTGGGGAGACTTAACTCAGTGAAATGTTATGAAGTAATTGTATATAACTTCATCTTTTTAATGCTTTTCAAATTCGCCAGATATTTATTTTACTGCCTAAGCTGCCGGAATTCCGCTAGATCTGGCGATCAAAAGCACATTTGTAAATTGTATAGATACAGCTGTTTGTGTATGTGTCATTTTCTGATTTCTTTGACTGCTGTGCTGTCAAAAAATCAGAAAATGACAATTAACGATTCTGACTAGTGATTAAACTAAATGTCCTTTCTTGAAAGTTGAAGCTATAACAATCAATTTACAATTTACATTTAATCGAAAATTACATAAATTTACAAAAGAATATTGATCATGAATAAAGCTATACGGTTAATTTGTTATTAAGTGTTTGACTATATTAATGTAGTAAACTATTATGTTAAAAATTGTTCAAAATGGTGTACGAAACTATACCGAGAACAGTGCGGATAATTTTACTTGGTGAACCGGGAGTCGGTAAAACATCATTAATTCTTTCCCTGGTTACTGAAGAATTTACAGAACATGTACCTGCAAAGGCAGAAGAGATCACAATACCAGCTGATGTTACACCTGAACAAGTACCTACAAATATTGTGGATGTTTGTTGTATGTTTTATACATATTTGTTAGTAATTCGTATTCAGAGACATATATAAAACATTTATTCATTTTCAGTAAATGAACAGACCCTAGACCAAGTTGCAGAGGAAATTGAAAAAGCCCATGTCATTTGTATAGTATTCTCTGTAGACAAACAAGAGACATTGGATAAAATTGCTTCATATTGGTTACCGTTTGTTAGGGACAATTGTCCTGAAGACTACCGAAAACCAGTTATTTTAGTGGGCAATAAAATTGATTTGATAGATTACTCTATCATAGATGTAAGTATCTTTATGTTTACTATGTTATGTATAACATTATGTTATATTATGTATACATAAATGCTAGCTGACCCGGCAAACATTGTTTTGCCATATTAATTTTTGGGGTGGGATACCCTTATCACTTAGGTGAATGAAAAATGGATAGTAACCGATTCTCAGACCTACTGAATATGCATTTAAAATTTGGTAAAAATCAGTAAAGCCGAGGAGTAAGGTAACTAACATTGTGACACAAGAATTTTATATATAAGATATATTTTAAAGAATAATCAAACTATATTTCTATTAATTGATCTAAGATGTAAATTTATTTTAAGAATATTTGGGACATAGCAGAGGAATATCCAGAAGTTGATAGATGTATTGAATGTTCTGCTAAAACTCTAACAAATGTCTCAGAAATGTTTTATAATGCACAAAAAGCTGTTTTGCATCCTATCCATCCTATATATTCAATTGAGGAACAAGAAGTAAGAATTTTTACTCACTTTTTGATATATAAAATGAAATTAAGAGATAAGTAAATTAAACAGAAACTATTTGTTTTTTTATTATAATTTGTTTTTTGGTTTGTGAAGGTATTTATTTAATTACATTTGATAAATAGGTACCTTCACCTATTTATCAAATGTAATTATTATTGACTAACTTGACTTTTTACTATACTATACTAGATTTTTTATTATAATAACATTATTATTACATATTTTCAGTTAACTGAAAGGTGCAAAACAGCATTGTCAAGAATATTTAAAATATGTGATTTAGACGGTGATGGAGTTCTTGATGATTATGAAATAACATTGTTTCAGAAGAAATGCTTCGATACTCCGTTACAGTTACAGGTTTGCCATTCATTTAAAATAGTGATTTGTGAAGTGATTTTTAATGTTTCATAGCTTATTGGTTGCTTGTGTGTTGAAAGCAGTCTTTTCCATATATTAGTACCTTTTTTGAACTTATGTTCCTCATCATATTTTTTTAAAGATACAATGTATCATTTAATTGTTTAAGGTTTTAGATGAAGTAAAATCTGTTATTGCACAAAATATAGCTGGAGGAATAGAAAATGAGTGCATCACAATGAAAGGATTTATATTTTTACATTGTCTATTCATTCAAAGGGGCAGAAATGAAACAACATGGACTGTTCTTCGAAAGTTTGGATATGATGAAAATTTGGAATTGACACAAAATTATTTATATCCTAAGTAAGACAAAACTTTATAACAATATTGTTTACTATTTTACATTTACTATATTTGAAAATACTCATTCCAGCATCAAAGTACCTGCAGGTTGCACATCAGAACTTTCCTACAAAGGTCAGCAATTTCTGACTCAAACCTTTGAAAAGTATGACCAAGACAAAGATGGAATGTTAAATCCGACAGAATTAAAAAATGTATTCTCATGCTGTCCAAGAATACCTTGGCATAACTTGAGATATACCGTACCTACTAATGAAAAGGTATTAAACATTTTTATCACAAGAATAATTTTATGAAATTACGTGAAAATAATTTCAAGCTGAAAATAATTTATAAAAAATATTTTGAAACCAAAATAGCTTTAGTTTTTTTGTTTGAAAGCTGACATCATTGTGATGGTTCATCGCTACACTTTATGAAGATCTGATCGTGCATTTCTCATAAATATATTGTTATTTGTAATTATGTTATGTCAAATTGTCTTCAATTTCTGTAGTCCTTCACTGCTATGATGTTGATTTTGACATCCTAGCATGTTTTTGGAACTACTTAAAGTGAAAAAAAAGTGAAGTCCCGTGTCCCCTAGTGGGGTATGGGGCAGATGCATTTCACATCTGTTTCACTGATCGTTTTTTTTTTAGGGGCAAATAGGTGATCAGCCTTCTATGCCCTGCTAGACCGAGTTTTTTTTTTATCTCCACCGGGAATCGAACCCAGGACCTCTCGGTTGTAACGCTTACGCGCTTACCACTCGACCAAGGAGGCGGTCAAACCTTTTTGGAACTACATACTAACTATAATTTAAAATATTAATCCTTTGGGTACTAAATGACGAATATATATTATGTATTGTTAATTATTTTACTGATTCAATAATTCTTAGTTTATTGTTTCAGGGCTTCTTGACTTTACAAGGTTGGATGTGTCGTTGGACGTTAATGACCCTTCTCGACTTGCAAAATACAAGTGCCTATTTAGCATATTTAGGATACAATTTCCTAGAAAATGATACGCAGAAATCTGCTTTTCACAGTAAGTATTTATTTCCTAATAAAAAACAAGTATCCCATCCCATTATAAGTCAATTGTTTGAATCGTTAATTGGTTAATTCACTTATTAATTCCTCGCTTCTATCTGAGAATATAAAACTTTCACCATGTTCTGTTGTTTGCAGTTACTCGTGAGAAAAAGATTGACATAGCTAAAAAGCAATCGAGTCGTAATGTATATCAATGTCATATTATAGGACCCCGAGGTTGTGGAAAAACATCAATATGTAGAAGCTTTTTAGGAATAGCACATAAGGTAAGATCACTTAATGAACATCTAACTTTTAGGTCTGTACTCAATCTTAAAATTTATCAAATGTTAAAAGTTGTGAGTGTGACAAACACAATTAAATTTAATTATAAGAACATGTAATTTGATGTAAATGTATTAAGAAATCAAGTAAATTGAAAAGACTGGAGAGGTTACTGACATTCTTAGAGCTGAGCAATTTTTTGACGTTTTTTTTAATTCAGGAAAATTAAAAAAAAAATTAATAAAATTAATTTATAATTGTTGCTCAATTTATAAAACCTTGGTCAAAGATTTACTCGCTTTTACAGAGCTTGCTCTTTTGTGATGAATTTATTATATTTAATACCAGTCAGGTGTTAAGAAACTAAGAAAAATATGAACCAAACATTTCTACATTCTTCTTTATTTTATCATTGATATAATATGATATTTACAAATAACTTCTATTTGTTGTATGCATGGTTTTGTCAAACCAAATTTAATTTTTTTCAATGGAATGCCGTCTCTTACATTATCAGTCTTTAATCTTTGATGTAAACATCTAAGTTTTACACATAGAAAATTAAACCGCACACAAACGAGCGCGGAGACGGTCACAGTAGCGACGGCACGTGCATCAACACAGTCTTAGTATACGGACAGGAAAAATATCTGGTCCTTCGAGAGATTGCCATCACTCGAGTTTCCGACCCGTTGCAACCGCATGAGGTCAATTGTGACGTCGCCTGTCTGGTTTATGATCTCACCGCCACCAGGTCCTTTGAGTACATCGCTAGGATATACATTGTGAGTATGGAATTTCAACTATATCTATAAAATAATTTTTCAAGAGAAAATTTTTGTTATAACGAATTTTCTCATAAGGTGAAAATGTAACAATCTAGTCTAATGTAAGATAATAAGTAATTTATATCCAATATTTGCTAAAATAGGTTAACCCTGTGTTTTGCTTGACTCTTCCGTATAATATTTTAAAGAAGAAAACATATAAAGAATAAAATCTAATGGGATGGTTCAGTTTTTTAACATCATGGTCTGATCTTTGTTAGGGTATTTAAAAAAAAAAACTTATGAGGGTAGACAAAAATGTCGGTAATAATATTTAAAGCATCTAAATGAGTTTTCTCTCAAGACGGTCCGTGATTTCATATTATAATAGTTACTTTTGAACTTATATTCGTAAGTACTGTCTAGCTTAAGTACCAAGCAAGTAGATCCTTTTTTAATAACAGATTTAAAAAATAAGATATAAATAAATGAATATTTGCAAGTTGTGCTATTTTGAAAATTGAATTTGAATTTTGAAATGTTCTTTGTCAGAAATACTTTGCGGAGAGTCATATCCCAGTTTTAATAGTTGGAACGAAAGGTGATGGAATGGTGACAAGGCAAGAGTATATTCTACAACCTGAAGTATTCTGTACAAAGTATCAGCTGCTGCCACCGCAAATATTTAATATTAAGGAGAACAAACACGATGTTCTGGTCAAATTGGCAACAATGGCTGCATTTCCGTAAGTATTTCTCAAAACAATTTTAAACTTGTTTTGTTTCTAAAATGATGTTAAATCGTGGTGGGCATGTGCTTATATCCAAAAAAATATGTTTCGCTTTGGAAAGAAAAAAATCATTTAAATGAAAAAAGTGAATTCCCTTAAGGTGGTTCAATCAGGACCTAACTATTAAAATATGTTTCGCGCACTCTTTATTTAAATATTGTAATATCAAAACAAACATTGAACAATTCATTGTACAAAAACCATCCCTAAAGCTCGACAGAGTGTTTCTTGTTTTAAAATAGCGCTAAAGAATACGCTAATCTAAAAAATCCTTCACACTATTTTAAAACAAGGGACATTTTTTAATGTATATAAATACAAAGATAATTTTACAAAAAAATAAAAACTAGAAATTTGCAAAAGTAGCGCCATCTAGCGAGCTTTGAGTTTTGTGGGACCTGATCGAACCACCTTAACCTCTAGTGGGGCATAGGACAGACACATTTCTGTATCTGTTTCACTGATAATTTTCTTTACAGCCTTCTGTGCCCACCCAACCGAAACACTCATTTATTTCCCCGGGATTTGAATCCAAGACCTCCAGCACAACGTGCAGACCACTTAGCCCCGAAGGCGGTTAAAATAGTAAAGCCTACCAAGGAATGTCCCAGCCCCATAACTACTGGGATAAGCACTTAAGATTTTTTTCAATTAAGACAGTAACTACTAACTTTAGTAGTAACAAGACAGTATTTGAAATATCTTTTTTTATTATTATAACTATTAGTATTATTAAACCTTTTTTTATACTGTTACTATTCTTATTCAATTCTTGATCAGTCAATTTCAAGCTGCTTGGATTTTATTCAGCAAACGCAGGTAATTGAAATTCATAAATAAATAATTTACAACTAGAAGCTCCTTAAAAAATGTATCTATCTATATTTAAAATATAAAGAGAAAAAAATATCTATTTTGTTTTTAATGATTAAACATTGAGAATGCAATATCATCCAAGAGTAACACGAGCTGTTCTTCACAAATAGTAGTTGTGAACGAAATTGCGGGCAAAGATTATATATTTCTAAATATATTTTAGAAAAGATTAGCATAATATTGTTGCTCTTATGTATTTAAAAACAAATTTTCTTTGTCATTACTCTCATTTTGTACATAATTATTGAAGAGATTGACATCAGCATTTATATTAAGCTAACTCATAAAAGTGTATTTCACAGTAGAAGCTTTTAAAGGGAAAAACGTGATAACTTTTATATCATACATAAATACACACTAATATCATAAATCCAATAACTATTTAGGTCATTTTCGTGACTATTTTGTTATAACAATAAATTAATTTTAAGTAAAGAAATAAAACCGACCTCATAACGCACTGAAAAGTGAAAAAAAAAATTGTGTTATTAATGAACCTACTATAAATAAAAAGACTTGTATAGTTGTTAAATTAATTCATGTAAAATTCAAGAGCATAAAACTGTCATGTTGCTCTTGAAAGGCGGCGCCAAGCCATTCAACCTATTTTTTTTAAAGTTAATTTTATTAAGTTTTAAACAATCAATACTATTTACGTTTTTTTTTCATATATTTGGAAGTTTTAAACAATCAATACTATTTACTTCTTTTTATTCATATAATATTTGGCATCGCCTTTCAAAAAGCAACATGACAGTTTTATGCTCTTGAATTTAATATTAAATCTAACAACAGGTAAGGATTCATAAATAATAGAGTTATTAGCGAATAAGTACAACGCGGTCGCGCGAATTTTAGCGATTTATCGCCCGATTGTGAAACTATTCTTTCAATATCCTGAAAACTATTAATTGTAAAAGTTCCAAATTAAAATGGGACTACTTCGACGAATTACTCTATCGTTTGACATCTCATTGATCCAAATCGGTTCACGGACGACGTAGGAGTGGTACATCCAAAAAAAAAAATAAAAAAAATACGCGTCGAATTGATAACCTCTTTTTTGGTTTTTTTTTTTTGAAGGTCAGTTAAAAACTTAAATAAATTGTAACAATGACGCTATCAATTAAGATTTACTGAGTTTTTGAAACCGCGCATTCACGTCTTTAGATTAATGTAAACGAACAACGTTGCGTATCCTCACCGCGTACACTCCGCTAATTATTAGTTAGCGTAATTTAAACCGGGTGATTTCAAAAAGTTCCTTAGCGAATCGGGTGATTCCAAAAAGAGGTATAAAATTTAAAACTTCATTATTTTTGGGTATTTCTTCATTTTTTTTTATTACAACTAAAAATATATTTTATAACTTTCACCTGTTGTTACGATGACATTCGTAGCACTTAAACATATGGACCAATTTCGGTGTGATGTTTTTTTGATTGAAAGCCGACTTGATAGCGATGCATTTTAGCTACAATTTATAAAGATCTATTCAGTCATTCATGAAATATTCTGTAAACCATGTCGGTAGTTTTTAAATTATATTTAAGTTGACTTGTAAATGTTATTTTAGACAATGGGGATTCATTTATAGATGTTTCAGACACCTCAAACACTTTGCGAGTTTTACGGGTGACAAAAGCTCGTGGTGGAAGGCAGGCATCGGTGTTGCGGCGGCGACGATCGTTGGCCTCGTACTTATCAAGATTTTAAACTTCCAGAGACAGTAGACGTAGAAGAATACATTACGCTTGTTTAGGTGCATACACTGTATATTAACAAATCTACAAATTAGTAATACAATCACCAAAGAAGCTGCTGCTGTATTGTTGAGTTGTAAATAAAAGTTCAAAACTTATTCTTTTTTCAATTATTTATTAGATATTCAAAGAAAATTACTTTGTCTCAAATTGTAACGAATATTTGCCAAACTTGATTTTTCGAAATCACGAAATTTTAGCAAAGGATTTTATATAACATATACAAATTTCTTGTCCTTTTAAATCATTGTGAGTAACTACTGTGGATGATTCTAACATATAAAACAAACTTCACTTTTCGAAAAATACATTATGTAGGTACATATTTACATAAGTCTATATAGTCCAATTGAAAGGAACATAAGATAAGCGCGGGTGTGGTTACCTAGGGGGTGGCGAAAATTTCGTCAAAATCAAGCTGCGACGCACCGCTTTCCCAGAAAATGGAAAAACATATTTTTTATTCTATTTATTTTCTTCAATTCAGATTCAAGAAACTTCGCAGTTATCCTTACCGAACCTAATGCGCTTTTGAATATTGTGAATAACTAGGTACTGTGGATGATCAGTATCAGTATTGACGGGCTAGTTTTCCGCAACTTGACGTCTATCATGCGCCTATTTTGCGTGTTGAGCCGGGCGGCTAGTCCTGCCATCCCAGCTCCTCCAAAAAGTTAATCAAACCTCTGGTGTCACCAATAACCTCGGGGAGGGTCCGTGGTGACCCCAAGTGTTTGGCCCGGTAGTTGGCCACGCCCGTGCACTCCAGAACAATGTGGGCTGCCGTCTCTTCTCCATCCAAGCACGCTCTGCAGATGGGGCTGTCTGTAACACGGAACACCTATATTAAACAGATGTTTGTTAAAAGGGCCATGGCCCGTAATTACATGAGTTAGCTTACGTATTTCTGGTCGTGTGAGTTTCATCAACTTCCGAGTCAGTCTCCGGTCTATACCTGGCAGAGCCTGCTTCGCCTGTCGACATCCGCTCACCTCAGTCCAGTATTTGTTATGCAGCTCCTTGGTGTGTTGCCTTATAACTGATGCAGGCCATCCAGAGGGAAGGGGGACGATTGGTTCTGGTCCAACCGCAGCCATCTCCGAGCCTCTTCTGGCCAATACATCAGCGGCATCATTCCCACGAGAGCTACTATGACCTTTGATCCACTGCAGAGTTACATTGATGTAATTCTTACATACCTCAGTCAGGGATTGGTGACAGTTGTATATAAGCTTTGAGGTGATAGTGTTGCTTTGTAGTGCTTGTAGTACAGATCTGCTGTCCGATAATATACGGATGGAATAGTCTTTTACCTTACGGTTTAGAATCGCTGTGGCCGCCGCGATGATGCCCATACACTCCGCCTGGAAGACGGTATTATGGGCTCCTAAGGGGTCGGCTACCTGTATGTTTAGATCTTCGGAGAATACTCCGTATCCTGTACCAGATCCAGTTTTTGAGCCATCGGTGAAGATTCTCAGGTCCTTCAAATTTAGGCCTTCATTTGGGTCTTCATGAAGCTGTATTTTATACTTTTTGTCAAAGATGTATTGCTTTGGAAATCTGTCACTTACCGCCAACAGCAAAGGTTCTTTTTTCATCACCTCATGCAGAACCTTGGGGTCTGGTTCGTTACTAGTTTTCCAAAGGCCTAGAGTCTTTAACCTTACCGCAGCTGAGGCTGCCTCTTGTCTTATAAAGAGATGTAGAGGCAGAAGATTCAACATGGCTTCCATCGCTGCTGTAGGTGTAGTATTCATGCCACCGGTAATTGCTAAGCATGCTAGTCTTTGAAAACGTTATCTGTGGATGATTCAAGCGTAAAAAATTAATTTTAAATAAAAAATTAAAACCGACCTCAAAACGCATTAAAAAGTGGAAAACAAATTGTGTTATTAATGAACCTACTACTATAAATAAAATTTATGTACAATTCAACAAGGGCATAAAACTGTCATGTTGCTCTTTGAAAGGCGGCGCCAAACCACTAAATTTATTTTTAATTAGTACTGAAATAGTATTTACGTCTTTCATACATTTGGCACCACTTCGAAGAGTTACCCTATCGTTTGACACCTCATCCAAATCGGTCTACGGATGGCAACGTATGAGCGGAACATCGGAATAAAAAATACACGTCGAATTGATAGGTAACCTCCTTCTTGGTTTTTTGAAGGTCAGTTAAAAACAAACTCCACTGGCGAACTCCCACATAATGTCGAGAAATAAGTATAACGTTCTTGTGTAGAGTCCCTGAACCGAATTTGATGAATGTTTGTATAATCTTTATAAACGACTATCCTCACCGTTTAGAAATTAAATCCGATCAATGGATGAATGAATTAATATATACGTGGTAATGTAGCTTATTTATAATAATAATAAAAAATTTGGTGGAATCAAGTTTATTAGAACACAACAGCAGTAAATTACCTTAAAATTATCTTAAAATCTATACCGTAAGGCAGCGACAGCGGAAGTGGGGGGCAGAGGGGACCAAATGTCCCCCTAAAATAAAATGGGGGGGCGCCCCCTCCAATTTTACTACCAGGTAAAAAAGGATTATCTGTATCCTTCACAGTGCATTTTTTCATAAATGAAAAAGTGTTTGTTATATACAAGATAAAATTGTCAAGAGATAACATTCGAGTTTTGATTATTTAAATAATTAAAGCATTCGAGGACATTTTTTATACTGAGGTGGAAGAAGACGCAATAGTGTACGATAGTGTGGCGGCCGGTGCGCATTGCGTGTGCGGCGGCCCGGCGGTGACGGCATGTGTTGTGTTGAGGCTTTTATCTCCGTCTCGCTCGCTCTTCGTCATCGGCTAGCTCCGCGCCGCGCGCCATGTCGTTCAGACGAGACGCCCGAGACCGAGACGGTTCAGTGCATTGCGTCTGCGTGTAGAAATACGAACCTACTATTTTGTTTGTACCGTTATTTAATTTTTTTGTTTTGACGGAATTTAATGTATATGTACATTAAATCGTTTTTGCGTTGTGTTACACGCCGGGTATTGAGGCAAGATGAAGAAAATAACAAGTTTCTTTGAACGCACGAGAAAAAGAAAAGACTTCGAGCAGACTGAAAGTAAATCAAATATTTTCATTGTTAGGTATTGCTTTGCGTTCACTTTGTGTTATCAAAACAGTTAATCAAATAAGAATCTGGCGATTCAGCCACTGCGTTAATTCGCTTTTTGTTTCCGACAAGGTCACCGGTGACTCGGTAGCGGCAGTGGATACTCTACCGCCAAAATGGGCCAAGAGTCCCAGAAAGGAAGGTAGCTTGAACAACGCCCCAGACAGAACAGACGGTACAAGCGCGAACCTATACGGGAGTGTTTGTCTCGAAATGCAGGAGACTCTAACAAACGCGGAAGAGGATAAGGACTTCTCTTTATCGCGGAACACAACGCCCACATCCACGTCGTCCATGATTGTACCTACGGAGGATTATCCTGCCGATGTCGATTTATGCGGTATTTCCAAGAATATACAACACTCGAAGGCAAAGAAGAAGGTGAGTTTTCTCAACAATCAGAGTGGGACATCATTGAACGCTCCCTCGATGTTGAAATCGAAGACAAACACGAAAAACTCAACGTCGGTCTCGGGGAAGCGTCTGAAACGAGTGATTCAAGAGGAGAGCGATTCGGAAATGGAAGAAGTGAAAAAGGCACGCAGGAACAATACGGATCTGGAGGATGGAGATTCAGATGCATTAGAAGATTTGCTAGACGGAGTAGTCCAACAGCAATGTTTACGCCAGACCACTGGGTCAATATCACAGAATATTTCTTTAAGACACCAAGAAAGCCTTATTACATTGAAATCGCGGGGCGAACGTGGTACGAAAGTAATAAAATTAGAAGTTTAACCCGACGCAGACTGCTTGAGAAAACCAAAGGCAGAGTGGTGGATGACCGCACATTCCTGTCTTATTCCAACGACTTGCTTGTATTCAAACTAGTGGATCGCTTGACAAGGAAGCGTTCAAACAGGTACGGCAGACCAAAAATGTGGAAATAGAGACAAGATCTACCGCATACAAAAGTGGCTAGAGTCATATATTATAACACCACCTCAAAATATTTTTTATACAGGACATTGGTGCACAGGACCATTTAAATATTGGTCTAAATCGCATGATTTAATAAAAAAAATCTTTTCATAATATACGTCAAAAATAATGCGATATGTCCGTAAAAGAAATATTTTTGTGTTTGTACCCTTATTAGTAAGTTAAAACCTCAATAACTCAAATTATTTAACGTTTCCCTTGGTCTTTATCTTATTGAGGTTCTACTATTTTGTTAAATCGCTTTAAACGATAACGTCGCCAATTTGTGCATTTCTTTTTCTTTGTGATGTATTTTTAATTGTATTTTTGTGCAAATAAAGTATATTTGATTTTGTTTGTAGCGCTTGCAGACGTCGCAGCCGCTGCGTCTGCGTCCTGAGCCAGTGGAACAGTTCGTACCGTCGCAAAACTTTAAGTTGCCTAAGAACGACAGCGGCCGCTCTTGCGTTCTGGACTGGTTCTCTAAGTTCAAGTGGCTGCACTACGATCAAACCAAGGACAGCGTTCGGTGCTTCACTTGCATCCAAGCCCGTCGCCTTGGAAGACCCGGCACCTCGCGAGGTAATGAGGAAGCATTTACCAGCGAGGGAGTTCGAAACTGGCGGAAGACTTTGGAGAAACTGCAAAAATATGATTCTAGTCATTTTCATCGTGAATCAGCTCATTATGTTTGTCAAGTATTGAAAAGGGAGTCAGTGGCAGTTCGTCTTAGTACGCAACTGAAACAAGAGCAGCAGTTTGCACGTGTCGCTATGCGCACTATCATCAGCTCTATTCGCTATCTTACTCGTTCTGGTCAGGCACGTCAAGGGTCGACTGCTGATAAGGGAAACTTAATGGATCTTTTGCATGAAAGAGCTCTTGATTGCCCCGACTTAGCGAACTGGATCAAACGTCGGGACAAGTGGGTAAGTCATGATATTCAAGATGAAATAATTCAAATAATGACTCACCAAGTGCAACGTAAACTTATTCGTGATATAAACAGCAGTCCTTTTTTTGGTTTTATGGCTGACGGCACCACTGAAAGAACTGGTGATGAGCAGTTCTCTACCTGTTTTCGATACGTAGAATTAGATACTTTGCAACCAAAGAAAATTTTCATGGGCCTGTATAATGCAGATGATGGGACTGCTAAAACACTTCACAAAACAGTTTGTGATGTCATGCTACGTTCTTCACTGCCGATTCAAAATCTTAGGGGGCACTGTTTTGACGGCGCAGCAGCTATGTCTGGCCGCCTTAACGGATTACAAAAGCTTTTGACAGATGATCAACCCAAGTCGATATTTGTGCACTGCTCCAACCACTCCCTCGACTTAGTCATTCAGGAAGTTGCTAGAAAATGTGAACTTATATCAAATTACATTGCTCTTGTAAAAGACGTTTCAAATGCAATCTTGGAGTCATCCAAACGGAAGAACATATTATTCTCTAACATTGTCCTGGAGCCTTGCACTGAAGATGATAATTCACCCCTAAAACCGAATCGGCTAATCGCATTATGCCCTAGATTCTAGAAGATGGTGCGTCCAAACAAAATCAATGAGGCGCTTTGTACTAAACTATGTTCGAGTTCAGGAGACCCTTGTGGTAATGCTAGACGACGGCAAGTCATGTAATATTACTGATGAGCGCAGGGCGACACTTCGCGGCTATCAAGAAGATAGCTAAGAAAGCAATACCTCACGTGAAAACTGTCCGAGAGTACGCAAGAGAACTGGCTAATCTACCTAAAGTTTCAAGAGCAATGATTAATGAAGTATAAAAATTAGTAATCATGCTCCTCACCGTGCCAGCTACGTCTACGTCGTGTGAAAGGTCTCTGGGTGCCCTCCGACGCATCGGAAAATTCCTTCGACTACTAATGAAGCAGAGAAGACTTACTTATCTAGCAATACTGCACGTGCATAAGGAGGAAACATTTAGTTTAGATTTAAATGAAATTCTTAGGGAATTTGCTTCAAAGAAGGCTGAGAGACGCAACGTTTTTGGTCATCGTTCATATTGTTTAATGAATGCAATAAAGCAATATTTAAAAAAAAAAGTTTTTATTTATTGACCGTCAGTTGCAGAAAGATCCATTAAAATTAAAGCTTCTTTAAATCTATTGCTGACCCTTTTAATCTTGTTGACAAAGAAAGAGTCAGCAATAGATTTAAAGAAGCTTTAACTTTAATGAACCTTTCTGCAACTGACTATGAACCTGTTATTTGTTTGACCTAGTTATCTCCATTTTGTCTTATTTATAACTAGTCGATTGACTGGAGGAAGTTGGGGCCGGAGACTGAAGGAAGAGGGTGACTAAACAAGTTTGCCCCACCCGTCATAGAGTACTTCCGCGGTCGCTGCCGTAAGGTAAGTAACATTGTTATGAAATGTTAGTAGATCTTGTAAAATTCATATTGTATTGTATTCTATTTCTATACTTATTAGGAAACCATATTATGACATAATACTAGAGGAAAAAGCAAAGGCTTTAAGGAGTCAAAAGTTTTACATGAAAATATGTCCCAGTAAAATTTCACGTTCACATTGAAACAAAAAAGATTTTACACTTAGGCACAAAAGCAATAATCAATGGTTCTAATACATTATAAGAATCTATTTAAATCAATCTTATATCAAAATTTAATTTAATTCTATTTAATACGGCCGCTGTCTGTCCCTGCCGCTGAAACAAGCGAAATTAATCAATTTTTCTGTTTAAAAACAATTTAAGATCACAGATTTAATTACTTTGCAAATTATTAGCAGGTATTTTTGTTAAACAATTTAAAATTTATCATTTTTTATTTTTAAAGTTGTCTTTGAAAATACTAATAATATAAAGATAAACATGTGTCAGGGTCCAGTAGCTTTGAAAGGGTCAAGTAAATTCCTATTATGCCAATAACCTTATGCTAACCTGGCATGAATGAATGTTATTTATTTGCAGAAGATTTTGACATTATTCAATTCCAGAAGGTAAAAACTTACCCTCCGTCTCCTCTCATGGCGCCACCGCTGGATCCGCGATCTCCACCACCACGCCGATCGCCAGAGCGGTCTCCGCCACGGTCCGGTCTTCCACCCCAGCCTCCGCCGCCTCCGCGACCTCCACCGCCTCTTCCTCCGCGGGGCGGTCCACCCCCGCGACCGCCACCACCCGACGGAGGACCTCCTCCACCACCTCCAGGTTTGTCTTCGTTGCATCTATTACACGACTTTCTCCACGAGAAGTTGGTGTTTCCACAGGTGGGGTTCGGACATCGCCAGTCCCCTTCCCGGTTGCCTGTGGGTGGCCCTCCACCACCTCCACCTCCCCCACCCCCACCTCCTCCTCGACCCCCACGCGGTGGTCCGCCCCCGCCGCCTCCGCCGCGTCCACCGCGGAAACCTCCCCCACCTCCACTTTTCCCTCCACCCCACGTGTTCTGTCTTTGCGCGAGCGAGACTTTTATAGTTGCACCGTTGAAATCCTTCCCGTCGAACCATTGGATGGCCGAGGAGGCAGCGTTCGAATCTTCATATGTGACTGTTGCTTCCCCTTTCGGTTGGCCAGTTGATTTATCCTTATACATCCATACTTTAGGCCTTTGCGTCTTCTTGTCCATCTGAAAAATTTAACTTGTTATGTAAATGTCGTCACTTCAAAAAGCAAACTAATTCAAAACAAATGTGTTTAAAAATTCTATGTACCTTTATAATACCGATTGCTCCAAAATGTTGGCATAGCTCATCTTCTGTAGTAGAAGGATTCATGCCTTGAATGAATACAGTATCTTCTTGAGTGACCATATCACCACCTCCACCTCTGTCACCCCCAAATCCACCGCCGCCTCCTATAAGACACACAATATTAATTCTATATTGCTGTATACAAAAATAATACCTAGCTGTACTATGTAATACTTTTAATTTAAAATTCATCTTCTAAACACTCTTGAAATAACTTCTCCAAAGATTTTAGACAATTCAATGTTGATGAGCGACAATTTATAACCTTTTTCATTATTGCAAAATTTACCGAAATACCTATAAGTTACCAAAAAAATATAGGTACGCACTATAATATAATGTGAAGATCAGGGCTGCCAAAAGTAAAAAATTAAACGCGCTCGTTCTTTAAATTTCAGACCTTAAATATAAGTAGTTACAAAATACACAACCCATTATTTCAACAGCAATTCGATGTTCTCCAGAGTAATATCACTAGAACTCTTACGATTATGTAATTTACCACTCCTAAGTACCACATGATACATGAAAATTTAAGGCATATTTCCTACTTTAAGTATAGTAATATACACAATTTTTTTTATAAACACAGCTTAGTAAAAATAGATCCGTATATGGTGGCTCACACAACATCACGAAGTATTACTTTAATATTTATTATTGCTGATACACCTGTATCCCAATAAACTGGATAGCATCTGTAAAATCCAAAATATTTTTTCTCTTCAAATAAATAGCTTCAAGTTTCAACTGTTTTTCCATTTTATAACAAACCTAAAATAGCCATTGACAGCATTATAGCGGAAACGATCGTCGAATTTTATTGTTCTTTATAATTTACAAATACAAATAAATTCTTAACAAATGTATCTTCATTAATGAAACACATATTCATATCAAAATCGGTTCAGGTTTATACGTGCTGGTTAAATAATTATATTCAGTAACATGACGTGTAAAACCTTTAGCATAAAATTTCATATTTTCGAATCCAGGACAAATAAAAAAATTGTAGATGCTCTATCTGGTTCCATTAAGTTATGTACAAGACCAAAAAATAGTTTCACATGTTCGTGGATTAGAAATTGTGATAAATGTAAATTTAAATCCCATGTAAATACAATGTATTTTAGTCGCAGATTATTCATATTTTCCATACCATGAAGTGATTGTATTACACTTAAAAGTAGAACGCAAAACCTTGCCACAAATTAGATTCCCAGACTTAAAAATTTGGCAGCCCTAAGATTTACGAGAAAAAATATAATAGCACCACTCGTTAGTCACGAGGAGCTTTACCTTTGTTAAAACCACCCCCCCTGCCGCCGCCACTATAACAATAAAAACACCATTTAGTTCACACTGGCAGGTTAGGGGGCACATAGTATGAAGCACGTTGACTGACACCTAAGGTCCTTATAAGTGACCTTAATCCAATATGTTGGTCCTTTTCGTTACCATTAATACCTTGAACATCTTAAATATTTTGATGGCATAAGAATGTACAAGATTTGAAACACACATGCATTTTCGTATCCTCTTGAAAAAGCGTATATAATATGAAAAAGCCTTGTTATAGTAAAATATTTGAACACAATTTTAAATATCGGCAAAGTTTGTATTTGTAAAGTGTATTCCTCTCAACTTGACCAATGAACACTTTTTCAAGATTTTACACTAATTTCTATCTCTTGAATTTATTTAAAATGTTTATAAATATATATATAGGCATGATACCTAACAAGCAGTTAGAAAATGTCTGAGTGAAATTTTACATTTTATTTTTAATTGTTAACATAAATTCAATGTACCTATTATCATTGAATTTTTGTTTATATGTCAAATATTATAATGTATAAGTATTTTTTTTTTGTCAACTCAGACTTAAAAAATGAACTGTTCTTATTTAATTCAGAGCAATAATACTGTACATATTCATTACGACAAACTACATAGACATTTGTAACCTGCATAGCAAGTAGTAGTTAGATGCTTCTGCGATCATTGCCTTTAAATATTTAGAGGACATTGCTTGATGAAATTATTGCTTGCAATAGCATCTTACACAGTTGTTCGAATGTTGTGTTTTTGTTAGCTATATATTGACAAGATCAATCTCTTTAAAGCTAAATCATTTAAAGAAGATCTAAAGAACCACAGTATGAAAATATCCAGTAGCTTGCTTGCTTATTGCAAATTTTATTCTCTTCCAGTTTGTATACACTTATTTAGACAAGGACAATACCTGATATAGGTTTTCAAATCTTCTATGGGTGAAGGAAATATGAGTATATTATTAATTATCATATACTGTTGCATGTAACATGAATAATGTAACAAATTTATCCTATAACGCTTATCCAACCAATCCTCTTTAGTTTGAAAACAACAATTTACAAATTATAATGGAAAGATATTGCATATTATAATAAAGAATATTTTTTTTTATAACGGCATCACCAGTCAGTTTTTTTCTTTTGCAAATAAATAACTTCACAAAATGTGTAACCCAGAACTAAATTTTAATAAAGTATAAGATGGATCCTGTTCAGAAATATATTTTCTAAATATTTCCTTAGCGAAAATACAGTATTATGTTAATTATTAGGATTAGTAATACAAGTCACGTCAAGATTTCACAGTTGAATAACTTTATTAATGAAAGTGTAGTATTTATATTAACAATATATCCAATAATTATCTGCCAAAAAGCATTCCTAGCTTTTTTAATAAACCACATGAACAACTTGTTCAATATACATTTATAAAAAACATGAGGTGATAGCTCTCACAGAATATTGAAATCTGTTTCTTAAAATTATTACCATGTAATCCACATAATCAAATCTCTCTTGAATTCGAATTAAATTATTTTGTAGCTTATTTATAATTGTTAGTAAATAATTGTTTTTTTAAACTTTAGTACTATTGCCTTTATGTACCTATACAATATTAAATGTAAGTATTGCATTAAAAGATGCTTACCCATAGCCTCCATCTCTATTTCCACCATCCCTATTATAATTGGATCGGTCACCTCCGCTGCCATAGCCACCACGATCACTACCCCCTCTGTCTCCACTGCTATAGTTGGAACCTCCACTGCGATCATTGCCACCATAGCCTCCACTTCCACGATCACTGTTGCCATAATTGTTACTACCACGATCATTATTTCCAAAATTTCCTCCGCGGTCACTACTGCCATAGTTATTTCCCCCGCGGTCATTACCCCCGCTCATGTAATTATTGCTACCATTACGATCAAAGCCACTGCTGCTGTTATAATTGGAGCCATAATTTTGACCATAACTTTCTTGACTTCCATAATTACTGCCACTGCCACCTGCGACATCAAAAATATAATTCTAACTACTACTATCCATTAGTAGGTTTGGGCCACTCAGACGGTCCATTTGCTTGATATGCGTTATCGTATGTATGATGTAGTATGGAAGGCTGAACACCTTAGCACTTTTTCAAACTTATTGCCGCAAGTTTTATAATGGGATTGGATAATAATTCGTAAAATAATACGTGTAAATTATAAATTATAGTATAAATTAATAGTAGACATCTATCCTAGTCAGAAAATAACAAGAATGACATCTAGTCAATACTAAAATTAAACATCATATTTCTAAGCAAGTATTCTACGAAAAACCTTTAGAACAAGGAGGCAAAGTTAGTTTGCGTACGCCACATACGCATAAAAGCTTTATTTTAATAAATTAATATTATTAAAGTGACTTCTATTATATTTATGCATTACTTAAAATGTTTATATAAACATCAAATACTAACCACCTCCGGAGCTCGACTGATTCCATGGCTGGTTGGAGTTTTGACCGCCATAACCACTCTGGCTGTAATTACTTGGTGGTGGTTGACCTGCATTAAAACTGCTATCACCACTACCTAGTGAAGGAGGTGGCATTGAATATTGACCTCCATATGAACTACTATTGTATTCAGAGGACGCATAAGCTAAAATCGTAAAAACACCACGTTTTGTACAAACCTAAATATCATCAACTACGTATACGTAATTAAAATATTATACTTACGATCGCCCATGATTAATAATTCACTTAAACTTTCTGCACTATAAAATTAAACTCATTTAAGAAATGTATATATAATGCGACAAAATAAAAAAACAATCTACCCGGCAGAAATGTGAACACAAGACGCAAGGAAACACCATTAAATATGGCGAACGGAAATGCTTCAGCGACGCGTCAACTATAGATTATAGAATATTGACCCAAGTATATACTGTAAGGAGTTCCTAGAGATAGTCATCGGACACCCTGCGATGGTTCTTGGAGAGAGTGGCCAATGACCATTTGCTTGCGAGAGCTTAAATTAGTGTTGATTGTTATTAAGTTACGTAAGCCATTTTGATATTAATTGTGCTATTTAATAATTAAAGTTCGCAGTATTTGTTTTCAAAATATATTTGGGTTAATTGTATTTAAGTATGTCTTTTTCTAATTCATTTAAATATTAAATAAACATCAATTGTAAGTTTCGTGTTGTATTAAATATAACTCCACACTCGAACCTAAAAATACAATAAACACTAGATAGGTACTCATGGTCGTGATAATATTTTATGCTAAATGGTTTTACGAAGCACCGTTTAAACTGAATTAAATGTTCACAAAATATTAAATAACGTGACGTCCGTCCAAGAATCATGTTTTAAAATGTTACGTAAACAGATACGATTGCATGGATGGAAACTATATATTAATGTATTGTTCAACAGATATTTCAAAGATGAGAATAGTTGTGTACAAGTTATCATTGAATAAATAATTTGCAAATATTCTGTTAAAAGTAAAATAAACTACATATAAAAGTAATACTTACTCATTCTTACTAATACGGGCAAATAATAGGTATGTGAACAGTGAAACAGATACAGAAATATGCCTACATACTGTACTGTCTACCCCATGATTGAAAAGCGGTGCCAAACATATTATGAAAGACGTAAATACTATTCAGGTACGGCCTCATGCAGCCGCTCGACGCTCGTTTGCAGCGACAAATGTGGTCACGTGACCCAATTTTAAATTTCCTGCTGTTCAAAAATCTGGTCACGTGATATGTAGCGACAATGCTGAAAATGTGTGGCTGCATGAAGCCGTACCCGTGTGGTGCTGCAACGATTTTTTAATTAATTACTTTAAAAAATGCATTCAGACAAGGTAAATACTTTAAAACATATATAAATAATAATAATAATTAGTAAAGTATGGACAAATACGTTGAAACGATATTTTGTATTTTCATTGTACAGTTTTATCAAGATTAAAGCGAATGTAACTTTCTAACCACACTTGTTTCTTAGCCAGTTCAGAATTAGATGCTAGATATTAATGTTTTGTTTTTCATGTGGTTGTTGAAGGTTGTCTATACGTGTGGGATATGTGAGACGATTGTCGAGGACTGGGCGAATCACCCGTGTATCGAGTCCATGGTCGTTCTTAACCGTATTGCCGATGCAATAGCTAGAGAGGAACCAGTGCCTGCACTACATCCGCCACCACAAATGGACGATGTTGATGGATTCCTACTGGGGGTGGGTGTTAATTTGAAACGACTACCACTGTTGGGACGGATGGCAACGGTCATCGAGATTTAGAATCTGGTCCACCAAAAATGTCTGAAGTTTGCGTCGGACACTTAAGATCTTTTTTCGTTAATAAAATTATTTATATAAATTCTTGTTAAGACATTTCTCATAAAATGTGAGTTTAGACAAGAGTGCACAAAGTCGTGGATAAATCGAGAAAGTCTCCTGAAAAGTTAACAGAGTGGTGATATACATATACTATAAATTCTTGTTCCTCTATTATTAAGAAAAAGTTCTATTTTATGATTGTGTTCATTAAAAGATATAAATCGACAAAAACTATTCATGTTGACTAGATTGATAATACCTATATATGATTGTTAAATCAATAAAGAAAACAGATTGTTATCTGAAATAAAACAGAATGATCATCATTCATCCCTGTTGTTCCTAGTCCAAAATAAATATAATATTTCAATTATTAACTATTTTGTATCAATTTTTTTCCCAGAAGTGTGTGTGTGCGTGCGTGCATGTGTGCGCGATATTGAATATTTGTGTTTTCTGGTAAGTATTGGGTTCATTCCGGTTTGGGTTTGTATTTGGGGACTTCTTGGGATCTGGGTACCTTCTAAAAACATAGAAATACAACATTTTAAATAAATAAGTCATATAAGCCTTTCGGAACTGTCTTAGAGTTGTATTAAAGTTCGTAAATTATAATGATACATTATTTTATTTCTACAGTACAATTTCAGTAAACTCAATTATATTATAGGTACAATTCATTATTCTATACAGTACCTACTAAGTAGTAAGTACATGAACGTTTATGTAGGTATGTTAATTCGACTCAATTATTATATTATACAATTCATTATTTTACACAGTACTACTACAAGAACGTTAGCGTATGTTTATTGTACAGAAAATTAAAAGACAAAAAATTATAAGAAAATAAAAGAAAAATCAATAAAGAAAGAAATTTCATAAGAGATAGCGATTAATATCTGAGCTCATTCTTTACGTATTTTGTTGCTCTTTCGCTGCTCGGGACATGATATTATATTGTTATTTTTATGTACTCCTATTTCTTTCACTTGTATCACTGCCACGAGCTACGAATGAGGTTAGGAAATCAGTAACACAGGGTCGCGTGACCAGATTTATCGCTGCAAACGAGCTTCGAGCGGCTGCATGAGGCCGTACCGGTATAATAACAAGCGACGAGCGGCTGCATGACGTAGTACCGTTTTGAGTCGCGGGAAATTTAAAATCGGCTCAAATGACCACATTTGTCGCTGCAAACGAGCGTCGGTCGGCTGCATGAGGCCGTACCTTTCCAATACTAATTAAAAATAAATTGAATGGCTTGGCGCCGCCTTTCAAAAAGCAACATGAAAATTTTATACCCTTGTTGAATTTTACATAAATTTTATTTATCAACACTATTTACTTCTTGTATTAATAGTAAGTTCATTTATAATACAAAATTTATTTTTTACTTTTCAGTGCGTTTAGAGGTCGGTTTTCTTTTTTGATTAAAATTAATTTATATTATATACCTTTGGAAAGTTTTTATCAAAACAAAATATTCACTTACCTCTATTATTTAGAAACAAATTCAAGATATACAGTTAAAAACAATGGTCAGTACTAAATAATTCACTTCCTCGCACAAATAAGTAATACTAAATACTATTACTGAACCTCAAAATATATAACAAACGACAGCGCAAAACGTAGGTGATTTCTTACACGATCGCAGACGTTACCACCCCCGACTTCTCACTCACTGGCCACTGAACGCTGACCGTTAAGCCGTTACCGCTCGCCAAATTTAAAATCATTAGCGGACCATATTTCAGCTTCTGGGGACCACTGGTTGGGAACCAGTGACTTAGAACGTCATGATACGAAACAGCCAACGTATTGTCAATGCAGACAATTTAAGGAATTCTTTCGATGTCATGAGCCCCTGTTACTCTAATTGCTCTTCCAAGAAGTAGAGTACCTACCGTTTTTTAAATCACTAAACTAAAATAATTAGAGAAGTTTAAGTTTAGAAAAACTAACTGCCACACTCAGAAAGGTTCATTAAATTAGTCCTAATGAGTAATTAACTAATTATCATTAAATCCGTTAATGAACGATACATCCCAGAGACATAACTTAAGGGTTCATTACTTAATGACAAAATTAAGTATCCGTAGGGCGGAGTAACGTCAAATTATTCTATCGAATGCATATCGATAAACGGTTAGTGTAGCCACACTTGAAAAACTGTTATTGGTAAATATCAAAAAAAACTTTATTTAAACACATTGAAAGCATATAAATAAATGACATAAATTAAAATAAGTTCTTTTACCGATCATTTTTAGTGAAAGACAAAGCAAACCATCTATTTACATATAAATAAAATAAAGCAACCCAGACCCTTTTTTTTCTGGTATCACTTATTGCTAACTGTCAATGTTGTCAGGTTTATTTAAGGTTATGTTTATAATTTGCTTAGATTGTGTTGTTGTTTCACTCGACAAGGTTTTAAAGTTTAATTACAGCTTTATTATTAATAATAAAAAAATATTATTTTTTAAAAAGTAATAATATTTTTTTAGTCTACCAGATCAGATATATTTACTATTGATAAAAAACTTTTAATTAATGCTAATGTGAATTCTTTAAAGTACTCAAAATAAAAAATTAACCTCAAAAGTAAATGTCAAAATCAATCATTAAAAAGTTAAGTAAAGGTTTTGCTGTACTTAACTTTAATTGTCATTATGGGACGGTAACGAACCGTTAACTGTCTCTGAGAGCAAACTTTTTTAAATCTTTACTAAGGAACGACTTAAGTAACCATTAAACATCTGAGTGTGGCAGTAAGACTATCTTACAAATCTTTATTACTGAAAAATCCTTAAATCAGGAATAACACTAATTCTTAACGCATTGATTAAAAATAATTGAAAAACACTGATTCTGTATTTTTTCAGTTACTTTCTAAAAATGACTAAAGAGCACTTTATGAAATGTTGATATATCTGGTTCCACATTGGAATTGCTGCTTACTAGTGTAGGTTTTGAGCTGCTCCTAAAAAAAAGAAAATTATGTAGATATAATAGTTATTTTGTAAGTAACCTTTGTGCTGATTAAAATAATTTTAATAAATGAAAGATGCCAATATTTTTATGGATTAAAAGAAAAATTTCATACTTAGCCACATTAGAAGTAGCACGAGGGGTGACAAGAAGACAATTCATTGGTTGTCCATCTAGCTGTCTGTTATGATACAAATCAACTGCTCTTTTTGCATCTTCAACAGTTTTATATATTACTTCTGCTGTACCAGGTCTGACTAAACGGGATTCTAGCATACCTCCAACATCCCCAAACAGCTCCTTAAAACAAAGGAATAAGGTATACAAAAACAAGCCGCGTCGCATTGTTTTTTAATTTAACACATCTTAAAACAGGTTATTCTATGAGAGATCCCAGTCAGCTCTTTTTTTTCACACATATTGTAAAATTTCATCCAATTTAATTTATTAGATTATACACGTCATAAATCTTGCCCGGGAATTATCATCTCCAACCGCTATCTATTGGTTGAAAGCTCATGAAAATCTGTTCATTAGATTTTGAGATTAGCGCTAACGATTATACCAACGCCACGAGAAACCTGGTTTTAGGTGTAGTGATATTTTGTTATAGTTGTCTCCATTGCTTCAATTTAATCCGGGTAATGCGAAAGTATCTCTGTCTGTTATCCTTTTACGTCCTATTACCACTGAACTGCTTTTGATGGAATTTGGTCTTTAATTACAAAAAAAGACAGAAGTTGAAATAGTGTAGGAATGTTTTTTTGGAAGAAGATATATACAAATAGGCTTTTGTGACTTCATCTGTCGCATGTAAAAGCTAGTTTAAGACTAATTTACCTTAATATCAGCTCCTGTTACAGTTTCGCGTAAATTACTAACAATAATACGAAACTCTACTGGCTTCTCAATTTCCTGCTCTTTCTTGCTCAATTTTAAAGAGGCCATTGCACGCTTTTTAAGTATAGATGGTGGTCTTGGTGGGCTTTTTTCTTTTGTATGTATTGGCATTCTGCACAAAGATTATTACAATAATCTAAATCAATTCTTGAATAGATATTAAGTCTGGTAATTCAAATGTGTACTTATACATGTTATACAGTGAGTAAAGTATAAGAAATTTCAATTTTAACATGCTGATTTGACAATGAATACTGGCATTGAATTATTATGCATGCATGATATTATATGTCAGAAATTTCAAGTTCATCTATTATAGTGTCATTTAGTCACTATTGTAAAGGGTTAATGATGCTTTGTTATAAGTGTTGTATAAAGTACTAAAGAAGGTAAAATGTGATTTCCAAATTTAAAGTATATTAAATCATTTGGCACTCACAATTGGTACTTTAAATGTTTTATTGTAATTTTCAAAGAAATATACCCTCAAAAGTAGGTACTTTGAAAAATTTGCTTAATGTTTTATTATGATGACTTATTTTTTATTTATACCTTTGATCATTGTTGTGTGTTACAATTTTTAGTTGCAAACTTGCTTTTCTATTAGCTAACATTGCCGTAGTAGGTTCATATTCTTCACCCATAGGATCATCAATAATTTCAAGATCATTTGCAATTGTTCTAACTATAGGGTTCAACAGTTGTTTCGCTAAAAAATACAATTAAGGTTAAAATAATCTAGTCCTAATTACATAATTTAATACATAACAAAATAATCTAACCATGTTGTTTTGACACGACTAATCTCTCATCCATAAATTGTTTATTTTTGATTTGCATTGGTCTAGTTGGGGCCCTCATTTGTAGTGGTTGAGAAACAACTAGTCTTGATGGGTCTGAAAATACTGCAAACAAATTAATGTGACTAAGTAAAGGAAAAAAAGGACAATATAGGAGAATAAAACTGTATTATAACTTACCTCTATCTCTCTTCACATTACTTCTTCTTTTGTTAATTTTGTTATTCTGATTTGAAGCTGTAAAAATGGCCTATCAAGCCATAAAACAAGGGCTTAAATTACTGAAAAACTATGAACTATTAACTAATTATAAAATATATTAAAAAGATAATATATTTGTTTTACCCAGACTTGATACCAACTAAATGAATTTTACCTTCTTTGCTCGTAATTGTTGCAACTTCAATCGTGCATCCTTCTGTTTAGCAAGTTGTATTAATTTCTCCCTCGCATCTCTTATTTGAGTTCTTTTTTTAGAAACAATTTTGTTTCTAGCATCCAAAACCGCTGGTTTTCGTGCCGGTGGTAGTCTTTGTGGGGCAGATTTTCTGAAAAATAAATATCGTTGAAGTACTTGTAATAACGTTACAAGTTCCATACAATGAAAACCAAAATTTTATTTTACATACCTAGTATTGCCGCGTTTCTTCTTCTGAATAATATCATCTAAACTCATGCCAACATAAGACGCCATGTATCAAATTTATATTCTACGTTAAAGTAAAAAAATTGCTCTAATGTAATAATTTTTTTCTTGAAATTTCCGTTCTCTGAGTTCAGAAAAAATTTAAATGTAGCCTGTACCTGTAGGTAGGTTCTATAGAAATTTAAAGTTATTACAATATGATTTTTATATAGGTAGATACTTTAATTACTATAATACTATTTGTAATTCGACCACAGATTGTAGACAGATTTAGTTGATTTGACAATTGACATAGAATTGACAGGGAAGGAGAAAGCGACTTTGTTTTATACTATGTAGTGATATTATGTTCTGTAATAGTGAATAAAATTCAGTGTCCAATGTCTACACAGACATTATAATCCATGTGTATTGTTATAAAAATCGTGGCCTCGTGCCTCTTGAATAACATTGTTCTATCCACAAAATAAAAATCTGTACTGTAGACAGTGTCTCCATGTATACAGTAATTACCGTAGATACATCGTAATCTGGTCTTAATCTACCGTCAAGATAATAAGGTGTCATAATATGTCATGGTATTTTAAAAATTACTTTGTAAATATTTCATGACTGTACTGCGACTGCGTACAACGAATTACGAATCTCAGTCAACTTAACATATATCGTAATGGCAACACTACTCTTGCTTGCCGGGAATCCTTGAATAACAAAACTTCTATCTCCACTCATATCACACAGATTGCGGAGGTTTGGTTCTTTACCAAACCTCGGCAATCTATCCTCTTCCTTATTCAAACATACAGAAGAAGCGAAATGTATTTTTCAAAATTCGAAGTAAGTGAGATGGATGAATGACGTGCGTTTTTCTAGTTACGCGTTACAAAAAGACGAAAGTTTATTTATAAGCTTCAAGTTCAAGCTTTTGTCTTAATTATAAAGATGAATTGTATGTATTTGAGTATTGTTTACGTCGTTAAAAACGATTTCAAAAATGAATATAAAGCAATTTATTCAGTTTCTGACTCAAGTATCAACTATCAGCGCAGAAATGAAAATTAAATAAAGACAGTGTCGTACTAGGCCAGTCAGATTAAGATTAATATAATCTGTTGTAAATTTGCATGCTTCAGATATTTTTCTTTTAATTTATTTATAAATAATTAAAAAAGCAAAGATATTTGGATTTGATTTGGGCCCTGTTGTTTTTACCCTTTAAAAAGTTACACGGTAATTTACACTACACTTATAGCTGATTCACCGTAAAGGCAGATTTACATTGAGTCAGTAATAACGTCAGTGCACTGCCAAGTCAGTGCTGACCTGGCACTGCGACAGTGTTACCAACGAATGAAATAGCAATCCGCCAGATAAGGCTCCTCAAACCACCAGAAAATCACTAACAAAAGATGTCCTCCTCTGAAAACCGCTAAAATTTCCACTGAGATGTATGAATATGATTAAAGCAAAAAAAAAAGGAAAAGAAAAGTAAAAGTATTTTTATTATTCAAAATCTTATTGTGGTTATTATATTTGTTTTACTTTTAGTAATTAAAAAAAACAAGTTGCTTACGTTATTATTTATATTAATAAATTGTCTTCAGATGAATCTGCATTTTCATTTTCAGCCTCACTATTATCAGACTGATATTACTCCTTAGTCCCAAATCCCAATTTGTTTTATAATATTTAAAGGAATTTCATATTTTTTGCAGCCCATTAACTGCATACCGCAGCGTATTTTAAGTTAATAGATTCAAAGTAATTGATTTCAAAAGAGTTAGCTTCATTCTGTTTCGGCATAGCGTCGTATGAATAATATTTTCATCTCAAAATGTGTAATCGCGAAACAAAACAACAATTCACTGAATCCGATTGACCGAGTTCAAAAACATTGGACTAAGTATTGTAAAATGCTGTCAAATAGAATAGTAAGCGGAAATTATATCCCTCTCAACTATTTAGTATTCCGTAGAGCGAGATACAGATAGATCTCGCCCTTGCATTCCATCGTGTTTTATTAGTCGCCTTATACTAAATATATTTCACGGGGAATCCCTGTGAATTCTTTCCAATGTATATGGAAATGAATTTGTGTTGCCTGCATAGTAAAATAAATACACCTAAAAATATATGTTTATATTTTGAAAGTATAAAATATGGCTAAATAGTCGTTTCCTATAATTAATGATAATTCTCCTAATCCACTAGCCACTAAAAGCAAATTTTTGCCATTAAAAAGAGGTTCCATACCACCAGATTTAGTGGAAAATCCACTAAGGTGGCAACACTGAACTGCCATCGTGTAAATTGATATCAAGTCAGTACAGCATTGTCGCGTCAGTAAAGACTTCAATACAATACGAAATACTGACTGCGTGTAAATCGTATGAGTCAGTTTTTCGTGCCAGCACTGAAGACAGCTACTGACCTTGTATAAATCTGCCATAATTTTTCCTAAAAACACGGTATTTTTATCCTTGCAACACGGTAAATGCCGATTTACACTGGAGACACTGACTGTACTCTGTACTCTAGTTCAAAATCTGTGGGGCAAAAGTCAAAACCTAAGATTGATTTCAGATTTGTAATTGTATTTATAAATACCTACCTAACTAGGCAGGTATCTATTTATTTTATCTTAACTTATTAAAAATAATATCTACTTAGTACGTAATTAAGAAATACGTTGGTGCACCTAAATAACATTGTGTTCATTCAACGCAGGTCACAGCAGCAGATTCAGTATAATAGTTATCTGATACTCAAGTATTAAAAGAAATTGTAAACAGATGGTAAACAATTTAAAATGTATTGCCTAATGGAAATGTATTATGTATAATACTTAGTAAATAAGTATGTAGTGTAGGTTCTAACTATAGAGCAGTATTATCCTGGTTCTAACAATCATTATTATCATTCGTGACGCAAGTGGACATATGAAGCAAAATACTTGAACGTTCTCTGGTTTATATCATTAGTTCTAACAATGTGGAAGTCTTCAAATCAAACAAAATAATTGTTGTACTGGAAAAGTAACTTCATTATTAAATATAAGACTACAATCTAAACAATTTCAGAGCACTATGGACTTTGATAAGGAAGACGGTGAAATGAGTGATGAAAATGAAATGGATATTGAGGAAGTGGAGAAAAAACCTGCAATTCATTCAGAAGAATGTACTTTGGTAAACATTAAACTGCTATTAATACACATTGTTACTTATTACTTTAACTTAATTTATAATGTGTGTTTCTTTTTTACAGCTTTATAAGGCTGATAAAACAGGACCTATAGTGAAACAGTTGAACAAAATAGATGCAATAAAATTTGAAGAGAGGGCTAAGCGCTTTGGGCTCAATTTAAGTGGAAACAGAATTGTGACTCAAAAGGAAATTGATGAACTTTATGCTAATATTGGTATTGAAGAAAATGAAAGACATTTTAGACTAGACACTTTACATTTAACTGGAATTGATGGCCTTACAACTAAAGATGTTTTTGAGTACTTAGAGGATTATAAACCTGTATCTTTAGAATGGGTTGATGGTACTTCCTGTAAGTTTTATTTACTAACATGGTTTGTAACCATGAATATTTATCTTGTCTGATGATTTTATTTTATGTAATCAAAATGTTCTAATATTTTTTACACAGGTAATGTTGTATGCCAGGATCATATTGCAGCAGCATTAGCTTTACTCATTCACTCTCATGAAATAAATGATATTGATTTCAAGAAAATGTTATCAAAAAGATCTTCCTACCATTGGAGAGAAGGAATGCAACATCTAAAAAGAGACGTAATTTTAATGAGATTTGCAACAAATGCAGACAAGAAGATAACAAAAAGAAGACATGATTCAGTTCATGTCTTACAGAAACCTCAGACTGATTTAAATGATAAAAATCCATGGGGTGACCTTTGTATGTCGTGGGGAGTATATGATCATCAGGAAGTATTTCAACGAAAGTTACCACAGCATTATCCTGGTTATGATGATGACAACAAGCTACACAGGAAAATTATCAAACCAAGGAATAAAAATCTTGCAATGAGACTTGGTAATAGAAATCAAATTCAAAAATCTGATGAATCCAATGATTCAGATACAGAATGGAATAAAAAGTCAAAAGTACCTAGAATGAGAATGAGAGCTGATGATGAAGAATCTAAAATGAAGAAAATGATTCCTGCTGATACAAACAATTTGAGTGATAAAGAGGAATATGCACCATTGTCCATCGAGGTGTTAAATTCTAAAAGTTCCACTAAGACATCTTCATCTAAAATTCTTTCAGAGAAATTCAAGAAAAGTCACAGTAACATAAGTAAAAATATACAATCACGTCTCGGTATCAAAGTTGTTACGAATGTGGATCAATCAAATAGTGAAAGTTCAGACTCCGACTATGATAGTTACAATACAATGAGTAGAGTACATAGAGTTGACACCCAGAATAAAAAAACTAAAACAGTCTGGTCTAGACTAGATAGAAAATCTGAACACTCTAGTGATAGAACAGATTTACGACAGGTCTTAAAGACAAAGAAACATGGTAAATCAGATGATTTAAGAGAACGCCTTGGAAAACCAAAGTCAAATTTGAGAATCGAAATTGATAATAATTATGCTAAATAATCCTTTTTTAAATTAAGGTTTTTTTTTTTCAAATAGGCCAATTTTTTGAATAAGACAATATTTTTAATGATTGTATGGAACAAATAAAAAGGAATAACAGTATGTATCTTTTATTTTTATAATAATCTTTTCTTGTGCATGTTTACAACATGTATGTGCTCTTAATAATATGTTAATTTGTTAGTATATTTGTTAATAAATTAAAAAAAAACTTCATACTCCGTGAGTCTGAAAGGTTATTTCACTCTGTAAAAATAGAATAAATGAGTACAGTGAGTATTTAAAAATGACTCAAACAGTTCTAATAATTCCATATCATATATATTATGTAATTTAAGCATATGTTTCGCTAAAACTATGTTAACTAAATGTAAATGTTATTTGTTAAATTTTTTTAAAAGAACAATATACTTAATGATATGGCGCTCCAATGTAGTCAAATTTTGTAAGTGATCTCTAATAATTTATATACATAAATATAGGGTTGTAGTGTAAATTTGTATATTTTTATATTAATAATAATTAATTAATGACTTACTTTTTTATAATGTGGCCAATATGTTGAGTATAGCAAAAAGGCAATAAAAATTGCTGGTCATCTGGACTATAAACAAGGATTGTTACTGAATTATTATATATATTAACCATGATTTTGAAAATGAAAGAGCAGTCACTTTGCAAGCTGCCACAAAAAACAATACTTGTTTTTAAAACTTAACAATCTAGTCACCAAATTGAGATAACTTCGTCATAAAAGATGACTTAACACAATACTATTAAGGTGACCAACTGTACTCATTTACTGAGATTTGAACTCTTTTTTCGCAAACCGTACTCTTTTCAAATCCTGTACTCTGAAAGTACTCATTTGTATTTCTAAAACATTTTTTTAGATTATTTTATTTCAATGCTATTTATTTTTTAAAGAAAATAAAGTTCCTATCGTTTTTTCTTTTCTTTTTTTCACCTATGAAATACTTGCAAAGTACACTTGCTTAACAAGTATTTGCTTTTTGAACAAAAAATAGTTGGTCACCTTAATACTATGTATATTAAAATTAAGTACATATTTTATATTCAACCATCTACCATGAGTTTGGTAAAGTATTATTCAATAGCCTCTGTGTAAAACAATTGAATGACGAATACTAGAAAGTTACCAAAGGCCGTCTTTTCAAACTTACCTTTCGCCGGCGCTATTGATTAGCTGGGTCCACCGCGCAACAGCCTCGCGAGCCAAATGCTCAGTCTATATAGAACGAGTCTCTGTCTGTCCTATACAGTCTTGGTCTGTATAGGACTTGCCTCGGGGTCGTTTGGGCGCACAGGAACGTGTTCTGAGCCCTGTCCAAACATGGCTCGCGAGGCTGTTGCGCGAGCCCGTGCGCCCGGTGAAGACTAGGCTATTATCGAATGATACTTTACCTAACTCGCGGTATATCGATCCATAATCGAGTCACAAAAAACTGAACAACGACGATCGTTTAATTTATGCAATGAAATATTTCTGGTTTCATGTCTGTTTCATAAAAATAGATTATTAAGTGCAGTGCAAACTTCTTACCTATTCAATGTATAATAATATATTATGATGAATTTAATATAATTACGAAAGACGGTTGTAAAATGTTGTTCACCATCCCTTTTTATCATAGACAAGAGTTTTTGACAGTTTTATTAGGGCATTGGCCATTACTACGGGGCTTTGGCTGTTGTATGGACATTCCAATTCATTCTCAATCATCTGCATATACAACAAATACATAACTCGATTAGAGGACCCATTTAGATAGGCATCGTATAGCTGTCTCTTGATATTGAATAAGTACCTTTAAATATTTACAATATTGACAAGGTTGTTTATGACATAATATGTAAACTATATTATCTATAAATAGCAGATAGAATTTATAAACTTTTTTTTAATAAAAATATATCAAAGGAGCCGTCCATTAATCACGTGAGGCTCGAAAGGGGGGAGGGGTTCAGCAAATATCACAAAATATGGGATGAGGAGGTAAAGTAAGATATCACTTGTATTTATTTTATCTAAACAGCATGCAACCTTTCTGTCTATACATTTTTATTATGGTCCTTAATTTATTAAATTATACTTTGTACCTCTGTTTAGATTCTTTGTAGGTACTAAAAAATACACGTGATTTTTGGTGGGGGGATGGGGGTTAGTATTAAAACTCACCACGTATCACCAAGGGAGAGGGAGGGGTTTAAAAAATGCTCAAAAAACATCACGTGATTAATGGACAGCCCCAAATCAAATAACACTAGCGCCCCTCGTAGGACTTCTTTGACGAAATGAACGACACCACTTGTGCGTATTCGTGATATGATGGCAGCCGGTTTTTCCTTAAATAGTCTTTAAAACTGTAGATTATCAACGATAGCACATAATTAATCTACTGCAGATAATACAATACAAATCCAAAATATATAATAAAGGTTGAGATTCAAATATAATTCGGTAACAGTTGTGTTTACGAAAGAAGTTAATATTGGTTAACAATAAAATTTAAACTGCAAGTTCTTGTGCAAAAACTAATAATTTTTTACTTATAAGTAGATCAGTTAAAACTAGTCTAGATTCTAATAAGAATTAATTTCCAAAATAGGTTAGGTGTCATCGCGGTAATTTCATATATATGTATGAGTAATTTAAGTAAACATTTTCTTAATATTATGATTTTTAACTAGGTATATAGCGTGGAATGTCTGCATGTCAGTCTATATAAGTACCTTTGAAGCATAATAACTTATTTAAGTCATTTTGGTTTCTTTTCTTCGTCTTTTTTCTTGGAAATAAGAGTATGTTTCGCTTTTTTAAATTGTCTCTTCACTTTGTCTTTTACTTTATTTTTCTTAATCGGAGTTACTACATCTGTAGATTTGAGTGATGAGCTAGTTGAATCACTGTTTCTTTGAGCTGAAATTAAAAAAAAATATTTTTTTATGCATTTATTTCATGTTTAAACTACTGAATACTTTTAAAAGAATGTTATAAATATTCACTTTTTTGAAAAAAACAATCCAGATATTGTTAAAATCAATAACACCATATAAACCAAAGCTCTTATTTCACTACACTGAATTCAGACGTCCTAAATGATTCTGTAATTATATTCAGTCAAGTGAAATATAATTATTTCACTTGACTGTGTCATAGTGGAATAAGCGATTAAAACCTAATTATTTTAACAAAAAAGTTTCGATATGTAAACGATTGCGAGAACGGAAACCCATGTAAGCAATTTCAAATTGAAAAAAATCTAAATTTCAAGGGTGTCATGTTAGGAGTTAATAATTTATATTCCCGTGACTACTGCACTATTTGGGAAGTCATTTCTTGAAGAAAGTCTTTAATTATGGCGACTGTAAATCTCGAGAAACGAATAGTATTTAAAAATCTATATCATAAAAATGTAATTTATATTGCGGCGTCTAGCTCAGAATAGTGGATTACTCAGAATCATTAGGTTGACGTTGACAGACGGCATAATGTCAATCTGGCGGAGAGTCATGATGATGGCAGCGAAGCGGCTTTTTCGAAATCGACATGCGGTCGAGGCTGGGATACGCTGGCGCACCACATATATGACGAATCGCTTTTATTACTCCGGCAGTATAATTAATAATAGAGTTTTGCTGTAATTAGTTATTAATTAGCCCGTGTGAACAACTATTTTATTGTGATTGCAAGATTAGAATTTAAGTACTGCTAAAGAAGTCATCTTTTATTGTTCTGGTCTCACAGACGCCCACGATTGCTATGATGAAATCTGTTAAAGGCCTTCCTGTTCTAACATGTAAATTAGTATAAAAGATTTTTTTGTAAGTTAATATTTTTTTCCCTATAAATGTCGTCGAATCACAAAGGTAGTGGGGATTAGCTAGTAAGTAAGTGTACCTCTCTTGGCGGCGATAGATTCTGCGATAGCTCGGTCTTCGTGTCTCTCCCGTCGCCGCTCTGCGTCCATTTGCTGAACGACTTCATCCCTAAGACGTACAATCTCAACCAACCGACACACCAGCTGCTCTTCACGAACCTGTTTATGTACACAAAATATAATCACATAAGTATAATCTTGCTAAGAAAATAATAAATAAATACAATCAAAACTTGATTTGGGTGCCAAAAACTTTCCATAACACATAAAACAAAACTGAATTTCAGTCAGTGGAATATCCTGAAATAATCGCTAACAAACACAAGTGGTATGATTTTATTATAAGTAGAGAAAACAAAAGATGTTTATATAGCAACTCAAAATTGTCATTCCCTTCGAGCCCTTGAGATATTATAAGAACTTGAAGTCATAAACTACACAGAAATAACTATTGGAGATCGACTGGGCATAAATTGAGAGAAATAGCGATAAATAACGAGACTGCAAAAGAAGCAGAGGTAGACAGATTAAAAGATGGGAAGATGATATAAAAAAAAACTGCAGATCCCTTATGGTACCGTATCTACAGGAAAAAATGGAAATCATAAGAGACTTCCTCTAATGATTTCATTGGAGGATGAGAAAGCCGGGAGATAAACTGTCGAATATTTTTATTATAGAGTGCCCGCACTAGCTTGACAGGGATTGCTGTATGATACCCACGTCGTTTTGTCAACTGTGTATATTAAAGATTTAGAGCAAAATATTCTATTAGAAAAAGTAAACAAATCTTATATTGTGGTGGGTTAATGTCAAGAGATGGCGCTGACTTTAAATCGCCACTATCAAGGCTCTTAAATTCAAAATAACTCATAGATTTTAATGGTATGTACCTACTTTGCATTATAAAGTGTGATGATAGTGAAGTGACTCACTTTATCAGCATCAATTCGGTTGACAAGCGGTCTTGACTGTATCACTCGAATTTCGTGTTCTATGTCTGCTTGTTCTTGCTCCAATCTCTGTTGTCTTCGACTATGACATAAAAAAGTTATTTCTAACCGTTAAATTATTAAATGTTTAAAAAAATATAGATATTTTTTAAATAATAAAGGTAATATATACAAATACATTATTCTCACTAAAACACAAGAACCAATAACATAATTTTTTTTAGTTTTGTATTTTAAAGAAAAAAATCACCGAAAAGTCGACATAAATTCAAATTTATATAGGAACCATTATAATATAAGAAAGTTATATATTGGTAAATAATATATGTATGTGTTAAGTCTAAATTATCAGGGCAATGACTAGTTTTATTATTAATAAAAACGCATACATGTACATCAGCTCCGTTTGTTTTCTAAACAAGTCATTCTTTTCATTGACTAGTTCACACAGTTGTATCACCAAGTCTTCTATCTCTTCTTGTGGAGCTGTAGCACCTTCATCACCTAAAATTATTACAGTCTAGCTTATCATCAGTAAAAAAATTCCAAATCGGCCTAGTAGTTTGAGTTTATTCATAAAAAAATACAAATCTTTTCTCTTCTTAATATTAAAACAGAAACAGGATTATATATATATGTTAGACAGTTAGGAGTTTTAGAGGGTTGAAATAAGACATAGAAATTCTTACGTATGTAAAAACAACTATATATACAATGAAATTTGGCATTATTTTATTATCAGCCACTAAAAAGCACTCGAATATTAATTTTTTGATTCAGAAGTATTTCGGTGCACGTGCATAAAAAGCCCGGAAATAGTGAGTAAAAGTGCACGAATGTAATTTACCCTCACACTTGTCGCGTATCATCTGCTCTATGAGCACGCCTTGCCGCTCCAGACCCAACTGTTGAGTCTCCAAAAGATCAAGTTGCACTTGTAAATCTTCTGGGGTCATTTGCATTTTCACTTCGCGACGCTCGGGCAGTGGTAGTCCCGGAGCGGGTCCTTTCTTACGACCTGTAAGTCAAAAATCGTGTCAAGAGTCGACAGCAATATGAAATGCTTTCCTTCTTATAAACTTATTTTGTCTCAGAATTAACCACCTTTTGAATTTTCGCGATTTGAATTCATTTTTAGCAAATATAGCGGGACTTATCGCGCAGAGAAATTTTATTTACCCCGACGTTTTGTTTATGGTCTCGAGAAGAACGGTTCTTCTAGTTATAGTTCTAGTCTATGAGTTTCTATGCGCGATAAGTTCCACTATATTTGCTAAAAATATCTACATGTTATTTAAAACCTAGCTGATCCTGCGAACTTAGTATCGCTTCTGAGTTGAAATCATCTAAAACGTCATTCCATAGAAAATGTATCAGGAACTGAATTGACCACTTGTTCGTAAATTTTTCTATATTTTAAGTTAGTCTGCTATTCCCGTATAAGACAAATCCAACAAATCAGAGATTATCAAAATCGGTCCATCTGTTGTTTGGTTATAAATAACCCGACTGTTTTATATACAATAGATATTATTGATATAACACAAGTCAACAAAAAAAGATATTTTTTTTTGTCTGTTTTTTAATGACTATTGTATGAATGTTTACATTGAAAAATAACCAAAAACTCAATTTATAAAATAAAATAATTTTCTTTTGTACTTTATACGATGATAAAAAATAAATAACATTTTTGACAAATGTTTAAAGGTTACCACTCTTAAAAGCAAACTTTATGAGATAAAAATATTATTTCTTTTATTAATTAGGTATAAGAGATCAAAATCGGGTACACAGAACTCAGGCACTAAATTCGTGTTGACTTGTGTAATCTAAGATAGTTACAATTTAAGATATTTAATAATTAACTGAGCCGTACCATCCGAAGTATTACTCCGTATAGAGATTTCGCCTTCAAGTGAAACGCCGTAGCCTGAGGCCATAGACTGACCATCCGGAGGAGTGGGCGCTGGTCGTTTTTTCTTTAAATTCGGTGTTAATTTACCCATTGATTTCTAATAAATTAAAAATATTTTTAGTAAGGATTGCGACTTATAAAAGCAAAATTTTATAAATCACAAATGCGAACAGTAGTTTGAGTATGTATATTATATAATTAAATTAATAAATAAATAGTTATGATAAGCCCTTTGTATATATGTAATTAATTTCAAATAATACATATATATTCTTAAAGAACTAATAGAAAATTGTTTAAATATAGTAAAAAATATCATCAGTGGTTATAATGTGAAAACGTAATTGAATTTTGAGACTTAATCGATTCCCCTAACAAATTTCCGTAAAGATAATTCTAGAATAAAATCCTATGTCCTTCGTAGAATCTTGGTCTACAATTATCTCTATTCCAAATTTCATCTATGCGGTTTAAGCTTTGCCTAAAAAATGCCTTTGCCTAAGGAATATTCGGGATACGTTCGGGTTTTTAAGTGAGAATTATTAAGAAATTCACATTATTTAGTGTGAATTATTAAATAGTTTTTCAGTTAATCACCTGGTCAGACTGTATAGTTGATGCGAGGGAGCTCACGGATGACAAGCTGGCAACATCGTCCATTGACGTAGTTGGTGCTGAATGCTCTATATTGATGATAGGCGGAGGTGGAGCTTTTGGCTTCCTTCGCCGGGGAGTGCTTTCAGGCAGATTTGGAGTACTCGCCGTTATTGAACATTTGTGCATGTTAGAACTGAAAAATCATTTTTTATATATATAAAATAGGAAACAAACGGGCAGGAGGTTGACCTAGTATAAATGGACAGTCGCGTATGGATACCCACCAAGCTAATGAAGCCGCGGATGCGTTGCTGACCTTTTAAGGATAGGGACGCTCTTTTTAATACTTCTAAGGCTCCAAGGTAGAAAATGACAGTTACATAACACAAAATTAAATAGTAACAAAACAATTTTTATTATTATTAAACATTTATGAAATCGATATAAAAGCCAATCTCGATACATTTTTTTGTTTGATTTGATGTTATTTTTGAAATAAGTTTATATTCTTTACAAACCTCATACTTTCATAGTCTTCATCAGATGATGGTTCTTCTCCATCTGACCAAAATGGATTATACGCTGTAATATGTCGACGCCTGAAAACGAAATCGTCATATCTTAATATAAATTACGTGTCACGGTGTTTGTCCGCGATGGACTCCTAAACTACTTAACCGATTTTAATCAAATTTGCACACCGTGTGCAGTTTGATCCAACTTGAAATATAGGATAGCTTACATCTTAATTTATAGTCGCAATATTATTTTATTGCAAATTATTTAACGCGATACAAAGTTCGCGGGGTCCACTAGTATTTATAGAAATCTAAAACGCACAATCTAAAATGGTTTTGTCTTCTCTCAAAGTCAATTCGTAATTTATATAACACAAATTTCAACTTGGACATCCAATGCAAAAGGTTTGAAAATAAGTCTATAGATATTTGATACCTTGACGTAGAGGAAGGACAAATTATTATAAAACATTCTTAGCTATGGTTGAACGACTGATCGCCATTTTACGAACTGTGTGATTTGTCTAGAGACAAAATACTTTTAGAAATGTGTATATACCTATAAATATCTAAGGTTGCGTTTATCTATCTGTATTTAAATATGACAGGCAATGATTTGATCAAATCGAGCTTTGGTTTCGTCATTCTTATCAGTCGGTTTACTAAAGGGTAATAAACCCAACGTGAGTCAAGTTAATAAAACATTGGTAAACAAGTAACATACACAGGCGTGGATGTTTGTAAATTTGTTTGTGCTTGAATAGGAGGGACCTCATCGTTGTCCTCATCGCTGCTACCAAACGGATTGGTACTCTCTTTCTTTGGCGTAGGATTTGTGACATTCTGGAAATATAAAAAATTAGTTGAATTTTCTCTAATACCAATATACCATGAAAAAATGTTTTTCATTGTTGCGTGTATAAACAGAAATTCGTGCTAAACGCGGCAAGGCCAGGCTTATAAAAAATTATGAAGCAATTTGTTGGTTTTTAATTTTTTTAAGTTATATACCTCTTCTTCTTCATCCGAGAATGGATTTAAGTGATCAGGGTAATCTTTATTTTTCGTAGTTTGTATTGTTTCAGTAACGATTTTCTTTTCAGCATTGTTCATTTTCTTTCTTCTTGGAGGTACATTTATTTTCACATCCGTTTCACTATCTACTTTGTGCAAATCTTGGTTGATTTCATGTTGATTAGAATCATCCAAGGCAATACTATTATCTAAATTAATGTTAGTTTGTGCTAATTGATTGTCATCTGTTATATTACTGTTCTCATTGTTGGAGCAACTTCTATCATCTATTAATTCTGGCTCTCGTAATTCATTTTCTTCAATAACTATATTGTCTATTTTTTCTTCATTTGTTGTATTCCGAAAATTGGAATCCTCAGACAGTTGGGTTTGTAAAAAGTTCAATTTTTCAATAGTACTTGTATATTTTTTCTCTGGTGTTTCTTGTTTATCTGATAACATTTCACACACCACCACAGCACTGTTGGTACCATCAATATTACTTATATCCTTATGTTTATATTTATCAATACTATTATCTTTTATGCTATGATTTCCTATTTTATTTTCAATACTGTTTTCTTTATCTATATTATTTTCAAACATATTTATTTTTTCTGCAACAAAATGTATACTCATGTAACTTACCTTTAATTTTTTCTATATTATTTTATTAAAGAACATATGTATTTACTTTACCATATAAGTTTATGTTTCTGAATGATGTGATTTTATAAGATTTAATTTTGAGGTGCAAGCCTCAAATGAAAAAAATGTATTTAAAATACAAAGAAAATTCATGACCAAAGATTCAATTATACTTACTCTTCTAACATCTATTCTACAGTGAATTTTATGTATTGATTAGTCACATTATTAGTTTTATTGAATATCACCTCTTTGTTTGTAATAATTGACCTGCTTATAGTGGAAAAAATAATAGTTGGTGCAGTAATATTTTTATGTAACATTCAAATGCACATGCAACATTCAATATTTCTAATGTGCTAATCATAAGCTACAATTATTTGTAGTTTTTGTAAAAAACATTGGTTCCAGACACAAACAAATAAAAAAAGGAAACACACATGCAACACAAGAAAACTGAAATATCCTCACCTAATATTGATTTTGGTCTTGGTTTTTCCTTTTTAACATAACAGTCTTCTTTTTCTACATCCAAATGTGTGCTATGTGACATATTATCATTACTAAATGCCAACATTCCCATTTGATCATTATTATTAAGAAATTTAGATATGATAGTCTTTTCATTTTTACATGAGTCACAAGAAAATTCATTTGTATTTATTATATGAAAATTTTTGGGATTCAAATGTCCAGAGCACTTAGAGCATCTGAAGCACTGCCTGTGATATAATTTCTGTGATACAATCAGCCTTTGTGCTAAGTAGACAGGAAGTCCACAAGTGGCACATTTATCCAAAGCCACTTTTCCAAATTTGATTGGTGTCTACAAGAGTGAAAAAAGAAAAGAAAAGATTAAGAAATAATAGTGATAAATTCACAACACACAAGGGCAACACATATCTACTCAAGCAAGCAACATTCTTAAGTGAAAATGTAATTGTGTATGTTATACATAAATAGCCAAATACTAACTGTTGTCTGTGATAACGATGACGATTTTGCTTCAGTTTCTGAAACCTTTGAATTAACTGAAAATTAAATGGAAATTTTATATATACCTATATATACATACTCTAGGATACACAAAGTATATAGGGTATGAATACACATGAATAAAGGGAAATATTTAATATAAAATGAAAAGTTATGTTAATTGTGTATAAAATTGAAATCTAATATATATTTTGTATTACTTATGACTCACCAGTATGTCCAAGGCGCTGATAAAATTGAGACAAATATGTCAATACTGATAATCTATCTGGAACATCATTCTCTACCATATCTTCTGCATCTAACAATGCCGGTATACCCAAATGTTTTTCAGCAATACTATAAGCCAGCTGATTATTTTCATATATATTATCAGGATTTAGTGTGGACAAATCTCTGTAAGTTTTTATTTTATGAAACTAGGTTATTGATGCACCATCATAAGTAAAATATACAGAAATAGTGAAACTTACATCAAGTCAGGTCTAAAATGATGTACAAGTGCACAAAACGCCATTCCATTCCTCCAAGATGTAGTCATGTTGTCTATTTGAACATTGGGACAGTCTTTAACGAGACGTTTGCACCATAATTCTAAAGCTTTCGTTCCTTTAACCTCAGACATTTTAGATTTTTTTATATTCAAGGATCAAGTAAGAAGAAACATAATAATTTAAATTATTGCACGGCAAAATGAAACGATTAATAATTGTCACACAAATACATTTCTTTATGAATAATATGTTAACGATTTATTGTAGGGCTACTACATAAAAATTATAAAATCTTTTTTGTTCAGTGGTACGTAATAACGTTTTTAAGAAGATTTATACAAATAAAATAATATTTGGAAATAAAGAACATAGTAATTTATATTAGTGTTGAGTTGGAAAGTTGACTGAAAACTGTCAAATGAAACGCAGTCGCAAATCGCAATGTTCGAAATGGTTCAAAACTTCAATGAGTTCAAACCGCTACAGTATTTGTCACTGTCACGAGGAGCTGCTAAAACAATAATAATTGCAAGAGTAAGAAGGCGCGAATGTAAAATTATGACAGTGTGAGAAAGACGAATCTTAAGTATTCTCTCTCTATTTGCATATTATCGGTTTTTTTTGTTTGCCGTCGATGGCAGACAATGTTTTTGTGTCGAAAGAGTTTTGCTCTCAAGACGTGTTCATGGTTGGTACGAAACCGGTTTCCATGATTGTATCTATTAAAATTACGTTTGTTACAGAAAAATATTTATCAAAAGTATGATATAATACGTTGATCATTAACAATTAAAACTGATATTTTTTGTTTACTTATACGTATGACGTAATAACATGGCAGTTACTATTACACTGTTGAAAAAATAAGATAGCAATCATAAAATAAATTAAAAAATTAAGCATAATATATAACTTACCTACAAAAACAAAACAGTTGGTTGAAATAGATGAATAGAACGTCATCTTGTTTAAACCATGTTATAACTGCTCACAAAAACAATACAAAAAAAAAATTTTGCTTGTTTGTCAGTGTAGAAAATTAAAGCGAAACGACATGATGCCCAAAGGCACTACTTTGTACGAATAGCGTGACATGCATAGCTATCTCCACGCTTCTCTGTCCTTTGCCTGGGTGATGTCGAAGCTAATTACTGGATCAGTTACTGTATTAAGCCTCGATGGACATTCATTTCACATTTTTATTGATTAACAAAGTAGTACCTTTGTACTTATCTAACCGAAGTATTTCTTGCCTGTTTCGGATAAACCCTACCGGGTACCGAGTACCTCTTCGTCTACCTATGTGTTATTTACAAATTGTGTTGTATATTATTATCAAAGTACAATTTTCAATTCTAAGAAGTTAACGAGTTTAAAGTGACACATCCGCTCTTAACAATAAGTTTAGTACCTAAGTACCTACTACGTTTTCTCGTCATAATATATTACATTCGATAGATATGAGTCATGAGTGTCGCTTTAAAAAAAGCTGGTATATATATATATATATCCCTACCTAGTAATTTTTTAGTTTAACTGTTTATGTATTACTGAGTCATGGTAGGTAGAACTATTCAGTTACGAGGTTCAAAAACTTTTATGTTTAAAACAACAACCACTCTTAGGCAAAATAATAATTATTAATATTTAAGGTAACAAGTCCCATAAAAGTAAATACTTTACATACTATTACACACGTAGTAATATAAATTATAGTGTAAATGGTGGCGCTATTCATACCTACAAATATGTAAGTAGGTGTACCTACATGGTATTGATTTTACCTATTCTTTCCATATTAGCCAAGACTTACCTCAAGGTTATATTTATACGGTTCTAACTAAAGTCGATCGATAGTAATCATAACATCGACCAGCGACGATGTCGAGTTATAGGGCGAGTGAATATTGATCAATCTAATTCCAGAAACATACTGCGTTATACCTTAGTAGCACGATAGACTTCATTGAGTTGAGCGCTGCAGTGTATCACTACCAAAAATAATTTATAGTAGTTACCTAAAAGACAAAGATTTGTAAAATGACTAAAAAGCTCTTTAAAACAACTTATATGTTATTATTGATTATTGTTGTGATTATTGAGGGGAAAAAACTTTCTAGAAGTCGAAGTTCAGGACGGAGTTCTAGTAGGAGAACCTATAAACCTCAGCCAGCTCCAACTTCATTAAGCTATCCGCAACCATCAGCTCCGAAGCCAAGTTTATTTGGTTGGCAAGAAAAAACCGCCCAAAAGACGCAAGTATCGCAATCTCACCAATCTAAAACCGGTAATCAAGCTCATTCTTATCCTTCAAGCAACACTGGGCTTTCTGGATCGGGTCCACCAAAACAAACACAACAAGAAAATTTCCAAATGAGTAATGTCCCAAGCCAACAATCAGGATCTCGATCTGCTCCATCAAACCAGGCAAATAACCACGCATATCCAGCTTCTAATGGATTATCAGGAAATTCAGGATCAGGTTCCACCTATCCACAAGGATCTGGACTGTCCGGATCTAATGTAGCTCCACCATCGTATCAAGCTGCAAATAAACCACAGTACCCGACCAATAATAATTTACAAAACCATCACTCCACAAACAACATTGGAAATAATAATTATAATCAGGGTCCTCCACCCCCTTATACACCATACGGAAATAACTATAATCATCAAGGCCCTTCACCTCTTTATAGTGGTCATAGTGGATATGGTGGGCCTGGATATAGTCCGCAAATGCCTGGCTACTTTGGCAGTTACGCCAACAAAGGCTTTGGAGGGGTAGGCCGCTCAGGTAGTACATTGGCTGGTGTGGGTTTAGCGGGTGCCGGAATAGGAACTGTACTCACTGGACTTGCATTGTGGAATTTAGCTAGATCTACCGGGCATCACCATCATACAGTTATCTACGATAATAGAGGACAGCCCGTTGCAGTAGCACCTGAAAACGGAACAGTCTCAGCCGAAGATTCTATATTACGTGATTTAGTGAACTGTACTCTCACAATTAGTAGCCTGAATGCTACTGAAATTATTGCGATTCCCTGTTCTATTGCTACTTCTTTCACTCCAGATGCTAATGTAAAGGATGATAAAGTGGAGAATGCTAACGATGGTACTAAGTGCACGATAACAGTGGTAACAAAAGACGCTAAAGAATTTATGACGACAATACCTTGCTCCATTCTCCTCAATACAGCAGCACAAAATAACGTAACAGAACCACCGAACCTTGTGGCAGAAACTGCTGTAAATGGGACTATCGTAGAAAGTGATATCAACGATTCTAATTCTCCAAAAGCTTTAAACCTTTCTACTGATGCTAAAAATTTAACTGATGGGTTAAACTGTATGTCTTTAGAACCGGGAGAAATTCGCGATCCTATTAATCCGTGCTTTAGTGTGAATAACAATTTAACTGTAATCCCTGTCAATACGACTTCTGAATCTGAGGTTCTTTAAAGAAGCAAAGTAACTGTTATGCTTGATTAAAGATTTGATAGAAAAATAAAACTGAATATAAATGTGTTTAATTTAAACTCTCTGCTTAGATAAGTTCCACTCATTTAAAAAACCTCCTGCCTAGATTTCTATACTGCCACATAAAGTTACATTGCTAGAATTTTACATACTTACAAAGAGTATAATATTATAATCACTTATTTTCTGCTTACTTTCCTAACCTGTGGGCTGTGACACAGAGAGTGAACGATGTTTATTGTTTAGCAACGTTTACTGTAGGCTGTGGCAGTGAGTTTTGTTTTCATTTTTTTAGTAGGTAGGTACCTACTAGGTACCTAGTTAATGGCAATAAGTTATAAAGTGAGTTTGTGAAATGAGAGTACCGTGTGATACTGTGTTATCATGTGAATACAATCATACCTGTTGATTGCTACCTACCTTTTTAATAATTATTGATGTTTTCTTTGCCGATCAAATTATGTATGTACCTAAACGTGATAACGCGACATTTTAAAATCTCAAACACTTTTTATTGTAGAGTACGTTGTTAATTGAATTGCATCTGAATTAAAATGTTGATAACTTCGCTGTAACAATAACTCTAAATGCACGAATTGTTGTAGCACCTAGCAGGTGTTAAAATCTTTGCGTCTGGTGTCTGGCGGTTTTTTTGATAACAATTATTGTCTTATAATCAGATTATAGTCACTCTAAAATTTAAAAAATGTCTGACCCTACAATTCAGACTTTTTGCTGTCATCATAATGATAAACAAGGAGGAGTAGTAACCATTCAAATAATGGATGAGTTTAATACTGAATCATATAATACTGTTTGTTTGGTGTCATCTACTATTGGGATTCTAGGTGCAATGTATCAGGTGAGTCTTAAAAAAATAAACTGTAGAGACAGTCTTGTTTTCTTTTCGATTTAAGATAATACCAATTGCTGTAATAAGAAATTTGCGAAATATACCAATATTCGATGTCTTTTTGTTTTAGATTTTCCAAAACAGTGCACAGAAATTACACAGCCCAAATAGAGGAAGGAATATCATTATGTGGTTGGCAGTTGCAGATCTATTAGCATCGCTGGGTAAGATGATAACATCTTCATAGTTTTTATTATTTCAGATTGTATTTTCCACTAACTTGTAAATGCAAAGTGGTATATATAAGTTGAATATGTATGTTCAATAAAGTATGATGAATGAATTTTGAATAAGTTTAAATGGAAAAGTGAAAGTCCTAACCTTTTTTTTTGTTGATGTCACATTTTCTTTTTATATATTTGATTTTGCCATCATATAGAAAACTATAATATGTATATGGTAATTTTTGTATATTTCAATTGGTTTATTACTTGACAGGTTTTTGTGGGATGACAATTTAGTCCTGTTAATAACTATAATTTTATTATTTTTTGTATGAAATAATGGATAAATAATAATTTGTATATTTTGTATTAGGTGTATTAGTGCGATCATCATTGTGGTTGAAGTACAAGAATATTTTACCATTGCCAGATGACAACATTAGTGTTCTATTCTGTAGCATTACTTCGGTGAGTAAATTTTCTATTTCAATATGTAATAGGTATGTAATTATAGAAGTGAAACCATATTCAAGAGGATAAATTAATGTGAATGTCTGTAATATGATCTGGTTTGTGGTTAAGTGTATTCACATTTCATTCAGCTCAACAGATAATATTTTAATTGAATTAAGACGTGCCATACAAATATTTGTAATAGTCAAGAACACTGTATGTTTACCTAGGAATCAAGTTCAGGACATTCTACACAGCACACATTGAATGTCAGACATGTAGTTAATTTAGCTACGGATTCATTTAATTTTGAATGAATTAAATGTACATGATAAAAAATTTTTTTAGCTATAGGTACATGTATATTTTACTAGCAAGTAGTTTTTTGTGTAAGTTTTATATGTAATGCAATAATTTATGTGAATGTAATTAACTAAGTGACATGGTTTATAAAATGTACATGAAACATTTAATTTTAGAAACAAATATATTGTTATAAATTTCTCAATTTACCATAAAAAAATAATAATAGAAACCATAATAAACAAAGATACGTCGTTCAATAACCTGCCTACTCAAAATACATAACGACCACCCAATTATTTAGGACCAGTTTCCCCTTCTATGACAGATTATTAAATGGTCCCATTCTAAGAACGACTATAGATTGTAGAATAATGACGGCCGGCAACTAAGCCACTCATTTCGCCGAATATTAGCTGCGAGTCAATCCTCGTTCTTGATACAGCGTGGCACGGCTTCGAGCTAAATTGGCTAGCACGCGCACCTATTCACGACAAGTTTTAAGACGAAACCCCACCCGAACGTTTATGACATCAGCCAATTAACTTGTAACGATATATTTACATTTTCCTTTAACCAAAGAAGGCCGATTGCGCATAACTAGGAGCACATTTACATTTCTTCTATATCCAATTTTTTCGCGCGTATAAGTAGGTCGTATGGGCAATCTAAAGAAATAAACACAAAAATCAGTACTTTTTGTATTAACTACACTTCGTACTTTTTTAATTTTTTTAAAATTAGCTTTGTCTAATTCACTAATGTCTGCACGTAAGGGGGCGTACAAGTATTACGTAACACCCAACTGACAATTTTTACCCAAATATCACAGCTATGTTGCGCAAACTAACGGAAAGTCGCTAAATTACTTTTAATCGCGTTGGCGGTAGTAATTAATAAATAAAACAATAGATTTCTAATCCGCAATACATGCGTATTTTATGTATTCATATATTATTTATTTAATAAATAATCACACATAATTTAATAAACATTTGCTAATAAGTTTCAAATATACTTATTAAATGGGCTCAGTCCTGATAAACTTTTCTCTTAAGATTAATAGAATCTAACATTTAATTATGTTGTTTTCCGGACTTGGTCCTGTCATTTTTTGGCTTCATCCACCATTATACTTCTCATGCATTTTCCTATTTTTTCTTTATTGTAAACTTGTAATCTCTTACAATAAAATAACATGTTTACTTTAAACTTTGGGAATACAATTAGAAACGGAAACTGAACTAAAATTTAATAGTATACTTAACAAAACAAAAAAAAACAAAATCTATATTCTAATAAGCACGTAGGTATATAAAAAAACTATTCAATTGGAATTATTGCTCCTCTGTCCACGGGTTTGCCAGCCACTCACTCTTTCATTACTGGTAATGGGAGAGCAAAATAAAAATGTCGTATATAATACAATTGGAGGATTTCCCGTAAACCATAAACGAAAAGGGTTTCCAACTTGGGAGATTTTAATACCCTATTTTTTTTATTTAAATGAAAAACCCCCCACACCCTCCTCCCGCCTTTGTAACGCATCGGAACGTTTTACAAGACCCCTCTCCCCCCAAACTGCGTTACGTAATACTTGAACGCTGGCCTATTCGAGTTTGGAACGCAGTGACTACTTAATGTCATGAAATGAAAAGAAGCGGCAAGATGTCACTTAGAAATCTCTATTAATCTAATACGTACAATATAATATGATCTTTTATAACTACAATTAAATTTAAAAAATAAAATAAAATTGCATCTTCGTCGATGCTTACGATATAACTTCAAAAATAAAATAAAAAACTTTTTTTCGCAACATTAGGGATTAATAAAATAAATTTTATGGAGGAATTTAAAATATTCCAGGCATGGACTCAATACTTTTACACGGCAACATGGTTTTGGACACTCTTCTATGCCGTAGATGTTTGGCAGTCCATACATGGTAAAGAATCACGACCGTTACTATACCATTCCTTGGCTTGGGGGATACCAGCAGCAACTACAAGTATCGGTCTGTCTATTCTCTACATACCTAACGCCACGTGAGTATTTTATTGCTATAGAAAGTATCATTATGGAATTGTAGGTATATCAATTATGCATAATCAAAAATCCCTCATAGATCTCATTTCGTCTATTTAATGGTGAGTGACTATTAAAATTGCCAGACAGAAAAAATAATTTGGCCTAAATAAAATTTTATTTAAACTATTTGACTAAATCCTGATTGTCAATTACGTTAGATTGTGAGTCTGACACACTATAATTGGTGCATAGACAAACATTTATTTGCATGCTTTATTGATTTTATTTACTGGCAATTGAGCCTTCTATTTCTATAAAAGGAATTTGGTTGGTCGAACACAGCAATAGATTTTTTATTTTTTTAAATCTTAATGGTTCTAAGATATTTTTCAGATGCCATAATTTAAAATCTCTCTCGAGCGTGCTTTTGAGAATTCTACCAAACTACTGTGCAACATATGTGCCCATAGCTTTAGTTATGGTCATAAATCCAATAATATACATTTTGGCGGGAAAGAAAATCGAAGTTACTGTAGCTCTACCTTTAGCGCAGGTATGTAGGTACCTACTTGAACTTAAACTCTTTTTTAAAAGATTTTAAAAGAACTCACATTATGGCTTACGCATTAGTATATAAAGATAATAAAAATAATGTTTATTTAAATTTCAAAAAAGATGAAACTTCTAAATTCGACTGTTTTTTTTTCCTTGTTTTGCTACGCGAACCTGCAGCTAATTTGGAATCGATTTTAATAATTATTTTTACCCTTTCAACTAAAAATTCACATATCTAGATGATTTTTTAGTCATCATATTTCCAAGTGGATACAAAATTGTATAAAAAGGGATCTTTAATCCTGTGAGTTAATAACAAATTTGTGACGCATTGTACAGTATACTATTAAGACAGTTCAAAGGCCCGTATAAAGGGACTGAAATTTTTTGTTATCCATAAATCAGCCCCTCCTCCCCATGTCTTTGAATGTGTCTACTAAGGATACAGTTTAATTATAATAAACGCTACATCTTTCCAGTTTACGAGCAAAGAGAGAAGAGTTGTGGATGCGTTACGCCTTAAATTCTTTTTGATTAACGTCGTTTTTTATGTGTGTTGGTTGCCAAATCTCATTAATGGAGTTTTAATATGGACGAAGTGGTCTACTATTCCCGTGAAGGCTATTATTGGAATATGGTATATTATGGTAAGAAAATATGTTAATTGTAAGGGGTATGCGCCAGATTATAATAAATCATCATAATTTCATACACTGAAACGGGAGTCATTTTATAATGAAACAAAACTATAGTGCTTATAAACATGGAATTTAAAGTCCATACACGCAAATGCGGAAGGGCTCGGTCCTTGTCTATGGTCGTATCTACTTTTAATTTGAGGCTTGTTGCTAGAAAATAAAACGAATATATGCATTTCAGGCATTAATGAACCCAATGCAGGCATTGCTCAATGCATTAGTGTATAGAAAGTGGCGTGTGATGGAAGAATACCAGCCAGTATTCGGCAATGGTCACAAGGAATTGAATTTCAGTGATGAGCAATCTCCCCTTCTAGGATCTGAACCACCTAGATTACTTTTAGCACCTGTTCCAGCCACTATTAACAACTATGCTACTTTATAATTTTGTGAAGTTTTGCCAGATACAGGGATCTTTTGGCACTTAACTGTCATAACTCATATGCGTGAGGTATAGTTGGTGCGATTTACGCGCGCCATCTGAAAAAGCTCTTCATATAAAATGTGCGTTCAGAAATGATTAAATACTTTGACAGCAACGATCCAATTTTAAACAGCTGTCAAAAAATCCTAGAATTTGTGCTTTTGTAGAGACTCAGTCATTCCAATAAAGTCATGATAGTTGCAAAAAAATAAGTACCCAATAATTATTGGCGTTGCGGCAATTATTCATTTTTGATGGAATTTTGTATATTTAAATTTTACATGATTATGTCCAAATATAGTCATGTAACTATGTATACATATTTACTTTATATTTTATTTGTATGAGATATATTTAAGTGTTATAGGATGATACTGTCTCATTAAGTGAGAATAAGATAGCTAATTTCACTTGTATTGGTTTTGGTCTTTGTATATAAGTATCCAATAATTTAAATTGTACTTTGTGTAAAATTTACAATATTTCTCATATTTATTTTTCTTGGAAAACACTATTCGGTTGTTTTGTATGACAAACTAGTGATGTGATGCAGGTTATTTTGGAAAGTATACAAGGAATTCAGTGGAGTATTTGCTTCATTATATATACAACATATGACATAACTGTATGCCAATTTTTGCAGCTTTCATTGTCATAACTAAGATATTATTACTTATTGGTTTTAATAGTCGTGATTTAAAGGAGTCCAATGCAATTTTTCAAAGTATGAACCTTTTAATATGAAGTAAACGATGATGAGGTTACCATTATTTTTTAGAAGTTGATCTTAGAACTCAATAAGTAAGTTAAGTAATCAAATAGAATTAATAAAGTGTGTTACCAATGAGGCCTAACAGCTGTTACAGTTTTAATATTCTAACAACTACCTTCATATTGTAAAAGATTTATGCACTTGTAGTTTTTGTATGAGTCATGTTTTGTATTACACTTTTTTATTTATGCAATTTTTTAGGTAGGTACGCACATACTTTTAACCATTGAAATTAAATTAATACACACAAGGCTGACTAATATGAGAATTAAAATGAATAATATCCAAGATTTGTACAAAAAATATGGTATCTGAAATATTCATCATCACCAAAAGCTGATGAATAATTTAATATTCAATTAAACGCAATATGCTTGAAACTCGTATCTATCGTGCTTCTCTGGATAATAATTATTTTTATTCAACCTATATTTTAAGTTAAATAGGATAGGGATATGGAATAAATGGTATAATTATTTGTTTTGTTATTTTCTTGTTTTATTTATGTAAATTTAGCAATAGCTTTTGTTTTTATTTGTGCCATGATTTACAGGGTTATATATACAGTACTTTTAAAATAATGTACAAAATTAATGTTCTTAACAGTGCAGTCATATTATATGTGTTAATTTTTAAATGCTGGTTTTATTTACCTACACTTTTTTTTATTAATTGCAAACAAAATATCAAAGGGTCACTTTTTTGTTTGAAATGAATCAAACGAAAAGAATTAGTCTGCAACCATAGCCTTGTATCAGAATGCTTAGTCCATGGGCGACGGAAATACCTTATCATCACGGGAGCTGCTTCTCCTGTTGTTTGCTCTAATATAAATAAATAAATTTATTTAATAGTAGTACATAAACTTTTAATAGAATCTTTGCATACAATTATATTATTTACATATTATTATAGAGTATAACTTAATAATTAACTATCACATTTTAATTATTGAAAATGATAATTATTTTAATTATCATTTTCTGGTGGTGCCATTGTCAAGTCAGTTACGTCTTTAACTATCATGTGTGCAATTTGCCAAGCCATTTCCTCTTCAACTCTGGATGAGTTCATTGGAACAAATTTATTAACCATTTTTTTAAGTAGTGATTTATCTTTCTTATCTGGATCGGGCTCTAATTTTGATTCAAATCTTCCCAAGCTATTAATTCTACCTAGACTTAAACCATCATGTTTCTTCCTTTGCCAAAGTGCATCTGCATTATATAGTTGATTAGAATCTATGGTCATGTCAGGTACAGAGAGGTTCCGTTTTTTCTTATAGAGAGGATCACCCATAGCCAATAATGTATTATGAGTACTTATGCTAAATTCACTACTGCAGTCTGACTGAGATTTGCAACTAGTTGGAGAAAGGAGGTCTACAGATTTAACCATTTCTGATAGATATGTGTAATAAAGTTCAGACTCCAAAAATGATTTTACATAATTTGTTAATTTATTATAAACAACAACATATGCTATATCAAAGCAAGTTGCAATAGTGCCTCCTTCTCTACAAATATTACTTTCAATTTTTAATCTTATATCTGTGGGGAAACCAATGGGGCTAGTGGCTTGTAGTGAAAAATATCTTTCATACAATACAATAGCATCTGCCTGTGCCTGTTCTGAACTTGTATTACCATTAATAAGATTGTCTCTGAAATGAGTTACAGCCATAAGGAATTCAAGAAAAATACTATGAGATTCCTGTTCTAAATATTCAGTAAAGTAAAATAAAATAGTTTCATTATATAAAATGTCCTTCAATTCCAGAGAACCACTTGTTAAAATATCAATTTGAGATTTGGTATATAAGGCATGATTTTTAAAGTCACTGAAATATTTAGTTTCTATTTGAAGAAACAAATAATCTTGTATTGGTTTAAAACACTCCTCTTTTATCTGTCCTTCAGGTTGGCATATATTAGATATAAGCACCTTTCTTAATTTATCTGGAATATCTAACTGACATGGTGCCTCTAATGCCACATATTTCTTAAAAAGTTTCACAGCTTCTTGAGTGAGGTCAATGTTTTGTTTTTTTTCACAAAAATCACACGACTCATTAAAGTTATCATTTAAATTACTACAGGAACTCCTGGCCTGTGTCCTTTGTAACCTTTTTAGGTTACTGGTACTTGCTCTCCAATTGGGCAGAGTATGTGCACCAATAGTGGAATCTGGTTTAATGCAGGTACAATGAATATCTAAGCTTTTAGCATGGTTATATTTATTATGATTTTTCTCATTACTGTCATCCAAACTTAACACTTTTAATCGGTAATGTTCTAATTCCAACCAACATTTCAATATGAATGGATTTCCTTGAGATTCCAGAAACAATAAGAAATTTTTAATGGCTTTTCTATCCTTTAATATATCACTAAGTTTCAAATACAGTTTAGACTCTTTTTCAAATATTCCTGCCACATCTAAAATTATAATTATATTATGACTTTGATGAAAACATAATTAAAATAAGCTATGATTAGAAACATACCACTGATATTATTAAGGGAGTCAATATTAAAATCAGTATCCAGAGAATTTGGTCTATTTTCTTCAGGAGGTCTCACAGGGCATCCAGTTTTACCTTTTGCTAAAACATTAATAACATTGTTAGATCTATCAAGCAAAATTAAAAATATTGAAAAGTACAAGTATAAATTACTATGGTGTGGTCAATGTAGCTACCTGCACTTTTCCAAAACTTTATCATGTTTACATTACATTTGAGTGCTACACAAGTAGTTTTGTTTGTTGCAAACTACGATAAACGGGCTCATTACATGATCGCTATTATCGTTGAACGAAAGCTATTCCACATAAACCAACAATTTACGTTTTGCAATGTTATTTGTAAATAAAGAGCAGGCACTAGGCAGAAAGAATTGAAGTGCAAACAATAATATTAGAAAAATTACGATTTTGCACAGCTAACAGCCGAGTGCCGACAGCTTTTGACATTTGACTTGCACAGATAAATTGAAATATTATTTTAATAATAATTACATATTATTACGACAAAACTATTTTAGCGTACCTATAAACTAAGTTAACTAACACAAACTATCACTGACTCACGCTTGACCCGCTATCTCGCCCGTTTGAACTCAAGATTTTAATAATTAATCATCATCAAGGTCATTGTTACACTAATTGACGGAATAAAAATTCATATATTTTTTTATGTAACATTTAACAACTAGACTTTTTACCTCTTATTAAAGATAAATTCGTATTTTTGACCAAGTTGTATATAAATTATAATTTGGGCAAAATTTCACTTTTCTTTGTTCATTGTTGGATAATTTGCAATATTTTAGAGATTATGTTAAGCCAGCTACACGTCGGCGAATGTTTTCGCCAATGGTGTGGCAGAGGGTGAAATAGGAGAGTTCATAAATATGAAAGTTTCTGAGGATGTTTGTGACTCAATCAGGCTTAAGCGGCTGAACGGGTTTGAATTAATTTTGGCACGCAAATAGAATATGCTTTGCATTAACGTAATTTTATTATATAGATACAGAAGCATAAAATTGTTTGGATATTATACCTACATTGCACATAAAGGACGTCATGTTTAAATTATCCTAAGGGAACTATTCTAATTGTATTGTAATTGAAAAACCACTTTATTGTAATTTGTATGTTTTATTTTATAAATTTAGTGATAGGTAGGTAGGTACATCATGTTACGACAAAATTAACGCGGGTGAAACCGCGGGGCACAACTAATAACGGATAAACTCAAAAACTACTTGACCGATTTATAATTTTTTTGCTACAATTACTGAGTGACATAGGTGATAGTGTGGACGAAGTCGCGACTTAGCTAGTATGTTACCAACTTTACTCTTTCTTTCTTCCAAACTTATTTAAATATTTTTTGCATTGGTAGCATTGGATAATTTAAGAAATAGAAGAAACTTTAATGTTTATACGATAAACACTTGCATTGCGTTTGTTTGATTTTCTCCAATAATTAAGCTAACCAAAATTAGTAAGCAAATTAACTAATTTTGTGGGACCAATACCCGAGTTATTAATTGATGACAGACTGATGTGCGGTCTTTACGCAATATACGTAAGTGAGGACGCATCTTACAAGCAAAGGCTATCGACCTTACGGTTACTTGAAGTAACTGTTTTGTTAATGGAAATAGCTTAGCATCTCTCAGAACTGCGCAGGTACAGCAGCGTTGACATTTATTCGCGGGTCCAGCATTCAACGAAGTGATATCATTATCTGTATTTAAATTTTCCAAAATGAAGAGTGTTATAATTTTAGTGATATTCTCAACAGTGATGAGATGTATCGAATGTACTCATTACGATCAAAGCCAAATAGGCGATATTAATGTTCAAGTTGGATTAAAGGATTTTCAAATTATAGCGCTTTTAAACGGTGGCAAGGAAGAATATGTGGTAGGTACCTAAATTAATAAAATAATAGATTATTGTGACGACTAACATTCACTTAAGTTTTATTTTTAACCGACCTTCAAAAAAGGAGGTTATCAATTCGACGCGTATTTTTCGTATATATTATGTAGGTATTAGGTATATATTCTACTGTTTATTGTCTTTTAACATATTGTAAGCAATTATATTAGTTTATTTTGAATTATTGCTTGTTAATTTGTCTTTAGACAAATTATTGAATCCGTTCTAAATATTATACGTATATCTTTTATTATTACCCTTATTTTTTTAACAATTACACCGTTAGTAAACTTAATAAATTTTAATAGTTATTCGCTAGGTTTTGTTATCTTCTTATTACGGGGTAACGAATATTTGTATCCGCTTAAACATACCTATAAGTAAAAGCAATGCCAGATTTAGAGGTCTAGAGGCAACAATGGAGTGGAGACCCCCTGCCTCCAAATTATTTTCCAAATAAAATTGTCATTTTTTCAATAAATAATTAATAATATAGATCGATGATTTCTGTTAATATAATCATGTTTGTACAAAGTAGGTACTGTAAAGGTAAAAGGATTTTTTTTCTGAAATCTGTGGTGGGGTCCCTCTTTTGTGGAGCCTCGGTTGCCCTCCTCTAAATTCGTACCTGGGTAACAGGAATAACAATTACGCGCCGATTTTTAAGTCTACATAATAATTTTCGTCAAAAGCCTTTAGCGTAATTAATTAAATTTTTTTTACAGGATTATGACTATGCGTATGATTATAATGAGATGACAATCAAGCCGCAAAACTGGACGACTTTGAGACCATTAAACGCTTCAACCGGCACCGAGCCTGTTAGTGTGAGGAATAATAAAACTACAGTACCGATCCTGCATGAAAAAACAGAATCGCCCACCAAAGTCCCAATCACTGAACTATATGAAATAACAACAGACGTAACCGTTATTGATAATAATACGACAATAAAAAACGCTATTCATTCTTCAGCAGAAACATCTCAAAATGCAATTGCTTCTTCAAATTCGACAAGTAATGGTAAAAAATGCAAAAAAGGTTTCGTTCTAAATTATAAAGGTGACTGCGAGTTAAAATTGCAAGGCACGGGAAACGCGTAAGTACATGTTTTTTGCATCACTCTCTCGAGTTTTTATTCCGGCTATTAATAGATGTTACTAACTCGTTTTCCTGAAAGATAAGCGAGCGAGAAGAGTCGAGGCCGTATTAGGTTTATTTACTAATGACATATTAAGTACCTACTCGTATTTTATGGCAACACGATTAACTGACTCTGCAGTTTCGAATATGCCATAGTCGATTTCGTGCAGCGTAGAAAAAAAAAACACTTTTGAGAGCACACCTCTATTTTCAAATCTAATTTAATTAAAAAAAAATTAAAATGTGCTTCTTGTTTTAATATACCTATCTAAGTATGTCTGATAATGTAGTCACTCACTGTCTTTTTATTCGTGTTGCGCCGGAAGACGAGGGCTTAATCGTCGAAGAAACAAGAAGATGTCCAAGTCGAAAATCTGATCATATGGGGATGGGGGAGAGAGGGTTACGCGAACACTGTAAGCCGGAACAGACTGCAGTTACTACATATTCCAAAGTTTTCAAGCACTTTTCGGTGTTAATGACACTTGCATACAAAAATGGGAGTTCTGAATCGTGTCCTTATTAACGCCCATCTTCCATCGCTTTCCTGATTAAGTAGAGTAACATCCTTAAACATCAAGATTTTTGTTTCGAGTTATAAATTATAATATACACTCACGAGGTGGTCAGTTGTACCTAGAATTTTGACAAAAGTTGCTTGCGTTATTTTTCTACATCATTTAATTTTGCATACATATTTTGTGCATAAACAATCTGAAATTACTGTCTTGTTTATTTTTCCTAAATTATTATTTAATTACTTTAATTTTAAATTGTATCTTAAATAATGCAATTTAAAATTAAAGAAGTGTTTGTTTTTTCAGATTATTAAAATTAGTAAAATTATCTCAAAAATTGAAATTAAGAAGAGAAAATAAAGAAGACTAAATTTATAAATCAAATATGAAGATGATCTTATTGGATAGATAGTAGTATATTCATATAACATTAGAAATATTGTGTTATTTTTAAGATTAATAACATTTTGAGAAGTGATAGTTATTATAAACTATTGTGTTGTTTCAATTGGCAGTAAAATCATTTATATTAAATTCTTGTTTGATTGATATAAACTACATTAAAACATGGAAACCATCTTTTCTATATCGCTACTCATTTAATACTGATCTCCTTGCTTATATCATTTTTTTAAAATAGGAAATATTATAATAAAAATAAAAAAAAAATTCAGTAATTTATTTACACTAAATGTGCAACTGCAGCAATGTGTGCATAAAATGTACAAATATAAGAAATAGGATAGTTTCTAGTGATTTATTTCATTTGTACCATTTAGCTTACTTGTTATAGTATAATAAAAATAGGATTTAATTTATTATACATATTTAAATGATTCTAAGAACAAATTATAGAGTGTTGAAAGCTTGAAGGTAAGGGAAAGACAATGAAACTGACATCACTAAATTACATAAATATTTAAAGTTTACATAAGCAAAATAATAGTGGAAGAAAAGCACCAATTGTAATAAACAGTGGGACCATCACTGAGCTATCATCTATGGAATATGGATCAGGTTGCTTAGGTCCACTCGCTCTCCTTGCTTTTGTTTGCTTCTCCTCTTGCTCTTCACGAGGCTCTTCAGTCTCAGTTTCAGGCCACACTATAGGTGGTAACTTAGGAACCTCATCTATACTACCTCTCATAACATACAACGCATTTATTTTTGGATTATCCCTGTACCCTTTAATAAATTCAACTTTTATTTTACTTCCACGTATATCAGATTCCTCATCATTGTAGTATAATTTGCCATTTCTGATAGAATATGGGATATACTCATCATGTGCAACACCACGACCTACTTTGTCAAAAATGTCTAAGTCAGCTACGATAGTGTGGTCCCCGTTTAGAACGACATCAAACACTTTCATATTTGGAGCATTAAAATAAACTTCACTAAACTTGAGCACTAAGACATAATCACCGTCTTTGTTTGCTGGAATATCATACCCAAATGTGCTATGATGGTAACGTTCCGTCTGATAAAGTATTTCATCTTTAGAATTCACCCTCCCGATCATGACAAACTGTTTACCGTAGTCTGAAGCAGTACCAATTCTTCCTTGTAGTGGATCCTTTTCGTAATGAACACCATAGATGTCTGTATGTGCTGGTCCTCCTGCGTTGACAGCATAAATTATTTCACCCAAGCCAGTCACATAGTTGATTAAAAATAAGAAAATCGTGCAACATTTCATCCCATACATATTTTTTAATATAGATTCTGATCTCAATATTAACTTTACAATTAAATCGACCAGTTTTACGCACTTTATTCAACACATTTTATTTCATACATTACATTCATGAACAAGAAATGAACATGTGAATTAATTAGGTGCCTACTATTGTATTGAGTTATTTTCTACAATGCCGGCAAGCCGCAATCAGAATTCGGAGTTTGGCAATTGGCAGTCGCCAGTCGGCAAGAATTTGATATGCCAACGTCAAACTGACACAACCGAGACATTTAGGCATAATGAGTACAGATAATGTACAATTTTCTTATTGTCTGTAATTCTGCAGGCAAATATTACTGTAAAAATTATAAATTTATCAGATTGCTCGTCATGTATCACATGCCATATAAAATCTTATGACGGCTCTACACGTTTTTGTAGTTTTTGGCCAAGATATTGTGATGGCGTCCACATGTAAGAAGGTAATTCAGTTTGCTTCGGTTCTGGCCAATGTACGAACAATATTAATAATTTATTATAATTAATTATTAATACATTTTATTGAAATGGATATTTAAGCGCTAATACGCGAAAAACTTTATTATTTTATTCTAATAATAAAATAATTCAAATAAAAAAAAATCCACCACCTTCATTTGTAGTGATGGTTCAGTAAATAGTGTGACGCGTAAATTCTAGTTACTAGACTAGAAATTAATATGAGGTGCGTGCAGTCACTCTGGGAGCTCGTTGCAAGCTAAACGCCACAAAAATTTTAACTTTGCCACAAACCGACAACTAGTACCCACAGATTAAGTAGAGAATTTAGCGCGAATTTAAAATTCAAGTACCTTCCAAGGTGATACGCATTTGCTAACGTGTGGACTGTAATGGCATTAGTGTAGTTGATCGATGACAAGAAGTTCATGACTTACTTTAAAATATATTTCCTGTGATAATCTTAAATATAATAACATAAAACATGATACCGGTGCTATTAAGTATAATTAAAGATCCACTTGGTCCACGCACACTATTAACTTTTGTATACTTATTCAATGTACTTTGTGGATCATGAATAAATTACTCAAGAGTTGAATATTTTTAGGGTTTTTCATAAAATGTGAGACGCTTGCGGCAAAGAAAATTTGTATGGAAATGACATATATATTATCTTCAACAATAAACATTTAGTTTTCATCACAACAGATGAATGAAATGGAGAATATATTGAAGCCGTTTTGTTGGTACTAGGTATTTAGCTGATTGAATGCGGCTTCTATTCCATCTTGGTATTTGATAGTATACTTGAATAATACTCCAGGACTTTGTTATTAGTTTAATAGAAGTAAAATAAAGAAAATTACATTGTGAAGAATATTATATAAAATACTAAGATTATTTCACTGTTGATCCGGAATGTATCATCATATATCAATATAATAAAGATATGAGAGAATCCAAATATTTGACGATGACATTCTATATGACTTGAATTTTGAATTCGTTTTCTTAAATTAAGCTCATAGCAAAGAGTTTCTTTACTAAAGAGGCTATACGCACTTCGCGACAATATGTTATATATTTTAGTATATAATAAAAAAATATTTATTAATATTTAGGTACAAATTTATTACTAGGGGTGCACGGCCTCGCGCGGCATCCTCGCGAACCAAATGTTCGGTCTGTGGAGACCCGTCTATTGACGTAGGTTAGACATTTAAAAATGTACAAAAGCTTCATTATTACCGTGGGAGGACGGGGTTTATATACAGTCGTTTAGTATCTATCAAATCTTTTTTTTAAAACCGATCTGAAATTAAAAACACAAAAAGAGGAGTGTTAAAATTTAATTGGGCCTGTGTGTCCCCTAAAGGAATGGAGAGATTATGATGCGGTTTTTACGGTTAAAAGCTGACATGATCAAGATGGTTCTTAGCAACAATTTATCAATATATATTCATGCATTTATGGGGTACTCTTATCAGTAACTAGCTATGTAGCGCGGATTCATCAGCGTTAATTATGTATAGTCAACAGTCGTCCTTGATAAATAAAGTATACTACACAAAAATAATTTCTCAATTCGTACCTGAGATTTCGCGTTTAACCAAAAAATAAACAAACAAATTCTTTAGTGTTTTTATAGATATTAGTATAGATTAACATGTCGGCAGTTTTGTCTTAAATTTCACTTTAAATTTCATTAATCTCTTCGTAAATATATCTAAGATTTTGTAATGAAAGTGATCAAGAAAGTGTGTTATAGAATTGTGGCAAGCAGACTAAATTGTAGGACGGCGTTGTTAGGAGGGGATCGTACAAAGCTCTGATGCGTATAGGATAGATTAAGTTAATGATTCTAATTTCACAGATCGCGTAATTCGATGTTTCAACTGAAACGCATGTAATTAGAAAGACGTTATTTTGATTACTTGATTAGCCTATTCGCGAAATCCAAATTTACATATACGTACGTAAGAGCTCGCCTATTATTCAAATACAATTTTAATTGTGCCCTAGAAATTCTAGAGCACATTTAAATATATTTACTTAAAGTTTCGCGACGTTAGAATTGGCTAGTAGAAATAAAAGTCACGTAATCTGGCCAATATTTCTCTGTTTTTAATATCGAGTTAATTTCTCACTCAAAAAAAGTATTTCAAATAGAAAAGATATCTTATTGTAAGAATACATAAACTTTCCTATAAAAAATCTCAACTTAATTGGCTTGGTTCAATTATAAAATACGACAGAGTAATCCTCATTTATATTACAATTTAGTATTATTTGATGAAAAAATAATGTAAACGAGCCTTCGCTTAAAAGAGGATAAGACTAGGGGATTTATGCAGCGGTTCAAAGTCCAGGATCTCTTAAAGTTATTACAATTTACTTATAAATTATTGTAAATTGCCTTTATCAAAAGAATTGATGATTAATTATTTAAAATAAACCCGACATTAACGGCAAGCAAAGACCGCCTCCTTGGTCTAGTGGTAAGCACGTAAGCGTTACAACCGCCTCTCGGTTCGATTCCCGGTGGAGATAAAAAAAACTCGGCCTGGCAGGACATAGAAGGCTGATCACCTGCTTGCCCCTAAAGAAAAATCGATCAGTGAAACAGAAGTGAGATCCATCTGCCCCATATCCCACTACTTCATTTTAACGGCAAGCAATACATCTGCTAAATATACCAAATCATAATAGATTTAATAAAATAAGTTTGATACACTTCTATGGCTGAAGTATAGTCGAATTGAGAAGCCTCTCCCTCAATACATCTTGTGCGTTGTGTTCTTCATCTTGGATTTTAACTTTGTTTAAGATTACGACATTTATTATTTCGAATAAGTAGTAGGTAATTAAGGCTTATTTATATAACTACTTTCACAATGACATTTCTTAACATGTATCTTAGATTTTGCTCTTAAATATTTAGACCTATTCAAAATAAAGTGAAACTTGTTACTTAGGTTCAAAGTTTTAAATTTATTCTAATTAATTTAATTAATTAAAAATTTAATCATTAAATCGCGGTTGTATATTAGTGTATCTATCTCTATTATGTGCTGTGATGTGTCTGTTTTGATGAAATTTAATACACAGACTAGAGTTTGAGAAAGGACATTGGCTATATTTGTGAAAATTTATATGGAAGTCGTCATTATCGAAAATTGACAGAATATAGAAATAAGGTTAACAGGCGGATGGAGTTGCGAGCAAAAGGTCATATCAAAAATAAATTGAGACTACAAATGAGAGTCAATCAACCGCTTGTGAATAGTTAAATGTCGTTAAATATTGAAAAAGAAAATATTTTTCGCATAAAAAATTAAACAAATCAATTTTTTGGATTTCATGTCCTTTGGTTCAATTTAACCTTATTAGATACTAACCTCCTTTATAGGTCAGTGGTCTATTCTTAGTCCTGTCTGGAAATAAAATTTACAGGACACAGAGTGATTCACAGCTCCAATTTAAGCGCTTTAAATCTCTAAAACGAACGCTATAAATTGTTCAGTTCCCGTGTGCGCTGGATTTACTTTTTTGTTTAAATACGCTTGAAGCGAGCACTTGAATTGTAAATGAGATTCCTGTTTATCACTGGACGAGATATAGCCGCGTTCAGCGTTTCAATTCATGTGGATTTGATTATAATATTATATTTGGGTAAGTAGTATATGCCTTTATGAAAACATGAATTATATATGACAACAAAGAAAGGCTTAACGGCGTTGTGAGATAGGAACAACCTAAGCTCTGTTCTGGTCATCCGTCAACGTCCGTCAAGTTTCAGTCAGTTTCCTCGACGACTCCAGCAGTTACAATGAGAGCGGCTCCGGCGTAGCACGCTATAAGTTAACGTTCACGGTTCTAACGTAAATAATTCTAGGCACGATGTTGTCCTCAAGAAAATTTTAACGAATTGTTATCATCTAATAACTTTTATCCCATAATCTTTGTTGACTACGTCACGTTTTGAACAAATGAATGTCGGACAAAAGATGTTTGAAGTGTTTACTTGTGGTAAGCTACTTAAGTTACAACAAACTTTAAAACTGAAAAAGTGGATAAGGTTATTCATAAAAACAAAGAACTTAGATATTTAATAAATAAACTAACTGTTATTTTTACTGTAGCAGAAACATAAATATTCAATTGAAGAAAGCTTCAAAATGTATTCACTTTCATATGAAGCATTTCTTTAGAAAAAATGTATAAGTCATTTATTTTATTCATCATATTCAGAAGCAATCCATAAGATTGCCTATTGTATCTATTAAATAGATCCTCGAAGAAAAAGATAATAATTGAATGGCTTTCTCATATTACAACAATAGTTACGGAATTAACCAAACAAACAATTACATTATCAATTATTTGACTGGAGTTAGATTATCCCATTATAAATAATATAAAGAACGTTATTATTTAATTAATTATTATAGTTTAGGTTTAATGATCTTTTGCATGAGAACGTAATTTTAAAAATTAGCAAATATTTAGAAGTAAAATCTTAACATATAAGTTATCTTATTTAATGTGTAAAAACTTTGAAATTTAGGTTATAATTATATTTAATATTACGAAAAGAAGCACTTAGCATGTGGAAGCCATTAATTAAGTTTTGGTAATGAGATAAGAAAATTTTCTTAATGAGGTAAGTAAAGATTTTTATGGCTAACAGAATTTAAAATCAAATCGAAGAAATTTGCTTATAATTATTCTCATGATGGATTTTAAAATGCGAAATGAAAAACAAATTGTAGATGGTTTTTGTTTAATATAACATCTTATGAAACTCGTTTGACGTGTCTTTATGTTTGTCTATATCTCTCTGTGGCATCCTAAATGAATGTACCTATTTATATATTTAGATTATGGTTTAAAAACAGACGTGTCGAGATAGATTTTAGCTATAACTGATTAAAATCTGTTCATCGATTCATAGGGTACTATTTTTTAATAGATATGTCGGATTTCTTAAAATTATCTTCAATTTCACTTGTTCATTTGAACGACAGTTAATGTCATTTATAACAATTACGCGTTGGTTAACGTAATTTGAAACTACGGACCCTAAATTGGGTCGACGTAGCTAGTTGTCTTATATCTTTGCTGCTGCTAACATAACAATTGAATTCTCATCTAAGTACATTTGGGGAAATCACAAACTGTTACGAACGTGTTAAACCACTCCATATCCGATCCCAATCCAATCACGATAGTGTGAGAGGATAGTTCGCTGTTCATTGGAATATTTACGACCACACGGTTAGGGCTGAAACAAATGTAAAAAAAAATATTATAAAACAGTACCCTTTTTCAAACTTCATCTTATGCTCTAATGTGTATCCTTTTTTAATATAAAAACCAACACCTATTTGTAATTTAGAATTTGGAATCGAATCGATATCGACAGAGAGAACTCTGTAATAATGTAATAGGTACTATATTATTGTAATCAGAAAAATGTTGCTTATTTTTCTGCGAGAATCGAGAAGAATTCAAGTGCTAAACTAGAAAAAATATTATTTATTGTTACTCTTAAATTTCCTTCATAGTCCAGATTATATATTTTTTTATAATCTAGACTATTCTTAATGTTGTTTTACTTTAATGTACTTTATACTATCATTATAAATGCCAAACTGGCTTTTAGACACTGGTGCCCGTGATAGGTTTAAATACCTGTGGTCACTGGTCACCAGCCTTTGCTGGTCAGTAAATGCCGATTAAAAAATAAAGCTATATGTAAGTACGTATGCATGTTTGTGTCTGTCTTCGTAGTCGTTACATGAAATAAAAACTCATTCTCATGACTATTTCGGCGTTTTAGGAGTGTGGCTCTACAGTTAAAGATTTTTTTTCAACACAAACATTATTTAAGACGAACCAATAAAAATATATGTATTCAAATACTCATAAAGTGTAAACCATACTCTCTCATCTTAGGAAGTAAGTTGGACATCCCAACCCTACGTTTTAACCGTGATTGGAATATATTAAAAGTCTGCCTTCCAGAGATTTCTCTTTCATTTCTAAAGTTGCAATCCACCAAAGCGAATAACGTTCTATGTATTTACTACGTAATATGTATTTATAGTACCTAACACGAAGCATTCTAACTTAATTACCTAATTGAAATACTGGAGTGAAATGAGAGAAGTTTCAATGTTAATAATATGTCTATTTCTTCGACGCGTTACCTTCAAGTTCTTGTGATAAAATTCATAGATCCTACATTTTAATCCAAACGCAAAAAGCGGAGGTTTAAATTTATAAAAGTTAGACATGCCTGTATCTGCGTTATTGTATCTGCTATGATTGACCGATAGCCAATGGTTTTAAATTCTATTGGATTAAAAAACAAATAAAGTTGAAAATAAACTGTGAAATATTGTGCGCGAGTTCAGTAAAAGTAATTCATAAAGCAATATTTCTCTTAGGACTTAGCCAATTTATATAATCGTGTTGATTTTCAAAACCCTACCTTCATTACTTAAGTCAAATTAAAACAAAACTCAGTGTTCAGGGTTTATCTAACTTATATAATTATTGAGTGAATGATATCAAACAACTTAACAAGATTGAGTCAGTTAATTTATAGCTAAAAACCATTGTTGCTGTCACAGTCATCAACTTGAGTTAATAAATATTGTAAATTTAAAGTAACCTCAACGAGAACTTGTTTACAAATCGGGCCAAAGTCTGAAGATTTGAACTGAGCTTGAAATTTATGAGGATATTTTGTTTTAGCAGGGAAATGGGAAATACGAGTGTAGCCATTACGCTGGGAACTTGAAATGATAAACGTTAGCAAGTTACTGAAATAAAGCGCTTCGAATCTTCTTACAACGATGTTTAACGAATGCCTGCCATCACACGATGTGTTAAGGTAGAACCCGGCAGCATTTTTTAAAAGGAAACATTTGATGGACGATTATCAATTTCTTGTAAATACTAACTACACTAACAGAAATAAAAGGAATTTGATATAAATTATTGTTACAACTCCGTCCACGTCGGTTTGCCTAAAGAAAAAAAAGAAAAAAGAATAGTATCAAGGGAACACAAGAATAATATCATAGTCCGGTCCAGCGCTTTGAGTTCATTCATAACAAACAGAAATATAAATCTTTTGTCTTTGAGTTTTTTAATGCCATTATAAGTAAATAATCGACAACAATAAAACCTCCTAAAGTGAATAAAAAGATATTCAATAAATAACGATACATATTTTTATTGCACGTTAAAAAATGTTGAGTATTTTTCAGTGGAACATTGAGTATATCTCAGACTGTGAAACCCGACGGGATTCATCATTGTGTTGCGGTACTCGAGACAAAAAATACAGAAGAAAAATGCTTCAATGAGGCTTCAACCGTGCCTTTTCATCTGATATTTTAACTGAAAAAACAAAGTAACTAATATATAACTTTTGCTAGCATTTATAGGCTTAAGCGAAAATTTACGGTCTAGCTTAAGAATGGTGAAATGACTGTTATGTCATTAATAATATTATTTTAAAAGCAGCACCTATTGATATGGCTAATGTACATAGATGTATATAACTAGCGATTAGATATGTGTCCGCTTCGTCAAAATTATTATTGTCCATTAGTCCATAGTTATAACAGGAAACACAAGATTGATGAATATGTAATGAATGTTCTGATTACTTAAATTTAACAAATCTTTCACAGCTCTAAATTTAGAAAGAGAGAAAAGATAACCATAAGTAATACGTTATACGTAAAAATAACTATTATTATTATATCTTTAAAATGATCATGGAAAGAGAAAACCTTAATATATTTGTATTTATCAAAAATAATAAATAAACAATTTCAATTGTAGCATTCACTCATATAATGACATAAGTAATTATCTACATTCTATAAGCAGTGTAAGCTTTTCAAATGCGAGCATGATATTTTTCAGTTTATTCTTGTTTTATAAACAAAATTTTTAGCCTCTGATCTGTTCGTCTGAGATATGTCTTCAGTTCTAAAACCTAAATAATTGACTTCGCAGACAGACACACTCGAAATAGTTTTGTTGCTATTCTGTTATTGACCTCACTAGATCTGATTGAATAATCTTGAACTTCATACATTTTAACGTACCTGAATTTTGTAAACAAATAATGGGTAATGGTTTTTAATTTTAAGTATATAACCTTGTGTGTATAAATCTTATACTTTTGCTTTCAATGTTTCTTAAATAATATTTACTTAAATTATAAGGCGTACACGACACGACAAAACAAGTAGACGACAAAAAATAAATAGAGTCCCAAAATCGTGGTCACTGAGTGCAATCTGATTGTTTAATTACTAATTATGCTTAAATGGCTAAGTGGTTCACGCGTCTGAATGTTGCACTGCAGGGGTTCTGGGTTCGCGTGCCGAGAACTAATTAATTCGTCAGTTTCGGAAACAATAAGTAACACAGAATGTAAAACGTGTCCGCTACACACATTGGTCACGAGACTTCACACTTAGTTAATAAAAGGTACGACACATTGCGACCGACTGATTGTGCGATGTTTAGGTACTTCTTTATAATTGTCTTCACAAGACAGCTACTTCTTAAACGAAAAAGATTTCCCGAATAACATCTTTGATTTGAATAACAGTCTTGTTCAAACATAGGTAAAAGGAAAATTGCTTCTTTTGATTTAATTTCCGGAAAAGTGAATTAAATTCTGTTATTCTTTTGGAAACTCTAGAGTTTCTTTTTTTAAACCCTTTACGTTTGAAGTTCACGCAATCCAACGTGCGTAAAATAAAATAAAAAGCTGTATTTTAATTAATACTTTAATTCCTTTTTTTATAATTTACATTAGCGATTATTATCAGCGATTACATTAAACAATTAAGTACATTATATTAAGTGAGAACATTACGATCGTTTTATAATTACACTGTGTGACTGTACCTTTGCTGCTAATTATTTCGCTTGTATACTGTTTAATTGTTACTCAAACCCATTCACGGTTAGGGCTTAGGTTAGAAGGTTCTATCGCTCAAACTCCTACTTGAACTTTAAGTTAATTATTCAGTTCAAAATTCGAGGAAAGCCAAGCTTTACAAATAGGTAATCCTACGCCAATAAGTATTGTTTTCTAACAATGTTATTGTTTCGAAACAACAATTGTCCCTAAGGGTATTTTAAAGGGGTAAGGTAATTCACAACATATTTTGCGCTCTGTTTGTTTATGTGCTTAATGAATGCTTCGATAATCTATATATATATAAATGAATCGCTGAATGTGTTGGTAAGCGCAAATCTCGAGAGCAGATGAACCGATTTCGCTATTTTTTTTTTAATAATATTTCTTGAACTACGAGGATGGTTCTTACGGAGAGAAAAATTTGGAAAATTGTCGAAAAAGTAAAAGAAGAGAAAAAACATTTTTCTCATACATTTTCTATGGAATGACGTTTTAGGTGACACGTTATTATTTGGAACTTTGACGCGATACGAAGTTCGCGGGGTCCACTAGTTTTTAATATTTTTTTATTTTAGACTCTTTTTCAATCCCTGTCAAATTAAAGTAATATGTAGTTATTTATAACTTTGATATTCATGAGTTTTTGAAAAGAAATCTCAAAAGTAAAACAAAATAAATAATTAATAAAACACAACATCCATTTAGAAAGCGGAGATTTACGTTCACAAACAAAAGTTTTATATAATTTGTAAACAGTTTTGAACTAACATAAATAAGATATCTAATTCAAAAGAGATTTTAATATATATTATATGGGTATACGTGTTTTCATTTGAATAATTCGATAAATCTCTTAGGTAATACTTTCATGAAACCTACGCAAACTCATAAATAAATATCTATCTGTCTACAGCAGTCATATAGAGCGCTGAGCACGTCACTCAAAACATTTAAGTGGTAATAATGGCTTGCTAAATATAAAGACTCACAGGATTAAGAAGTTTATAGTTTTGAATTTCATGTTGGCTGTAGATTATTTTCAATTCCATTAAGTTTTAAGGATTCTTGGAACTAATATTAATATTTTCACACATTGATTAGGTACCTACTTATAATATATTCAGACTTGATATCTTAGTTTTGATCAAAGGCTCACTTTTTTCTTTAGTTAATTAATGATTTTTAAGAATCCTAACTATTGCGGTGCGGTTAGTATGTGGATGAAATGTGATGAAAAATGTAATGTAATGTAACTTTAACTCCATTTCAAATAATAAAAATAATGTTTAATAAGTAGTACCTATGCTGGTTGCATGGAATTATTACGAACCAAATTCATTTGAAGCAACACTTTTCATATCCACGAGCAACTGTGATGATTAAGAGCATGATAGATAATGATATTTTTTGGTTTCAGAAAATGTCAACATTTAAGTACTTCTAACTGCCAAGACAAATAATACTTAAGAGGTATGTCGAATTTGGAGGACGGAGAAGTTGTAGCTTACTGCTTGCCTGGTGGACTTGATTTCCAGCGAGTTTACGTAAGGGTCCATGGCTACATAGCCTTATTGATTTGCCTCCTCGGATCGATCGCGAATTCTGTCAACATCGCTGTACTAAGCCGCAAAGAAATGATGTCATCAACAAACTCTATCCTAACAGCGCTCGCCGTTGCAGATCTCCTTGTTATGTTGGACTACGTACCGTTCGCACTGCACATCTACATTAAAATTGGTACAAATTTAAATCGAAATTCTTACGCTTGGGCGGTTTTCGTATATTTTCATTCGATTTTCAGTCAGACGTTTCACACAACTTCCATATGGCTGACGATCACGCTTGCAGTCTGGAGATATATAGCTATCAAGTTTCCCCAGAAGAATAGAACGTTATGCAACAAGCGGAATACAAATATTGCAATTGGATTTGCATATGCCGTGTGTCCGATCGTATGCCTTCCAATTTATTTCGCTATGCACATACAGGAGGTGCCACAAATGAATAAGCATTCGAATGAAACGATCAATGCGACGATACACCCAAACGAATCTTCAAGAGAGCCGGTCTATGCGCTAACGATGACCAGTAACAAGGAATTGTTGACAGCCATATTTTGGATATACAGTGTATTCCTAAAACTTATACCTTGTATAGTGTTGTCCATTTTCAGTTTCTGTTTAATATTAAAGATGAAATCCAGCGACAAGAGAAGACAAAAATTGTTGAATAAATCAGCGATTACAGCGACAGAGGTGAGTTACACCTGAATTAAAACATTTTTTATGTACGATCGATAAGATATATAAAAAGTATTATTTTTATATTACACCACAATGATTTATAAAAAAATACTTTCATCATAAATAGGTAAATATACATATTTTTATTTAATATTTAAGAAAAAAGGGGCGACTAACTATAACTTTTGAAATATACGAGTCATAGTCTTACGATCTCTACTCTAACATTGTACTGTTTTTCTCACTATGCATACGAGCAAGAGATAACATTAAATATGTATTCACTCATGTACCTAACATGATACACTAATTAATTAAATGTAAATACCGCTGCATCAAAGGCTTACCAAACGAATTTTTTTTGTTTTTATATGCATATCTTTAATTAATTTATAAATGTAGTATTTAATGTAAACAATTAAGTAAATAAGAATGTAAAAATAAACATTTTTTTATGATCTTAGCCACCATTCAAAAAATGCATTTTTGTGTCTTTAAATTATCAGCGAAACGGTTGCAAAAATTTAAATTTCTTCCTGTGTAGAATAAAAATTATTTATGTTTCGGTGTTGAATTTAAAATCTACTAATAATATGGGCATCCATGTCATAATAATTATCTGTATGCAAAAATTTTAATCGTTCAACAGTTTAGGCTTTAAGCTCAAACTCAATAGGTACTTATAATGTATACATTGATAGATCAGTGCTATTGTAAATAGTTAATACATGTAGATCAGTTATGAGCAGGGTTATATATCCTCTTATATTTATAGAATTTGTAACTCGACTTGGTGGTTTCGGCTAAATATTTATTAACAAGCTATGAAACGGATTGGATAAAAAATTATTTTTGTATTTGATGTATCAAATACAAAAATAATATAGCTGTAGCATCAGCTCTTTGGTATTATCAGTTTATCATCACAGTACGTCTTCAAAGCTCAAATTCACAGTCGTTATATCGTCCACCATTTATATATATGCGAACGATTGTTTTTTCTTAGATTCATAAATATTTTTTTAACTTTGCTTTAAAAATAGACTATCAAGGTCAAAATAAAGTTTGTATAACAGCAAAACTACTAATATAATCAAAAATTAACTATTTTAATAATATTTTTGCTCGACTTTCATCGAAATAAAGATATTGCACATCTACAAAATTTGAGCCGATATGAAAAACAAAATATTTTTGTTCTCCTGTGTTGCCTGTTTCTGAGCTTAAAGTATAACTTAAGTATTTCCTACTATACTAAATAGATACTAGCCGGTGTATAATAAAGTGTTCTATCATAAAAAAGGATTATTGTATATTTTATTCTTTACTGAAACGTGTCAGCGCTTAGGCGCTAAGTGAGAACGGGTGTAATGTAGCGTGTCGGGTATATTTTCAAATAATATTCATTCCTTTCATGTGATGTTCGTAGGAGGCGATATATTTTGAATTTTTCCAACCGTGTAGGATTAAAGCAACAATAAACGTTTATATTTTTTAAAACATAATGACGAATTGAAATCTTTTCAATTTTCGTTATAAGGTACCATCAATTTTAAGAAATAAGTATAGGTAATTAAACAAATAATAACGAATAAATATTTAGTTTGTTTTTTTAAGATTAAAATTTCGAAATTACTTTTCTTTTAACGGCCATAATTTTTTAAGCCTGTATACAATGCGTAGCTCGTAGCCCGTAGCACCTCTACGCAAGTAATGGCCGTATGATTTGAAAAACGCTTGACTTGTGTCATGTCTTATTATTGTTTGCCTACATTTTCTTGATATGTATGAGAATTTACCCCATTTCGCTATGTGGTTTTCTTATCTTAAACGAGAACATTCAAGATGTGTATCACACCCGCAACCTTGTGATTAATGAACTGTTTAAAAGAAAAGCGAGGAAAATTTCAGATTAGTCTGAATATTAAACGCTCGTGTGCAAAAAAGTTGTACCTACTATTAAATGAATTGAAACTGAATTATTTAAATTATTATGAAATGAAACTTTACATATTAGATTTAATTTTCCATAAAATTCTTACGTCATATACAACTTTTGAATTGTTTTTATTTTCAAGACAGTTATTTTAGCATTCTTTTTTAAAGTTCAAAACATTTAATAATAAAAGAACCTATTTTTAAAAAGTTATTATTGTCATCTTACTCATTAGGTAAGATATTAGTTTAAAGTTTTTTGATATCTGTAATAGTTACGGATTAATCGCTTGTACAAACTTAACGATTACACCCGGTATAAGACCTTAAATGTCTTTTGTACGTAATCAATGACATTTCAATGTCCTTAGTTTGATGCTGGGGAAATCTATAGAATATATAATAGAATATATAATATAATAGAATAAATATCAAGTTTCGGTTTGGAAAGCTGATGAAAAAACGTCTATTCTATTTAACAAATGTCTTTATAGAATAACAAATGTATATTTCTAGCGAAGAAATTTGACAAAATTGGGATAGAGCTAAAAAAAATTTAATGATACTGAGATTTATCTTATACAGGGTGAAAAAGGTCGACTACATGATGACGGAAAGCGAGGCGGTGGTCGAACGGACCGTACCACTCGGATGCTGGTAGCTCTTCTTGGTCTCTTTCTCGCTACGGAATTGCCTCAGGCATTGTTTGGACTGCTCACGGCTATCGCTCCGCATCTGTTTGAAGTTTGCTATTATGCTTTTGGTACGTAAATCATGAGCTTGTAATATAAATATTAAAAACATTAAAAATAATTAAAATAAACCCCTCGATAAGATGATTAGTAGGTAGTAGGTAGTACTAATAGGAATTTCTTATAAATGGATGAAAAAATCCTTTTAAATTGCTAAACTAGTTTCAAGAATCACATCAACTTTCAAACAAAAAAACCACATCAAGATCGATCTTTCTCTTAGGAGCCACGAGACATATACAACGCACATACATCAAACTTATAATACCTCTATTTTTGCATCAGGGGTTACATTCGATTTAAAAATCATACTTTGTTATGAGTACATTTCGTACAATATGTGTCACGAAATATTATAGCAATTTAAGATCAGCTGCCCGACCTCCATGAAAAGTTGAATGAGATTTCTATTATGTACTTGACACGTGAAATATTGTGTTGAATGAACACGAAAATAGGCCCTCTTTGTAAAGATAGAGCAATAAAGTCATAAAAATTTTAGGACATAAATATGTATCCATTTTTATAGTTAACGAGTGATAAACTAATACTTAATTACTATAATTTTTTATTATTGTATTTGTAGATACATACAATGAAATAGTAACTAATAAGTAAGTTTTAAGAATTTTTTCGGTTTACACACATAGACTCACAGTCTGTGTGTGTGACGCAAAACTTACTGGAGTAATGTATGTATATTATTTTAGATTTTGTACATAATCAATTCTTTATGACTTCAAATGACAGTCTTCAAAGATTGAAGACACTTGTAGATTATTTAATAATAATAAATAATTTTTTACACTATACAATTTCAAATAAAAATAAATAAAAACCACAATACTAGAAAATCATGGTTACAGTGTAATCGGTTGTCTTATCGCTACCAAGCGATTTCTTCCAGGCAACGCTGTTATAAGAGATGAGACCAGACAGTGAAATAATATATTGAGAGGAAATGGTTTTTGAATTGTCGGATGTCATTGGGATTATATTTTTGTTTTTGCTGCTCAAAGTTAAAGTTATCCCTTTGTAAAGAAACGATAGAAAACCACCATAATGTTCTATCATTATCGCCTTTATAGGCGTTCCGCCCGTTTTTACGAAACATGAAATCATGCCATAAAAGTCGTCTAAGACGGAAAAACTTAATTGAATGCGATAGAGTAAATTTCTACCTACCTCCTCTCTGGTCATGGAAACTTTTATAAATGACACTATGTGTAAAGATTTACATCTTAATAATACGTGTTAAATGCAAATAAAGACATTATCATAATAATAATTGGGACAAATCCATCAATGTAGAAAACCCATATCGACAAACAACTCACATATGTACATTGCCCTGATTCTAAAGTATTTAGCTGAAGCTATTGTGTAGTAATCTGTAATAGTAATCAAAAACAATGTGAGCACCACAATAAATACATATATCAATAAATAAGCAACCAAGACTCAGAAACCAACATTCGTGCCCATCACACCTTTTGACGTAGAAGGCTGGAGCTCTACCAATTGCACCAACCGATTATCTTTTTGTAATTTACACCTTATAAGGGATGCGGGATTATTGTATTAATCACGAACCCACCGCAAATGGCGACGTGAAGTCACTTAACCATGAGATTACTTGTTTTTAATTAATCGCAACGCGGCGTATGAGGTGAGTTCACAAGTGAATTTGGCCATCAGATGTACAGAATATGGTTTCTGGTCTTTTTGAAGCTTATGTTAAAATATCTAGTAAACACAAAAGGGTGGCGTTAGAATATTATAAATATTGGGCAAAATCTATAATTATGTTGTAGTAAGATAAAATTGGCTACCCTAATAGCGCTTTTCTTATTCATTAACGCCATTTCGTTAGAATGTGTTTGAAATTACTATTTAGAAAATGCACATATTATGTTGAATGTTACATTTACAGGCATTATCCTGTAATAATTTTATAGTAATGTTTTGAAATTATAATGTTCATATTAATAATTACATAATACAATGGATACTGTATCAATAATTACAACTATTTTCTCAATTGAAATATTTAAATTAAAAGAACAACGTAATAGGCGTCTTTGTAGGCGTTTTTGTTGATTGATTTATAAAATCAATCAACAAAATATTCAATCAGACAAAGGAAATTATTTGAATCAACACGCTTTCATTGTTTCTCACCTGTTTGTTTGTGATCTAAATGTTTATTGAAACAATTAATTGGACAATCTATTGTTATTAATAACAGTTATAGAAATATAGTATAAAAGGCAATTGTTAATAATTAGATGTTTAAAATTGTGTAAATTATAAAAGTTTTTTGGAATAATACTTTTATGGAAAATAGAATCAAATGTTTATATAATGTTATAACTATTTAGTAAAATGGGGAACCATTCCCAGGTTACAATAATGTGATAATTTCCTAAACAATAAGTTAATTTTAAATAAAAAATAAAACCGACCTTAAAACGCGCTAAAAAGTGAAAACTAAATTTTGTATCATTAATGAACTTACTATAAATAAAAAGACGTAAATAGTGTTGATAAATAAAATTCATATAAAATTCAACAAGGGCATAAAACTGTCATGTTGCTCTTTACCAACAGCAAGTATTTAGTCGATATACCTCATATCGAAGTACATATTATCTATGTATAACGAAAATGTAGCATTTCGGAATTGACATTTGATATGTGTGGATATGAAATGTGAATTTATGCTTGCATAATAGGGTAATAGTTTGAATGTTTTTAAGTACATACTATCTAAGTTGATTGAAATGTGGTTGCGTCACAATTTATTGCTCATCAAATTTCGTTAAATTACTCATTTCATCACGTTGCGACATTTATTGATAATGGTGATGGATATAGCAAACATTGTTATTCTCAGCAGTATTGTGATTGAGTCTTATTCATCACAAGTTTATAAGATTCGACGATCAACACACAAGATCTCTTTTAATTAATACACTATTCAATGTTTAAGTATTTAATTAGCAATATAAAACCCACCATAATTAATAAAATTTAAAAAAATTAAAAAATATTCAAATTTGGATTTATGTCAGTATAATTTAATAATCTTTAGAAGTCAGAGGTATGCTTCAGGCGATAATTAAAAGGTGTTATCGATCTAATTACCTATACTCGTAAGATTGAGTAATATCTGTAAAACTGATATTTTATTATGTAAATAAACCGATGTAAACAAGGATGGTATGAGGTTCGGAAAATTGTGAAATAAACGTAAGATTTAACGGATTTTCGATTCAAGTCTTCACTTTGATATTTAATCTTACGTTTGTTTTTCTTCTGAGATACATTGTTAGGAAATATAAAAATATCTACTTATGTTTTTGGATATCTATATTTAGATGATACCAAAATATCTTTTCTAAATTATTGTAGCTTGCAGACTGTGAATCCATTTATAATATATCCAATATAAAGTATTTATTAAGGAATATATTAATTCGCATATTCATGAAATTATTCAACCTAAAGTCGTATGTGTATATATGAATGAATTAATTAGCTTTAAAATGGATTTGAATTATTCATAAATAACATTTAAATAATTCTTACACGTGGTCCCTAACCCTTTTTTAAAATACAGAGTAGAGCCCGACTTACTAAAGGGCTTCTACAATCAGAGAACCGGGCGTAATATCCGCTTAAAACACCTCGGTTATTTTTCATTCTATCGTGTTTATGGTCGCAACGATACTTATTACTCCACAAAAAATCTAACTTTTGAAGAATCAGAAGACAAGTATATATTCATAAAAAATGATAATGTTTTCTAATCTCTTTGAATATTCTAATTTAATTGTTTCTGTAGAGCTCCCGTTAGTTTTAATAGGACATGACATAAACGTTTCTGCTTCAATTTCTCTTATCATCCAAAAAAATAGTTTTTTGTTCTTTTGCAACGATCATTGCATAAATAGTTAAGTTTTGAATATGGTAAATATTAAATACTTAATAATGTACTTCCCACTTTTAGGTGTGAATTATAAAACATATTCGCCTTATTCCTTGTGCAAAACAAAAAACCTTATAATTTAAGTTTATGTAAAACTCATCTAGGAAACATTTTCGTCCCTCTCATTAGAATACATTTTATCCATTATAGCCAGTCTTGAATATCATTATAAAATCAGGGAAATTGATTCTGTGCTTCCAGTTTTGCAAGATACAAAATATCAATAGATAAAATAGATGTAGCAATTCATATCTATTATATGTAGTTAATTATATGGATGTCGAGAATTGTTCTTCCAATTTTGCGACTTGTATTTAGGTTGTTTAGAAGGTTTATCTTAAATGTATTTTTTCAACAAGCAAACTTTATTTAAAAATATCTGTTAATTCAAAACAAGGTTGTACAAGTAATATCATAAAAGCAAATGTCAAATGCTATAATTTTTTTTAATAGGTGAAGTAATGGATATGATGGCGCTGGTTGGATCGGCGGTGAACTTCGTGCTTTACTGCAGCATGAGCCGACAGTTCCGGTGCACCTTCAATCGTCTTGCAAGGAAACTACTTCCGCTTCCTGCACGGGCTGAGAGCGAGCCTTTAACAACGACGTCTACGGTGAAAGCGTAGCAAGTGCGTAGAGCTGCTACGGCAGCTGCTCAATTTTGACAAAATGTGCTATAGTTTAAGTCAATTATAGTGATCAAATAATTTAATTTTTAATTGTTTTTGACAGATAAGATTGTTAATAATACATTTATTATAGCCGAAATGTCAAAATAATTACAAATACATATAGGTACTGATTTTTACAAATCATCGATTTGTCTCTAAAATCAAAATTAAATAAAGGTGTGCATTGAAGACTGTTATGGCCAATTTTTAAGTAGGTACTTAAAATAGAAAGTGCAGTACATCGCTGACTGACACCCATGTTTGAACTCATTGTACTAATGGCATGTTTTTAAATAAAATTTAACTGAATCATAAATTCTTAGCACAACAAGTGCCATATTTATAATGAAAGAACAGAATCATTTCACTCTATTTATATAAAAAAATATAAGGATTTTATTCCCTTCTATATCTGTAATATATTTTCATTTAGTTTTAATTTAAAAAGTTCTCACATTTTATATACAATTTGTCACATAAAATCGCAAAATTATTGCAATACTCGTTTAGTCACAAAAAATATTCCCTCCGAAACGTCCTTCAAAATGTTTTACACCAAATAAACTCACAATGAGTTCATTAAAATGGACTCTTTGTTGAAAGTGAATAAAACAATGGTTTTTTATGTCAATAGTTACGTAATGATTAAGAATTATTGTTTTCAATGTTAATGTAATGTTAAACACGTGCTCAGATAAATAAAGGGTAACATAAAATTTGATATTATCCGTTTAGAATAAATTATAATACAAAATCTTTCAGTACCTAATATTTTGTTGTATTCATTGCGTGCAAAAACTAAATGGAAACCGAAAAATAATAAAATTCCGGTTATACGCTGATAAAACAGACATTTTGGTTCAATAAATAAAGGAAATTTTAAACTTAGGTACAATTTAGTTTGGATGCCTTATACCTTTACTATGAGATAATTTAAGGTTATCCATAAGTAACTGGACACGCGGAAGCTATTTGCATAAAGTTGGAATTGCGACTAAATTCATAATAGACTATATTCATTTATATAGAAATGAATTTACTGTATGCAATAAAAGAAATAAAAAGAATTAAGAACTAAAATCAAATAAAAAAAAAAGATTTTTAACTTGTTCTGAAACGACCAAAAAACATGAAAGGACACACGGAATAATGTTACGTAAAAATTTAATTTATGTTTACATAAAGCCGAGAACTTAGCTTAGGAATTTGATGTTACTATTTTAGTATATGGAGAGTAATATCAAACATATATCTTTTACTATAGTGTTAGTCAAAAACAATTATATCCATTTCGAAAAAAATCTATGCCTGTGAAATATTCGTGTAAAAATTTATATATAATGATTGCATATAAGTAATATTTAAATTCCTTATATTGTCTCTTATCCATAGGCCATAGCACATAAAGAAATATATGTATAATCATCCCCGCAGCCCAGCTAATCATGGATTGGACATAGATTATATAAAGCGTGGATAGTTCGAGCCCGAACCGGATATGAAATGTAATATGTAAAAAAAAATCGTTTTGTATGGCAATATAGGGCATAGACCACTTTCTTTTAAGATAGAAGCTAGGTCACTAATACAGACCTATTAATGTGTCTGCTCTATGTCCACTGGGATTATGGAACTTTTAAATGGACAACGATAAAAAGTTAATATTATTGGGAAGGTCATGGCAAGAATAATTATAATTAATGTTTGTTAAAAACGCACGACTTAATGTGAAATAATATTAAGTATTTTGTTTATAAGCTAAATACTGTTACTAGGACCATTTAAATATATTCTAATTGATATTTTAACATGTAACTATTATATTACGTTTAATAAAAAAAAAAACTTTTTATTCCTCACAGAATAAGCTAGATTTAACCTGAGATAAAAGTTTTGGAGAAATTAAAGAAAACTAAAGAAAAATATATCACGACAAATGGCCATTTGTGTTACCTAAGCTTAGATTTAAGTTGAAAAAAGCCATAATTATGTCATGTTTACATGAGTTATTTTTGTAGGAGTCAGTAACTTTTTTTGTATCTTATATCATATCATATCATCAGGGGCTCCCTGACGGGATGCACGTCGAACCTTTAGGTCCTTTTGTACTTACCCCATGCCTTACTCACTCACTCCAAGATCTCCGAAGAAGGACCGCATAAGCTTCAGGATGTCATTGGATGCGAAGTGCCGATAATCCCCTAGGTTCGGGTATGCCGATCCGAAGAGGTCCAGTCGCTTGCCAGCCTTTGAGTCACATTCGCAGAGTATATGCCTTATCGACTCTTCTTTTTCCCCACATGCTCTACATGTTGGGGTTTCAGCAAGCCTCATCTTGTAGAGATGGCTGCGACACTCGAAGTGTCCAGTCAGGGCTCCTATTAGAGTTCTTGCCTGTGATCTGCCATATTTGTAGATCATTTTATGCCATTTATTGCCATCCGTACCAATCACTGCCTTAGAGTGCATAAGTCCTCTCTTTGCTCTCCATTCGGCTTCATGTTTTCTTTCAACATATGTCTCAACCGCCGCCTTTACTGTTCCATATGACAGTCCGATGAAGGGTTCCGGTCCAATCAGTGGTTTACTCGACCCTTCTCTTGCCAATTCATCAGCCTTTTCGTTGCCATCTATTCCCATATGGCCCGGTACCCAGACCAGCCTTAGTCTGTTCCGTCTGCCAAGTCTGTTTAGGGCATTGACACAGTCCAAGACTAGTCCAGAGGTAATCCTGTTGGAGCCAAGAGCCGCAAGGGCCGCTTGACTGTCAGTAAGGATGTAGATGGACCGGTTTTTTTGTATCTTAATACTCTTCGTGAAATACATGCATGTTAGTAGCTTTTATATGCCCTACATAAATAAGAAAGACAACAATTAAATGAATAGAAGATTCTGTTTTCAATGAAAGCTATCACTAGGACAAACATAAGGTCCGTTTTGTTAATAGAAAATTAGTGCGATGAACGAAGAAATTGCGAAACAACAACATCAAACACTGTTTTGAAGTCACTGTATAAGTAAGTATTCGAAATACGACATTGTCGTATAATTAATAGGAATTGAATGTTATGGATAATTATATACTCTTTTCAAATTTAAATTAATTTTGTCTTTTTTTACATTGCATTTATTTTTGTGTAATAACCAAGAAGGAGTCTAATATTCAATCCGTATTGTGCGGTTTGATTCTCAGGGAAACAAAAATATGTTTAGATTCGGAAGGCCTTAGCAGATTCTCTCGTTACAAGTGGAAAGGTAGTAATCACCTGTATTCTGCTTTTACACACTCGTTCTAATCTGTATACTTTATGGTACAATCACAATAATTATAATGTGTGAATGTGAAAACATAGGAAATTTATTTACAAAATATATCTTCGTTTTCTGTTATATTTTTCTATTTATTATTTAGTACATAAAATTTAATTTTATACCGTTTTAGAATATCGACAAATTTATAGTATTAAATGGAGAATATGATGATGGATTAATGTTTCAGTTGAAAAGCCATTAAGTTATCAATTATGAAAGTAACTTGGGATCAGGGTATGTAATTTAGAGCATATTCAAAGGCAGAGTTGCTTATAATTACCCAAATCACTTATGTAATAACGTTATTTCAGAAGAGGTCAGGTTGTCATTGTTCATTAACGCAAACATATCATAACAAGAGACTAGTAATTATAGAAGTCAAGTAGTAATCTGTCTACACAAGCTTACACCGTAGCATCGCACTTTGTTCTCATTGAAGTAGTATTTAACAAAAAAAATAAATTAAAAAAATATGAGAGTCATGTTATACTAATATTTTAAACATTTGTATTTTCGTATATTAGTAACGAGTAAACTCAACCAGTACTGGATCGATTTAAAAACTTCATTGATAAGAAGCTTGGCTTCTTGAATAATATAGGCTATATTGTATGACCACACGAGTGAACTCGCAAATGAAAGCCAGCATCGAACATTTTTCGTATATTAACAAATTTTAATACATAATATTCCATGGCTATTCCTCCTACACGTGAAACAATGGCGTTCAAGATGTTTGAATAGAACAAAAGTTCTTGAGCCGTAAAAGCTTATATCATTCACTGATCCGCTAACCGCAGTCCTGTTCAACTTTTCCTTGAAAATGGTTAATTCCAGGATAATTCTTTTGTTTTATATAAATGTCAAGGAAGGCAGAAATGTGTTATTAATTATAATTTATTTAATTTATATTCAGTCCCGATAAATTACGATAATAATAAAATTTATTTACGATAATATTATAATTAAGCTGCCAATTTGTATTTATGTTATATTTGTGAATGAAAGGAGGCGAACTTTGATCCAATTTAAATTGTTTATGATTCGATTTCCGTTTCTTCGAAATTATATAACTGGAAGTAATAAGCCTTACTTCAGGGTTGATTTATGTTATCGAATGTTCAATTTTGTTGTTGTATCAAAGGGAACCAACAGTAATATTAATGTAGTCCCAGTAAGTCATGGCTTTGCCCCAACACATACTTCTGCTTCGCTTATTTCGATCACCTTATTTAATTGGCAAGAAGGCATAAGATCCAAATTATAATATATTATTAATTCTCGGGAATTTAATCAACTATCTTCTACATTGAACATCAAATGCATGTAGCACCGTCAACAAGTCCTAGCTGTGTTAGTCACTAACACAAATAGTAAATTATTATTTTGATCTTTCGCTAAATTTGGCATTCTAGAATTAAGTTTTTCTGGAAACATACACTAAAAGAGGAATTTATAGTATCAACTCTGAAAACAGGTTTAAATAATCTTAAATTAAACTTATGTTATGGGAATTAATTATGTTCTAAATATATGTGTATTTAAATTTAATAGTTCCAAATATATAATAAATTATAATTATTGTAGTTATGACAAAATTATACATCGAGTGACGAAAATTATTCCACTATTCCGTGCTTTCCAACACCTAAAAAGCAACTGATACAATAAAATGTTTTATAACTAAATCTTAGGGAACATTTATCCAATTATCCTGTAAGTTTCTTCATATCTTATTATTTTTGACATTTTACCTTGACGACCTCATTTATCCTGTCGATAAGTATCTGTATCTAATCACCTTGAAGGTCACATCATCCATCCAGTTGTGCCCAAACTGTCAAAGCGAGGTGTTATATATTTATTTCTAACTCTAAACTATTTACGAAATAAACTTTCGGTGAAATTCTAAGCCAAAATTGGAATATGTAATAAAATTAGATAGAAGCTGTTATTTTTAAGTTATTTAAAACATATGCTAACATTAATGCGACAAATGTAATATAGCTCAGATTTAATACTGTTATCATAATGTTTTATATCTATAACTTTGAATATTATTTGAATAGCCGTGTTAATTCACGGCTGATTCAATGATCTCATTAGTAGATTTATGTTGATCGAGTCATATTATATTCAATTATCTGTTGAAGAATAAATCTTAATTGATATTGTCCTAGTTTAGAAAGTTATTTTCACCTACAAAGGTGCTAAACATATAATAATAAGAAATATAATCATTTTCTATAGTTTTCTATTATTCAGCGTACAGACTTGATGATAGTTCTTTTTTCAATAATAAAACATACTCGTACACTTATATACATAATACATTAATCTTGTGCAAATATTTCCAGGAGTTGTACCTTATATTTTATTATTAACTTCATACCGAGTTAGCTACGTTCCAACTTTCACATTCATTCCTGCAATGTTATTGAAAACAATGTGTCATAATGTCAAAATGGAATTTTCGTGATTTATTGCGAATGTTTACAGTTAGTTTATTTTACAGATAGACAGAAAACATGTCTGTCTATCTGTAAATATATGTCTACTTTATAGATTCTTAACGTATTAACTTATTTCGTAAACCACAGCCTTTTGTGATTTCAAAACAAAAACATCTTTGCTTTTACGGAAAACAACCCTCTACCGCGCAACACGCATTAAAAGACGCGATGATTCATCCATCCATATAAAAACCTAGCTAAGTTAAATTCCGTTTCCACCAGTGCTATGCTATATGAACCAATTAATATGATTGGTGGATATCAAACGCATCCTTAACAACGTAGCATAGCACATCTCTGGTGAAAAGGCACCTTAAGCAGGCTGTCTGTGGATAAAGCTTAGCAGCTTAGCTTGAGCATCTAGCTATTTTACACATTTTTCATCATTTTTTGATTTGTATATTGTTTTTAATCTAAACGTTAAAGCTGTTGCAAGTCACTATATCGCGATTTAAGTAGCCTGAAATTCTACTTTCAATTGGTCAATGTTTGGTCAATACTTAGGAATATAGCGATTATATTCCTAAGTATTGACAAGTATACAACTGTGAAAAGTTTTGAAATAGTAATATGAAAATCTCATTTTATTCCATTTTATAAAACTCAGCGGTGTCCACGGATGCCAAATAGATTGAGTTTTTCTATTTGATTAGACGTCGAGTATTTGCTTTTTACTTTATATACACAAGTCCAATTTGAACCTGTAGTATCTTTCACGTTTGTTTATTTTGTGTGAGTGCTTTGAAAAAACTACGGTAGAAGATAATTTATTCCTACGAGACCCGCTAAGAGAGCACTTTTATGGTTTGTAAACTGATGCCAAGTTAGCGCTTTTAGGGCTAACCTTAAATCTAGCGGAATATCGCGACCGTTGTCCCTCAAAAAATTATTTGGTGCCTAACATCGTAGCAGTTTTTTTTAATAACCATTGAAAATATTAGATTTATTATAATTGCCGTTTGACTCTTTAGCGGAAACTTACCGCTCAACAAAACTAACTTTGCGTGCGTACAGTTAATGTGTGCTCCAGTTCCCCTACATTTCTTGTTAAGCATGATCAGTAAAGAAAATAACCTGGCTGGAGTTACTTGGATATTGTTTTCAGATTTGGGTACGTTATCTAACATACTATAAACTTAGAGTTTAATATTGACAATCATGTTAATTATATTACGTGATATAAAATGGAATTTAATTGAATTGAATTTTGAGGTAAATTTTAAAAAAATCGAGCGCAAGTTGGAAACTTTCAGCGCACTTTTATGATCGCGAGTTGATAACATAAGATTGTTTCGACAGACTAGAAGCCTCAAGCAGTTCAGTTTGAGGCAAAGAGGATCTGGCTTTACCCAGTGAAAAAGGTAAATGTAAGAATAAAATGGAAGAAAAATCGAAATCTCTCAATTCATTGATGAAATAACGATAAAGAGCCCATTTTATGTAGTGTATTCAGGCTCTTAATTGGTAAACGCTCGAATTAAATAATTGGAAAGTTAGGGCGTTTCTTCTATATTGAAATAATATCACGTAGCAGATTATTTGTAATGCTACCATATTGCAATAAAATTATTAAATCTTTTTATCAAACACAAAAATTCTTTATTAGTGTCAATCCGTCATGCTTCTTAAAATACAGTAATTTCAAATATTACATAAATTAAGATTATATATTACCATATAACGGAAACAAGTTTATTTTTGAGCGTTTGAATTTTACCAGTAGGAATTTCCTTTTATAACTTTTACAACGACACGTATAACTTTCTCACAACCAATTTAAACTTGGCTCTTTATTTCAATTCGTGAAGAGAAACATTGTTTCATGTTTGTAACTTCGATCTGCTAAAGAGGGATTAAATATAATTATGTAATTATTCGTCAAAATGTTACATTTTTTAAAAATGTATTATTACTTCATTGTACACAACAATGCATATTTAACAAAAATATGTAGAAATCAGTGGTTACAACGGACGGCCTTTGCTAATAAGCAATTTCTTCATGGCAACCCATGTAAGCTTAAAAATAGAGGAAACCATTAAGTGCTTAAGTACATATTTACAAACCAATTTTCAAGTTAATAAATATAATTATGAGACAGGAATATAAATAACAAATATTTAATTATTTCTTGGATAAAATTTCGAGTGTCATTAAATGTTATGAGAAAATTGTAACAAGTAATTCATAGCCAATTTCGTCTCGATTACTCTAGCCTAGGGCTAACTATTTTTTTATCGTCTTGAATTATATTTACTATACTCATAGGAACCTTTAAAATTACACATTAAATATATTCGATAAACGTGTAATATCTTTGGTTTTATCGCAACAAGTTTGGGATACGTGCATTTCTTTAGCAAGTAACGGTCCTTCATTGCTTGGACGGAACGATGACTCTTCAAGACGATGAATTTGCGGGTTTGAAAAGACGGCAATAAGAGTTGTTTTCATCTCCGATAGGTATTGAAGTGAGCTCTCTGTGCCAGGTAGCGATCTCATTGACCTTCTGTCAATCACCTAGAATTTTAAAGTGATCATTAGTTGTCGTTTCTCTTTGATTTTTTGAGTATACATATTTTTAGAACATTTTCCATTTCAAAAATCTAATGACGAAAGTAACAACGGCATGACTTTTACGATATAACTCTAAGACACGTCACATATCAATACCTAAGTATCTAATGTTAATGTAAATAGTAGGCACATATATTCCCATATCTTCTATCTATATTAATAATTTCGTGTAGTTCGAAACCTAGTTGGTTCATGTAGTAAGTCCACACTATGTTTCAATAATATTGTCCTCAGATTCTAATTGTCTCATTGTCCCAAGGTGTTAATATCTTAATAGAATTTCCAGTACTTCCTTTTAAAAAAACCCTTAAATTCGCGATGGCTTCACTCGCGCTAGATTCACGAAAAAGATCAACCGATTCAAATGGGGTTTTCACTATATGGCAAGTTTTCCTTATAGGATACGTCTTATTTCGTGGACACAGCTATTAATTCAAATTATTTAAAACGGAATAATTATTATGGCTATCTTAATTTATAAGTTACTTACATATTTTTGAAAACTATCCTCCTATCGCAAACGAATTCGCAACATCTTACGATAAATTGCTACGATGCAATATCACATTCAGTTTTGCATTTGAAGTTTGAACTCTAGCTACTAAGGTTTCTAGGAATTGCATTCATGGATACATTTATTGAAGAATCAACTTAAATCTGGAGTTGAAAATATCCATGTAATATCAAAATAATTTATGGAAAGTATTATTTAGTTACTATCAGCTAGTTTTAAATTATAACTTAAGTGCATGTACACCTACAGACAAGAGAGACGAGAATTTAGATTATACGTGGAATGACGCGATATTACAATGTAAAATAATCCGATTACGCAGATGGTCATAACTTTTCGAAATTGTCGTTTCTAAAAAATGCGAATTTGCATTTTCAAACCCGTAATAGATGACATCATAAATTTATTAAAAAAGGCTTATATCGGTATGATATATATACGAATGGGTTGTGGATTCGTGTGAACGTTTATTTCTGATTAAAATTATTCATTTAACAGAAACCAGTGATCTAATATACTTACAAGTCAAGCTCAATACAAATGTATAAAAGAGTTATTTATAAATAGAAACTAATTTTAATATTAGTGATTTTCGCGCCATCAAGGCGAATTAAAGGCCGTATCATTTATGAAAACCGATCGACCCGTTGCATATACTTTATAGAAGCGGACATAGGAAAGGATATATCTACATACATACATTCAGGTCAAAGACATATCCCGTTTTTGAGCTTCCCTTAGTTAAACAGGAAAATTACATATTCATTTATTAATATGTAATCCTGCAGCTTTAAATGTAAATTGAACACGTACACACACTTAAACGCCAAAATTCTGGTCAAACTGTGTGAAACTCGTGTAAATACTTGTAATAAAACACTAGCTGACCCGGCGAACTTCGTACTGCCAATAAAAGATAGAATGTGAATCCAATTCTTTCAGTCCAACATGGACTTTTTTGTAGATCTATACAAAAGGATATATATGCATTGTTTTGTTATATCTGAAAGAGATTTTACGATGAAAGCTCCCAGGTGGCTTGACTTTTTCCAACACTTCTAACAATACTCATCACATTTCATACAATTTACCCAAAACATTGACTTATTATAATCTATCTTCCTCATGAATCACTTTATCTATTGCTGAAACTTGTGTGATAATGACATCAGTACTTTTTAAGGTTATATACCTATAAAAAAGTGAATTCCCGTAACCCCTAGTGGGGCATGGGGCAGAAACATTTCTGTATCAGCCTTCTGTGCCTATTCAATCAAAACATTCATTTGTCCTTCCGGGATTCGAACCCAGGAGCTCCGGCACGCATACGGGCACTTAGGCACGGGGGTGGTTACTTTTATACCTATGATACTTTGATATTAATATATTATATTAGTTATTTTTTGTATTATATAATAATAAAAACCTTCACTGGTATATTTTTCATAGCAAAATTTTACTTAAATATAATTTTTACTCATTACTCAAACTATCCTGATAACCTATAGAGTCAGAAATCCAAATATGTTTTTTTTTAATTTTTGGTTGTATTTTTTGTATATAGGTACATTGTATATATTCAAAATTAACAAAAATCCTTCATTTGCACTACATCTTGTAGAATCATATATGATCGAAGACGTAACAACGTTGAAGTTATTTAATAACGCGCCATGGTCTCAAAGAAAAGAAGTTGACTTTAAAAATACTTTCAATTACAGAAATAAATACTTAAGTAAGATTTAGCACAAAATCTTCTTTTTGAAGATTTGAAATTGGCGGTCATCAAACGAAGAGTTTGTTTATTAAATTTTACTCAAAAGCCTATTAGTACATTTTATGAACATTAAACAAGTCTTAATTTCGTTCATTACTTATAAATACGCTGGGAAAAAATGGTAGACAAAATGGTTTTGTTTCAGCTTAATCGAATTATGGAAGAATAATGTTTGCTTAGAGCCTTTTATGAAATACGGGTAAAACGTATATCGGTTAAAAGTAAATTAACATTAATAAGATATTCGTTTACAAACTCTAATATTGAACAACATATATGTTTTCATATGAGAAAATCTAAGAATATTTTAATATACCTACAATTTGTAGGCACATTACTGAAACAGACGGATAGAAATTAAATTTAAAATATTAATATGACAATGAACAGAGTTCAATATAAAACAATAAAAATTGAGCTATAAATGGGTGCACGTTCTGAAGATAATCATACAAAAATCTATATATAAGAAAATACAACATTCTTAGAATAACTTAAAACTTTTTTACCAGGAATCCATAAGAGTTTAGCCAATGTCAAACAGTGACTAAGGTACTTAAAGAAGTTGCTTAGACAAATATTTAAAAGGCTTGTTTAGACTTGATATTTAGTATGTCTAAATAAAGGAAAATAATTACATTAAGTAATATTTGGCAATGGTCGTAAAGATATAATAACTACATAATTAAATAAAATCATTCAAATGTTTTTACTTATAAGGCATACAATTATGAGTCTATAATATGTTTAAAATTTAACTATTAGTGAATGAAGCTCTACCATGTAGGCATAAACCGTGGGATAATTTTTCTGAATTTTATTAATAGTTTTTTAGGGTATTTGCTTTTTCTAAGTAGAATGTATACACAACCCTGGGAGTCTCATTCAATGCAAATTTACAGCGCATGGGTAAGAATTTTCTATTTCTTTGGGCAAAACTTAGGTCGGTGTAATTTGCCCAACCCAAGATCTACCTAGTTATGAGGGGATTATTACTTTTATACGAAGACATTTAAAAGTTCTTGGGACCACATATTATTTACTTTACATTCACACGTTTATATAACATCAGAACGATACTGTGTTTATCCGTTTGATAATATTCAGGTAAGCTCTCAATTTTCTTAATTTGCAACCAACTAAAATTGCTTTTTATTTTCAACCAAATATTTTTAATGGAAATATTCGATTTCTCATTTGAGTGTATTCTACTGTCTGACCAATTCTCCAGAATGTCAAATACTTGGTGGTGCTCGCTACATACTTTATGTTTGATGGGACCAGTTTTGGCGTTGATACTAGGCTGTTTGTTTATGTTAAAAGTGGTACATACACCGCAGTCAATTTGAGGTGTTTGTTCGGTATTTGTGGCTTTATTGTCATTGTTGAACGGTTCACACTGGCTCGACATGTTTTGTTGATACGGACGTGACCTAACTTGAGAAAGTTTCGATTGAAATTCAATTGGCTTTTCAATATTCTTGAATTGTTCAGGGTTGAAGAGAGAAACTTGCACACTTTTATCATTTTTCAGGGTTAATTTTGATGAGTTTGAATTATCCGATCTTTCAATAATTTCCTGTGTATGGCTAGCTAAACGGTTTTTTATTATATTCAACAATTCCGTGGATGGATCGTTCACAATTTGTGCAATACCCCAAAGATAGCGAGACATTTTTAAAGAACCGAAAAATAATATATAGATTAAAATTTATTTTTGGTGACATATGTCTAAATAATGCTATAGATTATAATGATAAGAGACCGAAAATTAAAACTCTCTTTTGACAGATTTTTAAATAAATAATAAAAAGATTGAGTTTTGTCATGTTTACAATTTTATGTGGAGAAAAATAATTCTTATACATTTATTACATGGAAAATCATTGTATGTTTTTCATGAAAAGAAAAAGTAGGTATTGAGTATGAAATATAAATGTGTGGGGATAGGAAAAGGTAGGTACGATGTACTTGAGTGGCTCAAGTACTTACAAAGAGCAAAGAAATAAACAAGTTTAATCTTAATAAAACAAGTACTTACTTCAAGTTTTAGTGAGCTTTGGATGGTTTTAGTCTACAAGACATGAAACATTATAACAGAATTGCGGACGTAATAATGAATGAAATCTATTTTATCTGGTTTTACATCATCAACTACATAGTATAAAACAAAGTCGCTTTTTCTTCCCCTATATCTATATAATCCCAATATAATCTTTAAAACTACGCTTTTTTTAATTAGTTATTATTTTTTTTTTAAATTATTCAATATTATTGTTTATTGAATAAAGATATTCTTGAATTATATTATTTTGTCTTTTTCATAAAAAATTGTTCTAATTTTTTTTTTAAACAGATTCTATAGGTATTATATTTATCTTAATATTAAATTATATCTTATTATAATATAAATTCAAATTTATTTGAACATTATTGAAATTTTTCGATCTTTAACTTTAAAAAAAAATATTTTTCTTTAACAAAGTCGAATACTACTATCACCAACTTTTAGACATATTAACTAAATAATACATAATTATAAGTAATAATATACATACATAAGTAAATTCAATGCAATAAAACTTTTCGCAAAGATTTCAACGCTGGAAATTGATATACTTACCTAAGTAGTTTTCAAAATTATTTAAAATATAAAAAGTACCTAGGTACATATGTTTTACATACAAGTGTCTTTATAAAATCATACTATGCCATCGTTGAGCTGAAGTGTAGACTGAATACTATCCAGAATATACTTGTTGTAATTTCATGCAATGGTGGAATAATATATTTAGACCGTGAATTACAATAAATTACGCACGCACAAGACCTAACTCAGCACAAAATTTAACCAGATCTATCTTACTTTTTTGGCAATGACGTAATATAAATAGACGCATACATGTGTGTTTACGCATTTGTGTATTTAAAATACCTTTATTGTGTATACATCTTATACGTATATAAATAATTGTCACCAAAAATGCCTTCGCATTTAAGATTAAAGTTTGTGACACTGATAAATGATGTTGAATATAAGTTAAACTTTGGAAATTGCCTTGCTTTTGGTTATAATAATAATTATTGGGACGCTCACATACATTGCTCTGATCCTAAACTAAGGTGGGATAAATATTTATTAATATGAGTGCGAGTATTACACATGTAACTCGAATACATCATAAGTTTTAGATCAGAAATAAAAACGTGTTATGAGGCTATATGAATTATTGTCTTACGAAAAAGCATTTGTTTGATATATTGGTTTGAGTTGAGCTTTTTTGGATCTCCACACGTAGATACATGATAATATTGGGTTGGCAAAAAGATCCATTTGTTACAAGAGTCACCTGTATTTCAGAAAATGGAATACATTTTCTTTTTGAACATGAATCACCATAACTTGTAACGTATAAAGTTTGGTGTTTCTGGACGAATGACTATAATAAATAATTTTAACAAACAAAAAGTGAGTTCACATTGTATCTCTAAAACGACTGAACAGATTTTCATGAAATGTAAATGGGACCACACGGGAAGCAGTAGCTTTCAAATAAAAAAGAATCATCAAAATCGGTTCACCCAGTCCCAGAAAGTTCTGAGTTAACAAACATAAAAAAAGATACAGTCGAATTGAGAACTTCCTCCTTTTTTGAAGTCGATTAAAAAGTGAAATCTTTTTATCCTTAAAGGAGCATGGATCAGACACTTCCGGTTTTGTTTCACTAATCATTTTCAGACAAATAGTTGCACATTTGAAAAGTACCTACTTGTATTTTCTCATAAATGCAGTCACCGGCTCCAAATCTAATTATTTAATTTTTGGAATTGAATTTACCTACTCACTACATAGGATTATCCGTGACCCAAAAAGCATGATAAAAACAATGTTTAGTTTCAAATAATAATAAATAATAAATTGTTATAATAAACTGTGAATGACATATGAATGGCAGGAAGTCTGTATTGCCATAACACGATTGTCTTAAACGGGAATCATTGATTCGTTCTACCGGATACGGTTCACAAAATAGCTATGATTATGACCTTTATACACACGCATTAAATAGCAAAATTGGCTTTAAATAGCTAAAGATTTGTGAATATATTATGTAAAACCTACTTTATAAAAATTATTTTATTCAATTTTATTGTGTAAGCACCTCAACGGTTATGATGATGTCTCTGGTATATTTTTAAACTAGCTGTACCCGCGACTTCGTCCGCATTGGACAGGAGTTTTATTTTTGACGGCAAGTACCTATATAGGTATTTATAGTAAAAGTGACTGGATATTAAAATTGTTCTTATATCTTTTGTTTGAAGACGATCTGCTCGCTTCTGATGGTAAAGGCATTAAGAGCCATTTTTATTGGTCGTATCAATTCATAATTTGGTATCCGGTGACCTGACATGACTGATCAATAAACATAATAATACAATAGTTAGTAGATAAGCCAGCGCTTACTGCAGGTACCGCGTTTGAGCACATTGAAATGGTCACAATAAATATGTATATTATGTACCCACTTAGTGAAATTAGATAGTACCCTACGTCCCCTAGTCATCTATGTCCTTTCTCAACTTATTATCTATGTTTGTACCAAATTTCATTAAAATCGGTTCAGTGGTTTAGGCGTGAAAGCGTAGCAGACAGACAGACAGAGTTACTTTCGAATTTATAATATTAAGTATGGATATAACCTTTTTTAATATCTATGTAAATAAATAAATATATTTATTTTTCTATCAAATATAAAATTAAAAAGATTGATAAATCTAGATTTTTTCCATTAACTAAGAATTAAATTTGTCTATTCTTTTTCTTTGCAGTCTGTAGGAAAAAGTTAATAAACCTTTATTAAAAAATATTAATTTTCGAGCGATTACGACGCTCCTGACCTATTATTTACGTTGAAAAGTGCTGTGTGCAATCAAATTTGATTTATCTTTCCAATTCAGATGAAATCTCGTAGAATATCTATTATATACCCTATTACGTAATGCCTTTGGTTCAAGTCTGTGTAAGTATATACATATACCATTTATATACGCTGGGCATACACATATATATACTCGTATATAGAAATATATATTATATTTGATAATATATGAAACCGCTGTTACAGTAAAGGTAGACTTCCGAGCTGCGTGGCTCCAGCGTCATTAATGCAGCGATAGAGCGATAGTATTATGCAGTACGGAAACGTATGAACTAACGCTCGAACGCAGCGTCTCTGTCGCCGCGACAGAGACGCTGCGTCAGTGACGCCGGGCGATAGCGGCCGTACCAACTTTGCGCAAGCACTGTCGCGGAATCGCTGCGATCACAGGTGAATTTGAGGCTAATTTTTTGAAATCTAAAAAATAGACCGAAATAACATATTCACTGGTGAGGAAGACGAAACACTTATAAATTAAGTGTTGCAGAATTCATTTTTGTACGATTTAAGTAAAGCAGGCTACAAAAACGGACCTTAAAAGGACAAAGTCTGGATTGAAATTTTTATATTTAATAATATTTAATTAAAAATGTTTTTAATTGATCGCTTCATTCTGATAATTATAAGAACACAACTGCACCACCGTTAGCGTGGAATAACAACTGGAACTGACGCCGGAGTGGCGGCGCGGCTGTCGCGCGGCTCGGAAGCCAATCTACGTCAGAGCCTCTGCGTCCGTTGCGATAGAGCCGCGTAGGTTGGAAATCTACCTTAAAGCAAATACACGATATCTATATATTTTTATGTATATGATCTATTTTACATAATAACACAAATAATTTTTTAATAATGTTCGTTTAATTCTCTTTCCTATTATATAGCTAAAATTACTGTTAATAATAATTATATCTGTAACAAATACATAGTAATTGAAAAATAAATTATAAAGATGTACCTATGTTTGGGGAATTTACCTGATTATGAATTTTATTAGGTTTTGCTAGTCCTTTTAATATATTTTATATTCAGATGATATGATGTTTATAACTTTCTTCTACGCTATGCACTTATGTTTCATAATTCGCCTTAAAATACGTATTTATAATTAACTTAAGTGTGCTCAAAACTTTGTACCTATATTGATTGCCAATCCTTCTCTTTTCCGCCCTTACCCGTCTTTATAGACCCTGTCTACTCTGTATTCGTTCAATCCCGAGAAAATTTAATTAGTACATTTTAATTAGATGTTCATAATTGAAAATACAATGAAGTGTAGAGAAATCAGTTTGCAGTAACCAATTTTAATTTGCAATTCTTGCAATGTTATGGCTAAAACTCGAAGTGTGGTTTTAGCTACTTTGGCTGACTTTTACCAATTTCACGATTGGCTTAAGACATGTATTGATTTTCAGTAATGACGACATGCAGTGACCGAAATTTAGTTTAAGAGACTATGTAACTATCTCATACTGTCACAAATAAAAATAAAGAATATTATAATCATAAAGAATATTAGGAACCTTCAAGAAAAGAGCGTACCTCTATTTAAAAGGTCGGCAACGCACCCGTGGCCCAAAAAGCTTTGAAGGTGTTCCTGTAAGTGAGCCTCCTGTCCGTTTGCCTCCTATCCGTTTAAAAAAAAAAATAAGTGTACCAAATTTTGCAATACTCATATGAAGGCTTTATATCTAGCCTCACTATTGAATCAACCGCATACCTAATTTCATACAAAACCGTGCAGTCGCTGTAGGGTCAAAAAGTAACAAAATAAGATCAAACATCACACTTTGCTAAGATTGATAATATATAAATCTAATTTTTTAGGAGATAAATATTAGGACGGTTTAATGTAGAAAGGCTAGTAAATATAAGAAATACTTGACATAAATATATAAATGTGAAGTATTTTCGGATAAATTACTATACCATATATATTTAACTGATGGTTGCGTTAACTACGGATCAAAAACAGTCTTTGGATCAAAATAGGACCGTCACCAAATCACCAGTACTATCTATCAGTATATATCTATTAAAAACAGTCACTATTATTATTTGTAGTTCAATAAATTGTAATTTTTGAGATAAGCTCAGCTAAAATTAATGCTGAGCGGAAAATGCTTTTTAGTCATAATAACTTGTGCCTAAAAAGGCCCATTACCTATTCGTAAATGACGTGATGAAAATATCTTATAATTGAAATTGCCTAAATCGGGAATACCACAACAAAACAAAACCGCTTACCTAATTTATTTCGAAATAAATTAACGCACACTCGCTTCAGGAACAACAAAACCTATGGTATTCAAAGCATTTAAAATAATTATAAATAGTTAAAAAATTGCGCTGTTTATTGTATAAGTTAATTGTTTTTAAATTATATTTTTAAGTTATTAAATTTTCACTACTTAAGAAGTCTGAAAAATTTAAATTAAATCGATTATGACGACGCCATAATCGATCAGATAACTAGAAGACTTGACGCTCAGAAAACCAGATAACTCAAGCCTCGATTGTTTCGATGAACCTTCCGTACAACACGCTTTGAGCGTCAGACGCGTGACCAATTGACAAGGGCAACGGTGAAACAATATAATGCCTGTAACTCAATCATGAGTTTGTTCTAGTATTATTCGTAAGTGAATTTCCGTAACCCCTAGTGGTGCATGGGGCAGACACCTTTTTGTATTTGTTTCAGTGATCATTTTCTTTACAGGCAAGTAGGTGATCCAGATGGACCGATCAAGTGAAGGACTCATCGTCCTCCAAATTCTACGTGCTCGTGAGAGACGCACAGAATCGAGACCGATGGAGGCAGATCATCCGCTCCAGATGCTGCCCCGATGCTGACCACGATCCTCCGACATGAGGGACCGACGATAGAGAGAGGTGATCAGCCTTCTGTGCCTTGAAATTGTGGATTCGAACCCAATTCCTCCGGTGCAACACGCAGACATTAACCACTTAGCCATGGAGGCGGTAGGTAAGCATCTCCGTAAAAGTTTGGAATGAAATATAAATAATTGACAGCGCCCTCGAAATTTTTACGTTTACGCGCAAATTCACACGGGCACTATAATATTGAGTTTTCGATCGAAATTGTCGATAATAATATCATCGCTAATGTAATTGAATAGTGAAGTTAACGAAATAACTTAAGTGCTTATCTATGGTTTTCGCATTCATATCACGTACAAAACTTCTTGTTTAATATATCGTTTGTTTCGACGTTGCCGTCTGTCTGTAATTAATTGGAGCAATCGATCTTAATTACGCTCACGTCTTTATTTCGGATTTCAACTTCTGCCTTTGATCACGAACGTACCTAATTTATATTTACTTAAGTATAGTTGTGGTCCTTATTTCCTGAAATTCCTATTAAAGCTCTATGTACTTATTAGAAGTTGTAGGTAAGAATGGATCACATACTTTTTAAAAGTTTTTGTGTATGTAAGTTCAAAATTTCACAACAATTTTCAAACTATTTTTCAACTGCTTCTCAGTATCTGTGAAATTTGGCATGCTTGCTTAAGTTGGTGACAAGAAATGGTCTGCCGGTGGTTTAGAGTTTCGACAATCTCTTGCTATCATGTTTTGTGAATGCATATATTAGTGTGACGTAAACCTAAAAACGCTAAAGGTTTTTAAAACACTTTTAAGGTTAAAAGAAATTTATTTCTCATGTTACAACCATGTCACTTACATCACACATTACATAAGTAGGTACCTATAGAATATATTGCCGCCGTCTTCCACTAATGTTTTCCGGCTGTTATACTAATGTCTTATATGAACGCAAGTATTACATCTTTTAAGAAGCAGTTTCATAGCATTAAGCGTGTTTATTTAACAAAAATGTACAATGAACTTCATTTAATCTTATTCGGAAATATTAAATTATACGTAAAGTAATACCAAGCATTTTTAAGAAAAGCTAAGTAGTGTAGAGTGCCTGCCAAAAAGACGTCTAACACTAATTTCAGTAGGCACAAATTACATGAACGATATTAGCTATTGCGTGATGTCACAAAACTGCGATTAGTATAGTTAAAAGTACCAAAGAGGCAAAGTAAATTATACGAACTTAAATAACTGTGGGTCCCTGGTTAGAATAATTTTCGTAGGAAACACTTGAATTTTTTATGTACCTACTGAGCATTAATATATTATTCATTTATTTAAAGCCTTTTACAGAGAGTTTGTTTTTTTTTATTTGCCTATTTATTTTCTTTCTCTTCACAATTCTGTGTATCCTTTAGCAAAGGACTCTCACAACACCTTCCATTCCTCCTCCATGACAGTTTTGTCTGGTCCACGTTTTTCCTGCTATCTTGATTAAGTCATCTTCCCATCTTCTAAATGGTTTTCCTTTTCTTCTTTTTCCCTCTCTTGGGTTGGCAGTGTTAACATTTTGCTCCACTCCTCTCCTCTAATTGAATGGTCAGCACATTTCCACTTTAGTTTTCTTAATTTGTACATCACATACATTCGGTTCTCGTTGCTTTCTTAATTATGATTTATGCTATGGTTTATTTTGTGTATTCTCCTCTTCCACAGCATGCTTCAACCCATGCCACGTTGACATTCGAAGCTTAACTAGTTGTGACCTTATGAGTGCCCAAGTCTGGTAACCATATGTTAGTATTAAATATCTTTCCTTTCACGGAGCTGTTCATTTTTTTGTTTTTCGTAATTTCTTGGAATTCCCAGTATCTCTGCCATGCTTTTCCTAAACGTGTCTAAGTCTATTTGCTTGACATATTATTTATCCTGATTATTTGGCGCAAATATGCATTATTATGTATGTCTTAATAAAATTATTATGCCCAAACAGAGAGGTGTAAATACTACTGCATGTCTATCACATAGCTTTGAAACTACGGTAAGTATTTGGTAAAAGAAGAAAACTGGCCGAGTTGTTAGAAAGACATGTCCTATTTTTGAATAAATAAATTGAAAGGCGCAGAAAACCTTTCCGGAATATTAAGTTAAAGAACTCTTTACTCTTGTGATAAAAGAGACACATATCTGTTCGTATTTCACTGAAACTAAAGAAAATTAAGATTAAAAAACAAACTCTACAAACGTTTTTTCTTTCTTTTCTATAAACACCGAATATTTGATGTCTGACATGAGTATCTGTGACAATAGAATTAAGTTACGATTTTTTCCCCAGATTGAGACAATGTTTCATTATTTATTACTAAGACGCTAACCTATATCAAGAAATATACAACGTACATCATAACAGAGTGCGACACAAATTCGGGAACATAACTACGCACGTGAATATTTCTTTAAACAATCATCGGGTTGCTGGCTCCCACGGGCTCTAAATTTAATATCTTTAAGTAAATATAGATATTAAATAATTAAATTTTATATGTTTCTTTCAAATTCATTAATGTGCCGGCCATTTTAGAGCCGAATGGCATTATACGCAGTGATGGCAGGCGTCCTGATGGTATGATACTGGTTGTTTGGAGCCGTGGTCCTTACCACGGCGATTGTGTGGGACGCTACTTGCGTCGACTCACTGGCGACTTCGCATCTCTATGCGACTTCTGTAGCTGCTGCTGGTGGTGCGGCATCGATTGCAGAAAGCAACAAAAGACGAAAATATGAAAGTTTCATAGATTCTTATATTTTGGTTCCTTTTGGAGTAGAGTCGTCGTCGATTGCTTAAAGAGATATCGACGCCCTTAGTTTGAGACTATAAGAAACCCGAAAACTGGCTCATATTTCGGCCAACGTGGTATAGCAAAATGACGCGGTAATGTAGCCAGTATTTTGGGTACGCACCCCAACAGCTTTGATGAGCCTTTTGTATTTTTGTAAATATATTTTAGTACATTATTGTAAATTAATTTTGTATTTATTTAAATCGCAGATATCCAATTAAATTCACGGTAAATACAAAAATTTCGCTGTGATAAGATTACAAAATGTGTGCTAATATACCATCATCACTTGTATTGACAGTTTAACGAACACAATGTGTGCGTAGCACTCAGGGAAATTAGGCCACAAGGTTACCTGTTCATTACAAAACTTGTTGGAACAGTAAAAAGAATTTGCCTTGTAGGTGTGTGTTGGCGCTATTACCTGATTAAATTATTGACTTTGTTTGTGTAAAAAGGTGAAACGAATATCAATCGTAAACAAAATTAACCAATTATTTGGACGTGGCTTGGCGATCTTATAAAAATAAAAATTAAAGCTATTAAAAAAAATTATAATGTTTTAGGGTACATAATCCTAAAACATTATAAAGTAATTTTTTTACACCAGGGAAATTATAAAGTCATTAATATATTAACTCTCCATAAGAATTGAATTTAAGAGGAATTCTGACTTCCACAGAAGTTGACATACTTCACTAAATAAGTAATTCACTTAATGGCAATTGTTATACGTTACTACAACGAAATCCCAAGCGAGGTACAAGAATTTGAATTAGATTATTTCACTGTCAGTCTTGTCTCTTACGGCTGGGTTGCCTGAAAGGAATCGATAAGGCAACCCATTACATTACACTATATTTTTATTGTATCAATATTAGTAGTTTGTTTAATAATATTGCCTCTTAATAAATTTAAATCATAGCGTAAAATTATTGCTGAAGCCTTTTTTAAAACCATCGACCATTTATATGATATACACATATGCTCGGGAATGATTTGCTTCGGTTCAAAATGTACTTTTTGTGAGCCTGGTCGTAAATGAGAACCCGACTGAATTTAATGGCTTTTCTTCACAGCCTATAAACCTAGATTTAAATGACGTTTAAAATCGATCATATAGGTATGTGGTTTTATAAAAAAATATTTATCTATTACTAAACTTTATTATACTAATTTATCTTACACCCATGCAGATGATGTCGAAACAAAATTAAAATATAAGTGAAATAGACGAAATTAAAAACCTTGATATATTTAACAGATAACCTCTCCCCATAAATGGATTGATAGATTTTATACATTACAGCGAAGAATCATCTTGTACAAGAGATATATTGAGCCTTTGCTCTTCACTCATCAGTCCATGATATAAACTGATAGAAACATCAAAGGGTTCGACTTCGTGATAGGCTCTTGGTAAATACATAATATTAGGTACTTGTATCTAATCGTTTTTCAGACCCTTTCTCAATATCTATGTGCTATCGAGGTCTCTTGACACAAAAATTGCTCGCGGGATGTTATATATTTCTTTATACAATGTGTAATTTATATACTTGATCAAATGAAGTGTACGGATGTTGGACGAGATATTATCAATAAAAAAAGAAAAAAAGTTGTGCGATTATAGCACGGCTATAATTACATATAGCTAGTTCTAGTAAATATAAAATAAATAAGTAAGTGAACTGTATAAGTTATTAAAGGTTTGAAGTCACGGACTTCGGACGAGAGGAGTCGATCAGGTAAAACAGCAAAGGAAGTAGAAAGTAGAACACTAACTTTATACGCCTTACTTCTCCCGCTCTGGTCTAACTCGTTGGCAAATGTTGCACGGCACCAAAACGCTGATTGTTCGTTACGGACGATATTCCAAAAGCCACGTTTTTAAAAAGGAGAAACCAACGACAGCCTGAAGACAGATTTACATTAAGTCAGTAACTAACGCCAGTGCACTGCTGAGTCAGTGCTGACCTGGCACTGCCATCGTGTAAATTGATCTCAAGTACAGCACTGTCCCGTCAGTAAAGACTTCAATACAATACGAAACACTGACTGCGTGTAAATCGTATGAGTCAGTTTTCGACGCCAGCACTGACGACAGCTACTGACCCTGTATAAATCTGCCATGACGAAGACTCCTAAATCCCTGGGCCAATACGAAAGCCTCAGAGTTGAGACGTAGGCAATTACGTGTGCAGCCGCAGCAATCGTCCCAATACGGTTCGAAGAGGGTAGGCACTATACGATTAATGGGTGAGGTTCTACCCTCTTATTATGCCATGATCTAAATTTAAAAAATTGTGAGCGTTCCAGTGTAAAAATAAAAACCGAAACACGAGCCTTACATAAAAAAATAAAATAGTGCCTGGAATTTTTTTCCACGTTTTCATCGATAATATTTCGTCTAGTAAGTATCCGCACATTTTGTTTCTATGTGTCTGTCTGTGACTCCGTAGCTCCAAGCTAATGACCGATTGTGATGCGGTATTTTTTGGTTGAAAACCTACATGATCAATATTCTTAGCTACAATTTATAAGATCTGTTATTTCATTAATGTTTTATTATTTGTAACCAAAGTACATCTCATACGATCCCTTCATACATAATTCTTTTGCTCTGTATGTTTTTATTACATTTACCATATATGCTAGTTTAAATCAGGTGTAAAATATGTTCATATAATTTTCCTATTTTTATTTTCCAATTGCGCGGCTCGTAGTGGCTATAACATACGAAAATTAGTTAATCATTTAATTTCAAAATACCTTCAAAGAACAAGTAATCTATAAATTCTTAAATAATAATATTGTAATAAGATAAAACTCTATTACAATTTGCCAGACGCCATTTTTTTTATTATAAATATATAAGGCAAAATGGAATGTATTTGATAATCTCTTTTTTATATTGAATTTGATTAATATTTCTGAGATTACAAAACATTCATTATTCTTAGTCATAATTAAATGTAAATTATATGTAAAAGGAATTATTTATTTATTCTTGGCATTCCAATTAGTTTTAATTTAATTTAATATTTTACTCTATACTATTGAGTACTAATTAATTATTAACTTTTATTTAAATATAACAAACATTTAAAATTAGTACGTACCGTCACCTTTGAGAGAAGACGTAATTTTATTTAACTTTTTCAACTGAAAGTTATCAACTAGAGACTGAAATATATTAATTTTAGTAACGTCAAATAGATGGCGCTATATAAAGATTTATGTTTCTTATTATTATTTATTAACACTTAAGCAAACCCTCTAATTTTACTATAGAGTTTAATTGAAGCTACTGAATATTATATGACAAATGACAATTTTACGTATGAAATTATTTACTATACCATCTAAGTAGTAGAACGCATTATTTTGTAAATAATTAACTTAATCCATTTAAAGTATAAATATAAGTGTTACAAATCATACACTAATATAAGTTAGTCACAGAACGGCCAAAGATCTGTTAATTTTTTACACATCTTGACCTTATGCATCTTTTACGCCATCTAGAAGTTTAATAGAAAACTTTTGTCTTATAAAATACATTGCAATTAAATTGAACTCACGAAATTAAGACTGCACATCATGGTAAAGAAGTATTTAAAAAGTCTTTCAAAAGCTTTTACTACAAAAAGAAAACAAAATTATAAAAAAGTAGCTTTGGAGTTAACAATCCTAATCTGAGTATCCTCTGACCTTTTACTAACTACTTTATACTCACCGCATTTGTAGGCGACGCTACATGTTCTAGGTTCAGCTCCTAGAATAGTAATTTTTGTACAATCTCAAAAAAGTTATTTTGTTTCGCTTATTACACTCAAAATATATACCAAATCAGGTATAAATATCATTTTATGTAATAATTTAAATAATTTGGATGTTGGTGCAATAGAATATGACGTGAAAGTTTACATCCATGTACACCAAAAGCCCTCAGCATAAACAGAACTTGCTTAATATACATAATAAACTAATTTATTACTGAGACAAGCAATATGTAGGCTTTTTATATTACCTTTAGTCTGTTGTAATATTTTGTAGGTATTTTATTTTAGTTTTTTTAGTTAGTTTAAATAATTATTACTATAGGTACCTATATTGAAATTATGTTCTAATTTGGAATAAAAGCACAAACAAAAAAATCGATTTGTAAGTTTTGGACAGGAATAAATATCTAAGTATCTCTTTATTATTTTATAAGGATGTGTGTACCTATACGTAGGTCTGCTTTGATAGACGCTCAAATCGTAAGATTAAATTATTTTATTAAAGGTTAATTTGACCTTTAAATTAATTTATGCAAATCTAATGTTTTATTGCTACTAAAGAGCAAAGTCCATTAAGCAAGACATTTTATGGTCATGCCTTGTGGTCTCACCGAAATGTGTGTCAGTAAGCAGTTGCGCTGAGATTACGTTTGTTACGCATGCTAGGTTCAAGGGGAGCTAGCCAGATTGTCGACGCGTTTCACTATTAATAGTGCCACGAGTCTATTTAGTAGATCGCTCTCAGTACAGAAATGTGCGAAGTCGCGAACGATCAAAATCCTACGCGCTCGCAAAATATGCGCGCGATTGAGAAACAATTGGAATCGATTACCGCACACCCGATATGACGATACGTCTCTCTTTCAATCATTTGTTTATCGACCACCCTTCGCGATCGCATAAATTTACACAAACCAAGTAAACTCATCAAATAGTGCAGCCGTGTGCATAGATTATGCAATCGTTTTCAACACAACCTCGTGCAGTGAATTTAATAATCGTTACAGTCTCAGCCCCGTGACCAGTTCTATTAGACGCTAGTATGGTTTATATTTTAAACAATGCAAATATGTGCCATCTGTGTTGAAAAACAAAACTGACATTGGTGCTATTTTAAAGTGAATGCCACAGAAACGTGTCTTTGGCGAAATGCCAAAAGATGTTACGACAGTAAACAAATAAATTAGAGTTGTATGATAATAATATTGGCATGTTTCATATTTTTAGTGCGAGGTTTACGCGGATGAGTACGAACGGGACAAAAATTGCGAAATGTCGAAAAAAGAAGAATCGAGTGATAGTGATGATCCAATAATAAATGATAACATAATACGCATCCAATTGAGAAAGTCAACCCACAGAAAATGGGAGCTGAGGACGAAAAATTTATCCGCTGGAATAAAGTTTCCTACTATCCAGCTGTTCGATAGCGAAGGAAATTTACTTGTAGAAACAAATGATGACAACATATCAATAAAGAGTCAAGAATACGATGAAACTAGTTTAAAAACCAGTCAATCATTACGAGAAAAAGAATGTAAACGCATAATTTATACTCAGCCAATACGGAAACATAATACTATTTCGGGAGATAAAATTTACACACGAATATACAAAGAATCAGGATTTATTAGTAATGAAAAAAAAAATTGTGATACAAGTTTAATTATAAGTCAGAATAGTGCTCAAAACATTCCAAATAAATTAAAAGAAAACCTTAGTGTAGATAGTTTAAATTCAATTCTTGATACTACACCGTTTATATCTGAATATGATGTAAGTAGTTACAAAAGTTCAGACAATGAAACGAACGATGACTTGAATCAGCTATTATGTGCAAGTAATCAGTCACCAAAAAATTTCGTAGAGGATGTAACATCGGACGACCAAACACCATCTGAAAACAACGAGAAAATTGTTGATAAAGAAAATAACATAATTCCAAGCTTACACGTTTCACAATCATTTACCGATCCTGTGCCCAAATGTCGAATAAGAGACGTTGACGCTGTGCAACGTTCACAATCAGGAATTATTTACAAACCTCCACCGAATAAGGTATCCTTTCTAAATACTTATCTCAAAAGCATAACTGCACATCGAGGATCAAATACCGGGTTCGTTATAAACCATCTAAAAGCAAATGGTACTCCACAAAAAGTTCATGAACCTGCAAAGCGTAACGAATCACCACAATTAATATCAGAAAAATCATGCCTATCCTTAAAATCGGATAACACAACAGATAATGATTTTATTAATATTTCAACTGATGTGGCTGTTGTTTCCGAGATGAAAAAACGTTTAAAACTTTATCGACGTGGTATATCTGAGTTTGGTGTCTACGATAAGAACATAAATATATCAGGGAGGAAAAGAAGGCATTCAGTTAGTGGTACAATCCATATTACGCGAAGTTCATCCTCGGAAAGCGTAGACGAGGCGGATGTAGTTCTCAATCGTTTGAGGCGTAGAATAGTAAAGAATAAGCTTAGGGAGAAGAAACGTGGCGTCAGCAAAAAGCTCTGTGGTAAGTATTGAACATTCCTTAAGTCTGAGTTTATTCATCCGAAGTCAACTTTTGTCATTGTAGTGTTTAATTTTCTACTAACCCAAAAAATCAATAAAAAAAATTAATCAAATGCAAGAATATTAAAAAAAATGAGAATTTAATTTCATATTGGCATGTATCACGGCTAAACCGAACTCGATTAATCCTCATTCAAATGAAAAATACACACACAGATACACACTTCAAATAACTCTTATTGCGTTGGAGATTAAAAATTAATAGTTTTGCGGTAAATGCTTATGAAAATCTGAATATAAATATCAAAATAAAATACAAACCCATATGAAAAAACTATTTTCAAATTGTATGTATAAATCAATCTTTTATTTCAGTCAGTCATTTATTTCACTGGGCTTGGAAATATGTATACCATTTCTATAGTATAGCTGATATAATGGAATAACAGTAAAAAAATCGAAGTTTCGATTTCGAAGAAGAATCGCATGAAGTTAGAAATCACGTGTTTCATTTTAATTTACGCCGGAAAAACTTAATGCTCATCCCCGCGGTAGTCATATTTTGTAGCGCCATCTATAGTTTTAATCAAAAATAACTTCATTCATGTTCTTGATGTTTAGCATAAAATATTTGTAGATAGTAAGGTGATTTTGTTTTACGCCATCTAGTATAAAATAAGCTTACTACTTAAAGGCTCTATTGAAAGTATCACCTCAGTAGATCACAAAGCTGACATTCATATTTCAATGCCTGTCCCGGTGAAAGAAAAAAATTATACAAATTATTTTTTTCGCGACTGTAGAACGCGAGAACTTTAGGGTATAATCTATGGCCCGCAATTTCGCGTGAAACTTTTTCATGGGAAACATGGATAAAAATATATGTTTCCCTGGTTAAAATTTATCAATACACAAATAAAACTAAAAACACATAATAATGTCATCCTAAAAAACTAAAAAAGCCATTTAGACTTTTTTCTGAAAGTTTACGAGTGTTATAAAAAAATATTTGTTTACATTGAAGTACCTATATAGTGTTTTAAAATTTACCTTGAGCAAGTAATTATATTTATTTAAAAAAACATTAAAATACCTACATGGTGTATGACATCAGTTAAGTAGATACTAATGTCTTAGTCTTTAGAGAAATCTACGGTTTTATAATTTAAAAATAATGATTAAAGTGTAGTAAATGGGAAACAGTTCGCGGAAAGGGGTGACGGTTATTTATAGCTGTTCGGACTGCCGAGCACGCATCGCAGCAGCGCCAGCGTGAAGAACTCGGCTTAATTTCAACATAAGGTCAAGGACGAAGTCGAAATGAACTAATACGCCAATGCGGTGACACACATTCTGACTGCAGAACATTAATTGGACACGATCAGTGTATAAACAATGGAGTGGCTATAATTTTCTTTAGTGTTTGAGCCTAAAAACAGTCACATGTTAGTTAAACATGCGCAGTAAAGACGAGTCAATATCCTACTCACTAACGCGCCGCCATGACGGCTCGGACGCTGGTTATACAAAATAGTGTAACTGAATATTTATAAAATTAATTTTATAACAATTATGTTTTCAAAAACTTTTGTAAAATATATCTATTTACTTGTGTACGCAAATTTTTTTTTGATCTGTTATTATTGATACTGATTGTGAATCTATAAAAATATTTTATACAGTTGTTTCTGTGAGATGTTATAATAAATTTGATAGGGTAAACTAGACTACATTAACTGCAGTTATATTATTTATTTATATTTACACAAGAAAAAAAACAGATACATCACAAGTAGAATATAATATACAAGATACAAGTATAGATGAAGCCTAAAAATGTTTTCCAGACAGAGAAATAACCTTTAGAATGAAATACCTCCGTAGCTTGATTACTATTATATGGTTTAAGACTATGCATGATCATCGTCTCCGGCCTAATACAAAAAAAATTAGAACGAAACAGACTCAGAATAATTGTCTTGTACTCTACGTACATAGCAACTCAATGGTCTTGCGTGTTAAAGTGTCAAAATGTCAAATTAACATGTCAAATGAATCATTAATTTCTGTCTAAATCTTATTTTGTATAAGATTTAAAAAATGTAGTTACGCTGTTTTACTTGATGAGCCATTATTAAGTTAGTTTCGAGTTTGTCCGGTAGAGGGTCGCGCATCGCGACTCGCGAGTCTGCTTTGCGATGCCAGCTGGTTGACTGGTTGTGTTTGTCAGCTTTCGTTCGGACCGGTTGTCGTGTGCCGGTGCATTCCAAGCTCACGTGGACTAAACTCGAATAATCCGACTCGATTTTTGACCCCATCCACTTTCCTCTAACAGTTACCTGTAACAGGGGAAAGTAAATGTTTTCGATAGGAATTTGTGTACAAGTTGTTTAGTGCGTTTGTGTATTAGTTTGTTTGCTTTTGAATTTGCTTCGGTTCGCATATAAGGAATTCCGTCCGCACTTTGTTCTCTAAGGTAAGTGTTGTGGTTAATTTCATGTTACTATAGTATACCTATTTATAACAGATTCTCATCTTGAAACTTTTTACTACACGATTATATTGTAAAAACGCAATGCAAGCAATAATTAAAAAAGGTATGTAGGTATTTAAATCAAAACCCTGCTAATTTTATTATTATTACATATATATAATTGGATTATTAACTAAAATGTAGGTCCTTATTATTAGCTAGCTTTAAAAGACAACAGTTGGAACGAAGTAAAGCGAATATTTATAACAAATAGGTATATTAAAATAATTATTGTTAAATTGTGAGACGCTGCATCCATTCAAACTCTTCTTTAAATGTGTACAGTGTAATATTTGCGTTAATAAAATACAATATTACATAGCTAGCTTAATAAATTCTTAATACATTAAACAAGAAATAGGTAGGAAGGAACCTATGGTCTTCCTCGAATGACGAAATCATAGTGTGAAGATAGACATTGCTGTTAAGAAAAATCATTGAGGGTTTAAAAGAATTATTTTGCATATGTAGATCGGTAGATATGTAGTTAATTAATTAATTATCCATTGGAATTTTCATTGCAGTACCGCATGTAATAACTACATGTATTATTAAAATTGTAAAGAATAAAAAAACATCGTGTATGCGTATGAATCTGCTATCTTGTTTGTGTTGTACTGACAATGCATTTAATCAAAGAGTCTTATCACAAATTTCAAATTACACTCACTTAGAAGTAATTTAATATCAATCAAGATAATAATAACGTTGAGTTATTACGTTTTTAATGTAGGTTCCTACCTAGATTAAGAAGAAATATTAAATCTTTCTCAAGTTACCTTCAAACTCTAGAGGTTGTAGTACCTACCGAGTTTGCAAAAATTATGTTGACAAAGACTATTTTTAATCTCCAATGCAAAAAGATGGGTGTTAAGTTTGAATCGCCTGTCTGTCGTGGCGTCGTAGCTTATAAACGAATGAACCGAGTATGATGCGGTTTTTTGTTTGATGGCTGACGTGTTTGAGATGGATCTTAGCAACCATTTATGAAGGTCTGGTCATTCTTATTAGAGGTAATTTCGTTTGTAATTAATATGTAACAGGGTTTTAATTAGGGATGCATCGATATGCCTTTTTGCCTATACGATACCAATACCGATACTCTTATAAAAATATCGTCGATACCGATACCGATACAAATTCTTAGTGAATTAAAATTAAATTAAGGTAAAATATTATATGAAACACAAGTTTGGTTAAAGTTTTTAATTTCTATTAAAAAATAAAAACAGTTACAGACTTTGAATGAGATTCAAGGTTTAGCTATTGAAATTAAGAATTAAGTGTAATAATTAAAATAAAAGCAATAACTGTTATAATTAAAATTAACAAGATTTTTGTTAAAAAACAGAGCATTCTCAAGTTTTGCGGATAAAGCAGATTCCGGAAGTCTGTCTGTAAAAGACCTGCGGTGGAAAATAATCTCTCAGACGTATCGTTGTATCTGCAATAGAAATATCGCCGATGCCGATATATCGGCAAACCCAAAGTATCGCCGATATGTCGGTATCGGTATCGGATGCATCCCTAGTTTTAATAGTCTTTAATTTCACTCGTTTATCTTAATAAAAATTGTATTGAAGTGCACAATGTTTTAGTCAATATTTGGTTGGTCCAATGTAAGTAATTTATCGTACCTAATAACGTAGCAATTTTAATAATTGGAAGTAAAAATTAACAAAAAAAACCGACTTCAAATTGCAACTCTCAAACTACTGAACAGATTTTGTACTGAAATGGGACCACACCAGCTTTCAAACAAAAGAAGAATCATCAAAATCGGTTTACCCAGTCGTAAGTTCTGAGGTAACAAACAATGGGCGATCACTACTTTCTTGAAATAGGAAAAACCATTGCGATCCACTGAAAAACTCCGTGTACAAATTTACCCCACAGCACCAATTTCTTCTCCAATTCCTTCACTATCTGTGTTATCAAGCTTTGGAATTCCCTTCTTGGGACAAGCAAGACGATATCATTGGTGATATCAAGACTTCTACATAACTATTTCCTGTCATTATATTATTTCACTGTCTAGTCTCCTCTCTTATGACTGTGTTGCTCAGAAGAGATCGTTTGGTACCGATAAGGCAACCCATTACACTATATTTTGTATTGTACTATTATTTATAGTTTATTGAAATAGTATAGTGAACAAATCATTAAATACCTAAATAAAAGTTGAGACTCACTTGGTAGAATGAGACACTTCCGCTACTTAACAGTACCTAATAGATGTTTCACACTGGGAATCTTATAATAGTCGCTCTAAGTCGTTCTATTTTTATTTTATTTACGACAAGTTTCCGTCTGTAGCTTCATTCCCAATGGGTCTGAGCCTCTATTACTTCGGGACACCTTTTTTATATGAACTAATGAATAATCGATTCACTGTTTCTAAAATTTGTTCAATAGCACACGCCACCGTCGGACTGAAAATATTCAAATTACTAACCTTCAAACAGCCCCTTTCTCTTCATAATATTAAAATTAATTATTATGTTATTCAAATGAAGCGACGAGTAAGTTTAGAAAGTAATTATAGTACGGTTTTTTTCCAGAGAAACCTATAATTTATCTATCATACCATAACATATTCATAAACTCATATAGTTAAATGTATATTAAAATTTATTATAAAAAACTCTTAATTTTTTCTTAACCACTTTGACAAGGTACCTGTATAATAAGGAGTAGGTATGTTTAATTCAAATCGTTTTGTGACGCAGACGAAACCATAGAATTTGCTAGTTTACGAATAAAAATCAGCAAATATTTAAAAAAGAATGAAAAATCATATGGGATATTTATATACGGTATTTTTAGTAATTAAAACTAATTTTTATTGTATTCTATGAAAATATCTGAAAATGTCAAAGGAGTTGAATGAATCTCAGCTTCTAATATAATATAATACTTTCTTCGCCTTCTAAATTACTTCTAAGGGGTTAAAGAAAATCAACTTACATAAACTTGACGTAATTTCTAATTACTTTCATATTTCGTATTTATGACTTAACTTTTTGCTCGTTATTAAAATAAAAAGAGAATTTGAATTACGAACTACAAATTAGCACCAGTTAAATTCACTTTCCACTTCAGCAAAATTACGACATTAATTACTACAAGTAAATGGGGATCTCAATAACTGCCACTTGGCCGGTTAAAATAAAATTCTCATTAAAACGTAGGTACCTGAAGGGCGGAGAATATTTTGAGAACAGTTAAAATTGCTTTGCGCAATTTATCTTAGTTTAAAATTGCAGTCCCGTCCCAGTAAAATAGCTTCACGAATTAAGAGTCTCTACGAATGTAGGGTTACCATATCTAAGGATTTATCCTGACATAATATTTTCTCCAACGCATGTATTTACTTATCTCATAGTCTTGAATCCTTTTCAGCAACGAGTGGCTGATTATCGGGAAATTGAATTCTATTATGTCGATAAAAATAATTATTATTAGATTAAAATATAATATAGTATGTCGCTGAATATATAATACTACAAAATGATTTCGCATAGTATCTTGAAAATTATTGTGTATATAATGTGTTCCATGCTGTTGTCAAATAACTTTACGTGTTATAGGTGGCCAATTTTTTGTAGTTTTAAATTACGTTGACGAGAAAATTCAGGATTTTTTGAAGAAATTTCATTGTTGCGGTTTTAATAGATTTGGTGATAACATGACATAAGATACGATTCATGACAAGATTGTAAATCAGACTCATCGTCCAGGCATTTTGTCTGGATTGTTATATTTTCTATCTGGTAACCCTATACGAAAGTGAGTGTGCTTGGGAGAAAGCCTCATTATGCATTCTTGCTTCGCGCTGCCTCCAGGGACCTATCATAGGTCGGGACGTTACCGGGTCAATGTCACTTTGTTCTTTCTTCAACAGTACCCATGTAACGAGTTTTGCAATTAAAATTGGCCTGTCGCGGTGTTAAAATATCGTTTATTTGAACTAACTGTTTTAAACTAGATTATATCAGCTTATATCCGCAGCTTAAATCTAAAAATACAAGTAAATCTTTCTAAATAAATACCGTTATCCCAAAACATAAAACGATTGTTCTTCTCTAAGGCGGGCCCTAGACCTACAATAACATTGTACCTACATTAAATTTTATCGTACAATAAGATTGAAAGGCGATTTGAATCCAAACGATCAATTAAAATTGCGAACTGCAGGATGTTTTCGTTAGCAAAGATTTGTTGCATTGTTTTAATTTTTTAAAAAATATTGCGACTGACCCTACACGATGCAATGAAAAAATATGGTGCAATTAAAATTAGAATTAAAATTAGCTTAAAGTTTCGTTCAATTGCGCAATTTTCAATATTAACCCTATACGGTTAAACGTAACGTTTAATTGTCTTTACCATCATTATTGTTGAAATACTGACGTATTAATAATTATTATTTTAAACCTTTTAAAGAACAGACTGTTTTTTCAATTTGGCAGCAAACTAATTGTTATTTAAACCATGCTTATTTAAACCACCATCATGGTCATTTTTGAAACAAAAAGTTGAACAGTAACTCACCTCACCGAATTAGGAGAATACTACAGACAGATACACACATTAAAGTTTAAACCTTCTTTTAGCTTTAAATACTTATTTAGAACAACAGATATTTTGTACACGTTAGTATCAAGCTGAGGCCGTGCCAAGCCCGTCCTGGCACAAGCTTAAGTAAATATTCAGCCTTTCGTGTAACGTGTTTTGTATACTTAACATGGGATACCAGGTTGTGGGTTTTAATGTTAAATACTAAATGTTGTGCTGGATTCTAGCTGGAAAACGAGAATGAAAATTCTAGCTCCTATAGGAGTTGCAATGTTATTAGAAAAATATTTAAAATTTACAACTGGATGTATATATTAAATGTATCAAAAATTTGATTTCGTATTCATTCGACTAGTGAAATAAATAAGAAAATTAATTATAATTACTCAACCACGCTAAAATGGCGGATGTGGTCGAAATTTTGGGTTAGAGATATATATTGTAGTTTCTATAGGATTATTTCGACTCGGGCAGCAAAAGTACTTTTTAATAGTACTTTTAACTTTTACTAGTGTTCAAAGTAGTCTTTTGGATTTTGGTAGCATTTGAGATATTTATTAAAGATGCTTATCTTTAATCAATATTAATATATTAATCTTTATTAACTCAACCATTTTAAAAACTACCCTCAGTTATGAAAAAACTGATTGATTTAGCTTGTAATAAAATTTAAAAATGATTATAATCTGTGTCATCTTTAAAAAGGCCTTCATAATTCGGTCAACTGTAAAAAGAGGTCATCGAAACAATAGAAGATTATTCTCAACTAAATATTATTGACTAAGGTAAAATAATTTATCTCTAAGTTTACAATGACAAACCTTATTTACATATATTAAAAATGCTAGCTGAGCCCGCGAACTTCGTATCGCGGAGTTTCGAATAATGTGTCACCTAAAACATCATTCCATAGAAATGTATTAGGAATTTTCTTTAATAACACTTCTTTTGTAAAATTTTCTATATTTTTAATAGTTATTCTGCTATTCAGGACGGAGACTAATACAACAAATCAAAAACCATGAAAATCGATTAAGCCGTTATATAAGTATTCGAACAAACCCAACTTTGTTTTATATAATACTAGCTGACCCGGTAAACGTTGTTTTGCCATATTAATTTTTGGGGTGGGCTACCCTTATTACTTAGGGGTATGAAAAATAGATAGTAGCCGATTCTCAGACCCACTGAATATGCATATAAAATTTGGTAAAAATCAGTAAAGCCGTTTCGGAGGGGTAAGGTAACTAACATTGTGACACGAGAATTTTATATATAAGACGACAATTTTACATATAAGATATAGATTATATATATTAAAGTTAAATAATAGTAAAATTTATAACTGAAGTTTCACGCTTAAATCACTAAATTAATTTACTTAACTTTATAATATGTAGAATCAAGAGAAGTTGGAAAGTAATTCTCCTAGTATCTAGGAGCTCATATTATTATATTCCAAATGAAATATGATTTATAAATATATATTATAAAGTCAACAAAATATTACAATGTTAAGTAAAATTTTAGACAAGGCTATATTATTTCAAGGGGATTCGAATTCCGAACTTCCGGCATGTGCATTATATCATATCACTCAGCCACGGTTGCAGTTGTAAGATCAGTAGTATAATAATCAATTATAAAAATATTTAAAAAAATACATGTTATGTTTATTTAATTTGGGGATTTTTATCAAGCCAATTTCGTATGATCGTTTCATAGCTGCACTTTTTCTAACGATAGCATTTGTAAATAAAGGTACGTTGTGTACGATAATTTAAAATATTTCTTAAGTCTTATCTATTTAATCACTTGGAATGTGTTTTAATCGGCCGCTCAAGTAAACAAGCTATCTATTCCTCAATCGTGTGCAGGGCCGGACCGTGTGCCTACCCTGGGCTAATGTACGTTAGGTTAGGGGCCCACCTAATTACTCAAAGTATAGAAAAATATGGATTAATAAAATTATGGATTCTTTCGCATTATCGTCTATTTTTGATCTTGACTTAGCTGGGGATCCCTTTAATCCACGGGGCCATGGGCTGAAGCCCAAAAAGCCATATGGTAGATATGGCTCTGATTGTGTGTATATTGATGAAATTATCGATTACTTTTTACGGTTCGATAACTGTATAAATTTTTCCTATGAATGTTGTACGTAGATACTATAAAACTCATTGATTACACACGGTTTCGATTTGCGACTAAAAGTATTGTTTGTTTGGTAAATTAACACTTACGTAAGAAACGACTATTAATTACTACGTCAATATAATAGTTGAGGTTGGTAATAGTTTAATGGGCACAGTGCTGATTGACCGATCATCGTCGTTAAGCGACACTTGTCGGGGTAGGAATCTTGATGGATATCTTTCTGATGTGTCAAGAAATACAATACATGATATGTCGTGTAGGATCTGTTGGTCTGCCGTCTACCCGGTTTATATTAATTGACTGAGTCACTTAAGAAACAGTATATTGTATATTGTCTCATGCTCACATGGTTGGTATGCGCAACGTCCAATCATATTATACACACAAATGTTGAGCTTCAGAAATCATAATATATCCTATATTATAATTAATTTTGTTATGAACTAACACTAATTACCTGATTTCGTCTGTAAAAATTATGAGATACTGTTTTAATTGAGTGGTGTTTTTTTTGTATTTCAAGAATATTTTAAAATAATAATTTTATTTATAATATGAAACAGAAACAAATACCTACACGGAATACAAAAAATGGACAAAAAAAAACTAAACTGAATTGCAAAACATACTGAGAGACTAAAAAACGGCACGTGAACATTTTTAAAAGTTACACCAAACGTCTAGTTAAAAAAAAAAACACAAATACGTTGCTTTAATCTTCATCGACGGTGCCCACAGTATAGCGGGAATGAATAATGAACTTGACAGTGACAATATTATTGCCCGCGGGAAGGTGGGCGATGCATTCCGTTGCTATAAATACTGTGTCTCCCTTCGCTAGTCTCTTTAATTTACTGTACTTGATGTAATCTGACGCTGTGAGGATAATTTTATGGAAAATAATGTAGTAAGCTTTCTCGTTTACTAACTGACTGAAATCTACGTCTTAATAAACCTGTATTAGTTATATTTTGTCCCCTTTCAAGCTTCACTTGCATTTAGACATTGATTAGTGTTTTAATTTTAATCTTGAAACAAATTGTATATGTCTAAACGTTAAGTTTTATTTAATGGCAAATTGAAAAAAACCAATTCCATTCAGAAACCACCGCATGAATTTCTAATGTGTGTTACACAGTTGTACATACATAAAAGTCTAGATCAAATATAAATGGATACATGGAATACATACTTCGGCTTAGAATTAGTGTTTTTTGCTACTTCTATAGAGATATTCTATAGAATTGATTCAGTCATACACTTGCAGGCATTGGTACTGTCACATTTATATTACTTCGGATGCTGAAAACTTCCACTTTTCATTTAAATAAAATGCAGCAATATTGATGCACTTGAAGCTAAAAGCTCACTATAATCGTAACCGGTAGTCAATATTCCGTTGAAACTTTATAAAAGCGGCTTAAAACTTTTGCTTTGCATCTCCGTCGACTGTCATTTCTACGATTTGCATTCATGAAGACGAAATATAGTTTTAATCGTTCCAACTTCTTAATTAGATTTTAAATTTCTATGTGACGTTTTGATGTTGACATTGACGTTTAGATGCACTCGACTTCACCAGAACGTCATTAGATCCCGCCTTATACAGGTGTTTATGAGTACTTCCGTGTTTGTTTATGGCATTTAAGCTGCCAAATATATAAACCGCTTTTGCTTTGTTTAAAAGGCGAATAAATCGAGAGTGGTCTTATCTAGCAAAATCGCTTTCGCCCTTATTAAGCTATTCCAACCTATTGTACGCGGAATCATAAAGTTATAGATTTCTTATATTCTAGAAAAAATTACAGAATAGATTTTCACGTTTTATCGTGTTCTTTCATATGCATTTACTGCACAACTTGTTATTGTTAAGGTCACTTTAATTTTATTTAATTGTACCCTATGTCTTATGATAAGAACTGCTCGTTTATAGTTATAAAGTACGGCTGTAAATTCTTAGAAACGATTTGACTGTGAACTTTCCATTTTCCAATATCACAGATTTCCTTTGCATGACACTTGCATGAGAGTACGCCTGTACGCCTCTCACTTGTAAAATCAGAATAACACTTACTACACGATAACACTTTAAAGCACAATAATATTACTATTTTTATAAGCATTTGGTATTCGTGTGCATGTCCGCGCACTCTTATAGCTCTACCTTTTTCATTAATCGTTGCAAGTTTATACAAGTAATTAGGTTACTATTTAAATAAAATCACTTTTTCAAGAAAAGGAGCAATTGCCTTATTATGTAGACTCAAGTTTAATTAATAGGTGATCTTATTAGAGAACATTAGCTACTGTTTTATAAGAAATTAAAAGTACATAATTTGAGATAACTATTACAAAGTTAAGATTAGAAATTTGATCTAAGCAAGCACAGGTGTGCCGATTCGGACAGTTAATTTTAGATGGGATAGCAGTCAAATAAAAACTACATAGTTTTTAAAAAACAATAGAAAGATAAAATCAATAGATTTGTTTAAATTACACCTTTTTCTAATGTAATTTCTGCTAGAAAGCAATTTAATAGTCTTTTAACCGGAAATAATACGACTGCCCTAATGATAAATGTATCAAAGTCACACAGTTTCGTGACTGAGTGCAGTTCGGCGATAGCGTTACTACGTTAGCCTGCAAAAAGTGTATCGCTAGTGCAAATTACCATCGAATAAAACGTTACTATCGCGTTTATAAAACAACACTTATTTTGTTAAATAAACCTTTAGTAAAATTTAGCGTCATAATTTGTTTGAGGCGTTATTTTAAACTACAAAACCTAATGACGCATTTAGAGAGTTTATAGTAAGTTAAAGTACGCGTATTATACACGTTTTTATAACTGTATATAGTAGATTGTGGTGTCAAGTCTTCAGCATCGCCTTCGGCAAAGAAACAACATTAATTATTTTTCGATAAACACGATGGCTACGTTTCACTCGAAGTCAACTTGCACTAGGCCATTGTTTCTAGAATCGTTCAAGAACTTTACCCACGCAACGTTCATTATATTGTCAAAAACCGCTATAACTTCCAACTATTCGAATCGCATCGTTTGCGTAAAGAAATGAAGGTAGAATTTGCCGCGGCATCTTGGCATTGTTGAGGAATGATCTCAATTTATCTATTCGAGAGAATTTAATATTAAATTATCTGTTTTATTATCATGTTATATTATGATTAGGATATATAAAAAGATTATTTTAAAATTGGATTGAAATATATTTAAAAAAGAAAAGTAGAATAAGATTAATAATGAAATACTATGACATTATACCAAAGCGTAATAAACACTATATTTTTAGACGCTGGAGTTTCGAAAAAAACTTGTTTTTCTGTGTCGTGCGTCAATTATTACCAATGTTCATGTTCATACGAAGTCATTATTATGAAATATAGCGGGGCTTATTGCGCAAAGAAACATTAATTAGAAATAATAATATTTTTAATATTAATGAGTTCAAATCGCGAGTCTAAAGTTTATGGTTCATACGAAGTGTCATGAATCTATTAATTTTGTTCTAAAAAGTTGTATCATACAACATTACTACATTATTACTACAAGATTATTTCATCTATTATACGATTGGGATTAATAACGGGTCAGAAAACATTGTACTCTAATATAAATTACCGTCATAAATCGTGGAGAAGTTTAAAATTGTCTTGTAGATAAAAAGTATTCTTGGCTTGGATAAGTTCATAAGTTACGATGTCATTTGTTTCATTGTTAGATATTCAAGGCGATTTAAAAAAATACAAATTACAAAAAAATCTCAATCTTTACTTACATTTCAGAAAGTGATTTTTAGTATTTAAATAGTGTCTTTTTTAATTTATTTTTCTACTTCAAAGAAGGAAGAGCCAGGTAGGGCTCAATTGGACTGTTTTTTTTTAAATATTTATTATGCCTGGCAAGTTATGAACCGACTTATGATTCTGTTTTGTATGGTAGGTATAGCAGCTTCCAAACCCAAAAATGGTTAAGCACTTTTTGAAAATAATATAATAGTTCTACAACGCAAATATTTGGAATTAAGAAGTCATAAATATCCATTACAATGCTTTTCAATTTTTTTTATGTCCAGAGATATTAAAACTTAATAATATAGTGAGACCCATTAAAATGGGTCTAGTAATTTTTGAGATTAGCTGTAATATAAAAAAAAACGGTATCTGTTTGCATTTTTACAATAACTATCGTTTATTTTGTCAAATGCATTAAAAAAAATTCATAGATTTTACAATTGTAAACTAACTAACTTGTTGTAAACTAAATTGTAACTGTTTATTCTAATTAGAAAACAGTTTTGATATATTAATTTTAATTAAGTTTATTAACATGTGACATTCTTAAGTCTGTTATTCGTTTCCTTTATAAAATAACCAAAAATAATCGTAGAAATATATTTTTCCAACCTAAATTACTCTGATTACAAACATTGAAGCAATCTGGAAGTATTTCGCATTGAATACAGTGAATCCATTGTTCCTAATCGCTATTCTTCAAGGTAATCGAGAACCAGAATTGAGGCTGGTTCTCAAAGAATACATCGTTAAGTTCTTATCAGTTTTCTTAAAATATCGGTCAGCGATCAACGTCCTTAATAGTAACTGGATTTATCATCATCTTTACGGCTTATGAATTTATGTTAATGTGTATAATTAAATGTTATAGGAATTGCCTTAAGTCTTAAGAGGGCGTATCTTTAAAAAATATAGTATATTAAGAGATTAAAATGATAAATACTTGGGGGAACTAGTTTCTCTAGGTGGGGTACTTCTCTAGATCTTATTTAAAAGAATATACATGTAAATGTATTATTAAGGTAAACTACTCAACTTACGGTAAAAATATCTAAATTCAATTTATTGTAATAATTTGGAGTTTATTATACGACATGGATGTACAGTAATTGCTCACATAATATGTGATATAAGATTAATTTCTGCATGCTACTACGTTGAGTAAATTAGGTTTTTGTGTAGATCTTTGAAAACCATACTAGGTTCTTAGTTTTCCTACTAATTTCTATCACTTTATATTATCATAAACCTTTTTTCAGACAGAGAAGATCGGAAGGGTGTCAGTGCATCATCGGATGAGTGGCGCAATGCGGGCCGCGGAGCCCTTGTGAGGTGCCCCCTCGCAATGGGCTCCAATATCAGCCAACACTCGGCCAAGGGACTGAAGGGGCGCCGCGCGCGATCCAGCGGCGATCTATGTAATGGCGAGACGAAAAGCCAAACTGAATCGTCAGTATGCGGTTCAGTGGTCGGCGATGTTATGGGTTGGAACAGGTCATTACCAAACCACCTCGATGGAAATAGGCATCTAGCTGACTACAGCCGTGTCAATAATAACTATGGGGAGTTTGCAACGTATAATCGATGCCATCCGAAAGGTGGACGCGGCTTGCGCTACAGGATTGCTCAGTCTGGTTAGTATCTCAAAGTATCTTCTCTTAAAAAAATAATTCGATATTTTTAAAATTTTAATACAAGCCAATTAACAATAAATAAAATATTGACTTATGGCATTCTACATACTACGGGCTTCTTTTCCATGCTTAATTGCAATGCTTATGCCATTGAACGCGGATTTTAAATTTATGAAATAAACTGAGTAAAAATTTTGTAGCCAAAATTTGTTAAAAAATAGCTCTGAAAAGCTCAGGCAGGGGAGTCCGCTGATGTTACATAATCACCGCGCTTTTGTTGCGTTACCGGTCAATAATAATATGTAAATACAATTTAATTTTCAATTTACAAAAAAAAGAGAACTCTTCGTTTTGCTAAAATGAAGTTCTACTGAAGCAATTTTGCCTATTCCGTTCAAATTTCTTTAAAAGCATTCACAAAACGTGTCGCTGGAAAGGAATAAAAGCAAAGCAGTTTACTCTAAAGCCCATTCCGCAACTCGAGTATAAACTTTAAACTGCCAAGTTTTCCGTCTAGGTACTGTGAGTACAACGTCTAAGTGCCACTCTCAAGTACGTGGAGGCGAAAACATTTTAAGGCCGATTAAAACCCTTTTGTGACAGAAAGTGGGGTTGATGTAAATGCTCGGTGTAATTTATGAAAGGCTTTTATAAAATTGAAATCTTAACACCCCGTTTAGCCAGGAATTAAGGCGACTTTGTTGGATGATGTATTGAGATTTCCGAACTTCGTCGGGGAATGTACAACGATAAAGTTTTAAGCGACAGATTCGGTAGGGCTGTTACATAATGTACCTTTTCAACACACTTGCTCATAAAGTGACTTATCGCACCGCACTTAGGATTATAAATGCGCTTTTAACCAAACTGTGACATTTTGTTAAACTTCTTTATATAAGAAGAGTCGTATTGGATTATCGCGTTCAATAGTATAAATTAGTGTCTTACTTGCTAATTTCATGCAATTTAGTGTTTAAATAAACTATTTTAACTTCTACATGTTTAATAAATAAGTCTTGCATTTAAATAAAATTTTATGATTTTGTTGTAGGTAAGCAGCCTCATACTTATTTTTATCAAAGCAGCCTATCTAGTCTGTGGTTGTCATTTTCAGGTGCGAGCGCCTAAGTCAAATTTATATAATAACTAGCGACCCGCACGGGTATAAAACATATATATAAACCTTCCTCTTCAATCACTCTATCTATTTAAAAAAACCGCATATAAATCCGTTGTGTAGTTTTAAAGATTTAAGCATACAA